>WNWK01000401.1:115000-510990 GCA_009830355.1 Cherax destructor | reverse complement strand
TACCCTACCCTTCACGCCAGTAAACCCAGCAATCGGGATAGCCTCACATCCACCGAGCCATCTCGGCGGACAAGAGGGCGGCCGGATATCCGCCACAACGCCACCGCCTTCGGCACCCGCCCCAGGAATCAAGGTGGCCTCCAGAATACACCCGTCGCGAAGATACCCAAAACCACCCCGGGTGACCGGAGAGGATCAGGACATCCCAGGCGATCCAGATTCCGGCAAACTACACCACCGCCAAGGACCTCAACGAATGGGATGGACTACATTACCCTTCCTACCTAGGAACTAGAATGCCTGAGGAGAGAGAAGCTCCCAGGAAAAACTGGGAAAATAAGGGAGGGATGAGAGGAGGAGGAGGAAAGGAAAGGGAGGATGGGGAGATG
The DNA here is from genome assembly GCA_009830355.1 of Cherax destructor. Taxonomy (NCBI): domain Eukaryota; kingdom Metazoa; phylum Arthropoda; class Malacostraca; order Decapoda; family Parastacidae; genus Cherax; species Cherax destructor. Next base: position 510,601 of record WNWK01000401.1, on the reverse strand, counting down.
GGAAAGGGAGGGGATTGGGGAAACCTTCCCTGAACAAAATATTGATGGAAAAATTAATAAATAATAGTAAACCGAAGGATATTTATAATAAGATGGTTTTTCTGGATTTTAATATAAATTAAATAGAAATAAAAAGAAATATATCCGTTGTGGTTCAGGTCTGTTGGTGAGACAGGAGGTAATAACCGGAGAGGGGAGAATAGATGATGGTTGTCTCTGTAGGTGGTATGTCTCCGGAGTAGATGGTGAATCTCCTGGGACGACGAGGTTGAAATACCACACTGTAGGTATCCAAAGGTAGATGAGATCTTCTGCAACACCCTCTAACGCACACAAGTTAGAAACTAGAGAGGAGTTGTTGTGGAATTCCCGTTAAGTCAGGGAAAATCTTGCTCTGTAGTCATGCGTCTGTCCTGGAGAACCAGTCCAGCGGCAGAGCTGATAATAAAGAAAATATTCTGGTTACCATAAGTCTTAAAACATTTAAGATAGAAAAGGTGTTTCAAGATGACCAAGTCACTACTGGTAACCAAAGAAAACATAATAATCAAACAAAGAAATACTCCTGGTAGATCGCCTACCTGATTCGGAGAAGAGTGAAGGTGAAGTGACTTTCCACTTCCCAACCGACACCAGGTAAGAGTCATACTACCAGGAGTAGAAAGTAAAAACCCTCAGACAACCGGGAACAAGAGTTTAGCTCCAGCCCGCTAGATGGAATTGCTGGCTGTAACTCGTTAATAATGCTCCCGGCTGACTGAACAACCGTTACCTTATTTACAACTACTTTTCCTCACACCCTGCTCACACTCCAACAGCTCGTCAGGTCCCAAAACCATTCGTCTCCATTCACTCCTATCTAACACGCTCACACATGCTTGCTGGAAGTCCAAGCCCTCGCCCACAAAACCTCCTTTACCCCTTCCTCCAACCTTTTCTAGGACGACCCCTACCCCGCCTTCCTTCCCTACAGATTTATACGCTCTCCAAGTCATTCTCTGATCCATTCTCTCTAAATGACCAAACCACCTCAACAACCCCTCTTCAGCGCTCTGACAAATACTTTTAGTAACTCCACACCTTCTCCTAATTTCCACATTCCGAATTTTCTGCATAATATTTACACCACACATTGCCCTTAGACAGGACATCTCCACTGCCTCCAGCCGCCTCCTCGCTGCAGCATTTGCAACCCATGCTTCACACCCATATAAGAGTGTTGGTACCACTATACTTTCGTACATTCCCTTCTTTGCCTCCATGGATAACGTTTTTTGTCTCCACAGATACCTCAAAGCACCAATAACCTTTTTCCTTCATCAATTCTATGGTTAACCTCATCCTTCATAAACCCATATATATATATATATATATATATATATATATATATATATATATATATATATACAGTGGACAGTGGACCCACTGTATACATATATCTCTATATGGGTCACTAGTTACAGAGACGCCACGCCCAGCCAGGCATATACTACACCCTCACTCCTCCTTATTCACAATCAACCAGCTTCCGGCCTTCACTCTGCCCACGTCACACTCCTGTGTAAGACGTGATTCAAAATTTATATTATATATATATATATATATATATAAATATATATATATATATATATATATATATATAATATATATATATAGTACATATACTAAAAGACAGATGAGCGACATCTATGTTAGGAAGTATTTATTGAGCCTCAGTCAGAAAGTGGAACGACCAGGAAAATTTAGTAGTATGGGCAGGATCCATACAAAAGAAGATGGCTCTGGTGGCTTGGTGGCTAAAGCCCTCGCTTCACACGGCGAGGGCCTGGGTTCGATTCCCAGCCAGGGCAGAAACATTGGGCGTGTTTCTTTACACCTGTTGTCTATGTTCCCCATCAGTAAAATGGGTACCTGGGTGTTAGTCGACTGGTGTGAGTCGCATCCTAGGACACTGACCTAATCTGCCCGAAATGCTCAGCATAACAAGGGACTTTCTATATAGTAATATGTCATTGATGTCAGCTAGGACTGTATACCAGGAACATGTACTTGTAGTAAATAAAGATATTATTATTATTAAGGTTCTTGAAACCAGGAGAGTGAACCTAGTGGCGGCCAGTGAAAAGGCGGGTCCACAGGCCGAGACTCGACACTGAAATCACTGACATTTCTGAGCGAGTTGTCTCTGAATTCATTAATTTTATTACATTCCAGCACATCATGACGCAAGGTGTGACAATCGTCCATCTGGTGTATGTCACCAGTGGTGGTTCAGGGTGGAGTGGGTCCCAGGTCAGCGCAGCCAAACACTCCCTGGCAACCCTTGATGCTCTCGGCCATACAAAAGGTTCAACCAATCACCGCCGCGCCTCACGCCAAGCCTTCTCTTTGCATGTAGCCAATCACCGCCCAGCATTTCCAATAATTTCGCACTCTAAGTAAGTTTATTCAGATATACACAAATACAGTTACACATGTTATTATACATAGCAGCATGTGTAGAGAACCTAGGATAACCCAAAAAAGTCAAAGTGACTTATTTCCATTGGGTCCTTTTAATACCTTATTATTATACTATAAAGGAGATAGTATTTTATTATTATACTATAAAGGATATACTAGGAATAAGGTAAATTGAGTTATTTATATTTACATGTGTGTTAGCTAAAAAAATAAAAAATCTTTCTCCTCCCTTTCTGTTGCTACATTCATTAGGTACCTTTTGGCTCTCTTCTTGAACTGGCTCATGCTATGACTGGCTTTGACATGTGCAGGCAGTCTGCTCCATTCCTTTATTGCTGTACAATAAAAGGTGTTTGAAGCCTGGCCACTGACTGTGGGTACTACAAAGTTGTGCTCTCTCCCCCTAGTATTATGACTGCTTTGGTTCCCAGCCTTGACAAAAGTGGCAGCAAGATATTCTGGACACTGTTAGCAATTTTATAAAATTGATTTAACTTCAGTTGTTTTACTCTGTCTTCAACATTCAGCATATCCAATTGTTGTAATTCATCCTGGCCTACATGTGCTCTTGGTCCCAGGTCCAGGATGAATCTTACCATTTTGTTCTGGGTGATTTGCAGTCCATCTTTCAGTTTTCTTCTTTTTTTTTGTCAAGGCAGAGTACCATGAAGAGTAAGCGAGCCTCGGTAGGTAGACACTGTGCTTGTCTGTAGAGGAACTTCAGTCTGGCATTCGCTTTCTTTACTACACTGTTCCCTATCAATTCTCCTGACATGCTTGGGTCAAAGGGGATTCCCAGATATTTTACTGAGGAAACTGAAGTGATGGGGTCCCCATTACACTGGACATTAAAATTATTTACCATTCTCAGTTTATGTTTCGTGCCAAAGAGTATGGCTTCTGTTTTCCCGAGGTGTAACGATAGTTTGTTGTCTACTAATCATTTGCTGCAGGACTCCAGTTCCAGTGTTATTACATTAGCTATATCTTGTGGGTCTTTACCTGCTGCTATCAGAGCACTGTCATCCGCATACAGTAGGAGTTTGCACTTGACACTGATGGGCATGTCGTTTACATAACATAGAAATAATAAGGGACCCAGAATACTACCTTGGGGAACTCCACATGCTATCGGCAGGGGTTCTGATTCTGTTTTGTTGATCTTGACAATTTGTTTCCTGTTGCTAAGATAGGACTTAAACCAGTTTACGGAACCTATGCCGATAACTTAAAGTTTCTTACATAATATATTGTGGTTGACAGTATTGAAGGCCTTTTGCAAATCTAAGGTTACCATTCCTATGAGGTTCCCTATCGACATTTCAGTTCTCATGTAATCCATCAGATTAATTAGGGAGGTGTCGGTTGAGTAAGAGCTCCTAAACCCTGATTGGTAACTATGAAGAATGTTGTTGTCATTAAGATACTTAACTACTTGACAGTACACCGCCCTCTCTAGAATTTTGGATATTACACTGAGTATACTAACAGGCCTATAGTTGCTGACATCAGACCTACTATTTTTCTTGAAGATAGGAGTAACTCTGGCCTCCTTGAACCCCTCTGGTACTGTATTAGTGGTGATGGACAAATTTATTATGTGAACAATAGGGATTGTCAATTCAGAGGCACCATCTTTTAGGAACTTAAACAAGATGTTACATGGGCCGGTGTTGGGTTTAATCTGCTTAGTTATGTTTGTACGAAGTCATGAAATACACTTACTAATTGACAACTCTTTGGGGTTACCCCTTTATTGGTATAGTATGTTTTAAACTTATCAGAGTCTGTGTTAAAGGTATTTGATGCAGCTGGTAGTTTACTTATTAGTGTTGATGTGACAGATATGTAGTAGGAATTAAAGTGATCTTGCGTTGACATGAATAAAGTGAAGGGATGTGTTCATAAAACAATCATAATCATCAATATATGGCAAGGGGTCATCTGTATTAAAATTAGGTGAATCAATGTCATCACTGCTAAAGGGTAACTGTGCCAAAGTGCATTTGTTACAAACAAAATGAAATCTGGTATCATTACCCTAATCGAACACATCCATTATGCACCCACCCCTTACACATTTTACATAAGGTATATTTACTGTTCTTCTTTCGTACCTTAGTATAGTGTATATATATGTCTGGTGGTGTCTTGAGATAATAAAAATGATTCTATTGTCTCACATTGCCGTATGTATGCATTACCTATAGAGTTAAGGTTATTATTCCTAACTACTAGACCGTCATTATCACCCTCACTTATCTGCCTGATTTGCACCTGTATCATAGTTTGAGGTCCTGGATTATTTTGGATATCGCCACTTAACAGCGCCACTATAAGAACTGTGCTCCAGTGTTTTTGTTTGGGTATGCGGTGTTGCCATACCTTGCTGCGATTGTGGTATTTACATTTCTGGTAGGATGGCAACTGATGGGCTTTCACTGTCCAGGGTGCTATTACCCCATTCGCCTTTTAAAGTCCCAATGACTGATTTCCTTCTTCAGAGAATTGTAGGATAAAGATAAATATAATTATGGTATCCTGTACCCCTCTAACGCCAGCCATGTTCACTCTTCCTTTAAAAAAAAAATAAGAAACCACTGATCGCTATCAGTCACCTAGCAATGGCCTAGTAGCTACTCTAGCAATCACCACTGATTACTAGTAAATTTCCTGTTATCTTACTTCACAAACCCCCTTCACTCTTCACTTCACAGCCCGGCTTCACCTGGCACTGAAGTTACCTTATGACACTCATCTTGACTATCATTATTACTAATGGTATGTCATCACTGATGGTTCACATAATGACATGCTCACTGGAGACAGGTATACCTGACAGGTACACAAGTCTAACCAACACTGATTCACCAATGTAAAATTTTACCTAACAAATTTACCAGAATATTTATATATATTAAAACCGAGATGAGTAAGTTACCACTGTCTATCTTGAAGATTAAGACACATGTACAACAGTTTGATATATTTATTGCTGATTGAAACGTTTCGTCCATGCATTAGGCTTCTTCAGTCATTTAGAGAGAATAAATTGGAAGCAGCAGGCGTGGTAGAGAGGTAAAGATGATGTAATCAGTCCCTCAGCCTTGGAGAAATAGTTTTTGAGGTGGTCAGTCCTTCAGCCTGGAGAAGAGTTCAGCTCCATAGTGTGGAACAATGTGAAGCTGAGGTATAATAATGGTGTCTTAATTAAATACTGTCGAAGGTGAGGCGTGAAGGTCTCTAAGACGATGCAAGAGGCGGGGATCCCTAGTAGAAGAAAAAGGGCAAGAATCTGAGGAGCACTGCAGCGGGTCTACTGGTCCATGAAAATTGAGACACATGTGCAACATCTGGGTATCTTTATTGTAGATGTTTCGCCATCCAGTGGCTTTATCAATACAGATTCTAGGACAAAATTTGAAGAGATGAGGTAATTAGTCCCACAGCCTTGGAGTTGGTGTGAAGAGCACCGTAGTCGTGAAGATTCTGGAGCACAGACAAGAAGGCTGGCGCTTATATACTAACGTCAGGTGGAAAGTGACGGGTAGCAGACGAGGGCAGTCACTGGTAGGCAGGATTCCCCAGTGAAAGTAGGTCATACCTAAGGGATGGGTACCTGCTTTAAAAATAGGAATTACATTAGCCATCTTCCACATATCATACACTACACTTGTTTGAAGAGATAAATTAAAAATGTTAGATGGAAACAAATGGTATAAAATACCGACACAATGGAAAAATAATCTAACTTACCACTCTTCCCCCTCCCCCTTCCCAGGAGAGCTCCTCATGTGCTTCCTGCTATGAGAGAGTTCGCTGTTTAGTTCATAATAATACTTTTAATCTTTAGCACTTGATAAGGCTAAAGGAATACTTCCTAACGTCCCTGTGGTTCATCTAAGCTTTCAACTTCCAGCAGTGCCGCTGTCTTCCTGTTACCCATCTCTCGAACAATCTTAACCCTATTAATTCCACTCAGTATTTTGTACGTTGTTATCATATTCCCCCTAGTCCTCCGGTGTCTTATCACGTTAATTTCCCTTAACCTCCCTCAAAGGGCGGCATACCTCTTAGTTCCGGGACTAGTCACGTTGCATATCACTTCACTTTCTCCAAATTCTTGACATGCTCGACCGCATGTGGACTCCATATTGGTGCTACGTACTCCAATAAGAGACTGACGTACATAGTGTACAGTATCCTGAATGAGTCCTTACTGTGTGTGCGAGTGTGTGTGCACGTAGTCACTCCCCTATATGTAGTTGCATGGGTTGAGTCACAGCTTTCGGCCCCGTATGTATGTGTGTGTGTAGGGGGATGATGGGGTGCGGCCCGCGTTGCCAGTGATGGTGCAATCTCAATTTGCCCAAGTTCATCACTACTGCTTAGCACCAATTACGACTACTATGACCCTCACTCCCATGTTGACTACTGCCACCCACGACCCCCACATGTTGACTAATGCCACCCACGACCCCCACATGTTGACTAATGCCACCCATGACCCCCCACATGTTGACTACTGCCACCCACGACCCCCACATGTTGACTAATGCCACCCATGACCCCCACATGTTGACTACTGCCACCCACGACCCCACATGTTGACTAATGCCACCCATGACCCCCACATGTTGACTACTGCCACCCGACCCCCACATGTTGACTACTGCCACCCACGACCCCACATGTTGACTACTGCCACCCACGACCCCCACATGTTGACTACTGCCACCCACGACCCCCACATGTTAACTACTGCCACCCACGACCCCCACATGTTAACTACTGCCACCCACGACCCCCAGCATATTGAATAATGCCACCACGACCCCACATGTTAAATACTGCCACCCACGACCCCTTACATGTTAAATACTGCCACTCACGTCCTTTTCCATGTTGACTACTACCACCCACAACCCCAACATGTTGAATACTGCCACCTACGACCCCTTACATGTTGACTAGTGCCACCCACGATCCCCACATGTTAACTACTGCCACCCACGACCCCCAAATGTTGACTACTGCCACCCACGACCCCCAAATGTTGACTACTGCCACCCAAGACCCCCATGTTGACTACTGCCACCCACGACCTCCATATGGTGACCACTGCCATCCACGACCCCCTACATGTTGACTACTGCCACTCACGACCTCCACATGGTGACCATTGCCACCCACGGCCTCCAAATGGTGACCATTGCCACCCACGACCCCCTACATGTTGACAACTGGCTTAATACATGGTTTTAACACAACTGGGTTTAAACACATGATTGGTTTAGGCATAGAAGTTAAATTTTTACTTAAGACAACATTTATATCCATTCTGTAATATGGAGACCAGAACTGAGCTGCGTAATCTAGGTGAGGCCTTACTAATGATGTATAAAGCTGTAATTTAACCGCTGGACTTCTGTTGCTTACACTTCATAAGGAATATGTGCATGAGGTCCCTCTCTTGTGTATAATACTAACTTTAAACATTTTAATTTATACAACCTATACCACATATAATTTATACAAATATATATTTAATTTATACAAACGCACACCACATTGTTTATACAAACGAATAATATATTTTATTCATACAAACGTTTAACATTTATTTTATAAAAACGTATAACGTATCTAACTTGCACAAAAGTATACCACACAATACATTGAACTAGACTCATTCTCCCCTTCCTTGCTTCCAACATGAATGCCACTCATTTCCCCGACCCCAACGGTTTTAGCGTTTCCCCTGAATGTAATAAAAATATGGGTCACACGGATATACACACGGAGATGTATATCTCTCAGTGTATATACTTTGAGAATTTACTTTAATCAAAGTTTGGGGGACTAAAGTATTCCAGAATGAGCCTAGTGTAAACCCTACAAAGGCGTTGATGTGGAAAAAGACACTATTATTCGAAACGTTTTACCACGAGTGGCTTCTTCAGTCCTAATACAGAGATAACTAAGAAACAAGTATGTATAGTGGCAGGAGTCAGTTGGAAAGCAGCGAGGGTAGTAGTGTAGTAGTAGTATAATTGTAGTTAGATGGGTTGGATTTGAGAAGGACCTGTCAACATCATGTAAATCATGATGTCTTGTTCCACATCTTGACGGTATAACCATACCATTTCTCAAAGGTGTTGATGCATGAGGCACATAAAAAACACTTGGGTATTCTTACTGCTTAATTCTTGTCGCACGCGCAGCAAACTCCTTCAATGGAATACAGAGGCGACCACTAGGGTATCCATTATTAAAATCACCTCTGTGATCGACCGAAAAAGCCTGCTTCGCAGGCGAAAGGTTTCTGTAGTTAAGATACCCAAGTGTTGCACATATTTCTGTTTCGTCAACGTGTCGGTACTGTATACTGTAATATATGATAGAGGAAGGTGTGTTCAGTCTCTCACCACGCTTAATACAAGTCAAAAATATGTAATACCAATCATATATAAAGCTAATACAAGTCGTGGTAGTTATAACAACTGTCTGGAATTCAAAATTGTATGTCTACATAAATGACTGGTTTCAAAGAACATTGTAGGTGACTACTGCTAACAATGTAACTACTTAATGCTACAAGTCAGACCGAAACGTCGTCTTAAGTTTGTCCTACGAGCGGGTTATTTGTGTACTGCTAACACATAGGTTAATATGTTGACTACGATGACGTGTAGAGCATCACCACATAGCACTGCATTATTATTATTATTATTATTATTATATGAAGGGCCAAACTCGTGTGGGTCATTCAGGGCCAAAAATAAAGTGGTAAGAGTCGATCCTACGTGTTTTTTTTTTTTTTACGGTGTCTCTCCTAAGCTCCTCGTAATCACCAGGTCCAGCAACAGATGACATTCTCCCATTTCCTCGTAACGAGTAAAAATACGAATTCGCATCGGCCTACGAAGCCTGAACATTTTTAGACTTACATTAAACACATTTTTCTTTTCAATGGTGGTGAGGAGAGTTCCAAGTTGCTGGTGATCACTCTTTTTTCCCTTCCTCGGATCAAACCTCATTACTTCTCATTCTCTCGGCGTTGTATGACCCTAGCGAGTTTAATGCTTTCCCCATGAATATTAAAATAATAATGATAATAATACAGGCAATGTGGCAGTGGTGAAGGCGGTGTTGCCACCACCGCAGCCTAGCTTGTTAATACTTTTTATATTTAGGCAGTTAATACATTACATGAACTTTTGTACAATGGCAATGAAGGCATATATATGAAGCTAGCAGTCATATATTTATTATATAATGTATACTGAACATAGAATGATCTAAAAAAATAAAACGCCCAACAATGGGCGTTTCCACTAGGACGTGTGTGTGCGGACGACGCTGTCCTCTCTCCCCTCCCAACACACCACAGCTGCTGCCGTCGTTCACCACGATATCAACATATTTATGGCGACCCCTCACAAGTACACAACCACATACATACATCGAATCTCGTGAAAAAGGCGCAAGACTATGCTTGAGGTATACATATGGAGAGCAAGTAAACGGCAAGGGGCTTCCAGAGAGTTGGAGGAGGAACCCATTTTGGCCGGGGGTGGATCAGTGGGTTGGTCTTGAGGGGTGGTGGTCGACCTGTCGCGAGACCTGGGACAAGGGGAGGTGTTAGGGAGGGGGAAATGTGGGCTGGTCTATGGCAGTAAAGAGCATGGAGACAGTGCTATGGATCATAATCATTATCATGTGCTAGTACCGTCATGTGTATGTAGAGGGGGGGATGTGTGAAGGGGGATATGTGTGTGTGTGTGTGTGAAGGAGGGATGTGTGTGTGTGGAGGTGGGATGTGTGCGACTGTGTGTGTACTCGCCTATATATGATTGCAGGGACTTAGTTTCAGCTCTTCTCTCCATCTTTTGGCTGGTCACTACTAGGTACACTCTCTCCTGGCTTAGAGAGCCTTATCGTACCTTTTCTTAAAACTATGTATGGAACCTGCCTCTACCACTTCTTTCTTCAGGTCGTTTCACTTCCTGACTACTCTAAGGCTGAAGAAATACTTCATAACGTCACCTTGACTCCCCTGAATTTTCAACCTCCCGCTGTACCATCGTGTTCCTGTTTCCCATATCTTAAATTGTGTGTGGGTGTATATATGTGTGAGGGGTATGTGTGTGGGGGGTATGTGTGTGTGGGGGTATATATGTGTGAGATGGTATGTGTGTGGGGGGTATGTGTGTATGGGGTGTATGTGTGTATGGGGTGTATGTGTGAGTCTGTGGGGTATGTGTGTGGGGTATGTGTGTGGGGTGTGTGGGTGGGGGGTATGTGTGTGGGGGTATGTGTGCATGGGGTATGTTTGTGGTGGCATGCTTGCGAGGGGTATGTGAGTGCGGGGTGTGTGTGCAGGGGTGAGTGTGGGATGTGTTTATTTGGGGGTGAGGAGATGTATTTTGGAGTGTGCGGGCGTGTCTGTGATGGGAGGATGTGTCTGAGTGGGGATGTGTCTGAGTGGGGATGTGTCTCTGTGGGGACGTGCTGTATGTGTGTGTCATGAAACTCACACTTCAAACACCGACACTTTATGAAAGCTAAACAAAGAAAAGTGCAAAATAAAACGAAAGTGAAATGAGACGGAGAAGTTATTATACAAAAGGAGATTAAAAACTCAAAGATTACAAATACATTTATTAGATGGAAATTTGTCGTAGTACAGATTTTATGAAAAAAAAAGTATATTGTAAGAAAGGTGTGTGTCAACACCTGGGAGCACCCCTCACTATTCAGCACAATTGTCACACCTTGGGTTTATAAATAACACTCGCTAAGTCTACACCCACAGCTCCACATGTAAGTAATCTGTCAACATTTACAGGCCAGAACAGATTTACTCGCCATCACGATATATTTGCATATGGAAGAGTGTAACACCATGTTGCATATCAGGGGACTGGCATACAGGCAGCTATGTATAATGACATTTGGAAAAAAAATTGATGGAGAATGTCAGGTGGCCAAAGTTGCAGAAAGCTGAAGTATCTGACGCCCTCCTGTTAACCACTCTTGGAAAAACACATGACAGTCTAAGAAAGTTCATCCTAGTAGCCTTCTCGACGTCATGAAGCGTCCAGGACACCAGTGATGTAGCCAACCGTATGCTATACAATACAGTCTTCAGGTCACCAGTGATGTAGATAACCGGAAGATGTTAAGCCTCCAGGTTGCCATATTTGAGGCTGGGAACCTAGTGAGCTTAGTTGAGACTTTAGAACCTCAATCTTTTGGTCTAGTTCCTTGATGTCTGCCCTTAACTGCTGAATTTCATTATCCTTGTAGATGAGGTTGGTGTAGAGCTCCGTCTTCTCTTGTTGACACTTCTTCCGGGTGCAGCGAGCTCGGAGTGCCTGGAGTCTCTTCTTTTCAAGTTGAGGGTCGTTCTGGGGTGCCCACTGGTAGGTCTTGGTTCGATGTCCATTGGGTAGTTTTAACAGCCAGGGTATGATCAGCCGACCACTGCGGCTGCGATAGTCATGTTCCTCAGTAGATATCGTAGACACACTTACATCATTGACCATCGCTGCGTTGGGAGCGTCGCTGGCCTCCTCAGTTACTTCCTGCTCTCTTCTGGCACACTTTGAGGTCGTGGCGGTCGCTGAGTTGAGGAAGTTGCTGTTCCTATCACAATGATCCTGCTGACACCCGACGGTTCCTGCTGTCATTAGTAATTGGTTGGTGTCCCACACGTCAGGATAATAAGAAGAATCTTGTGATAACAATGGAACGCCTGATGTAGACTGTGACTCGCCCCAAACATTGTTAGTGGAATCATCAAAGAGATTCAGATCAACTTCATTTAACTGCTTAATATCACAACTTGATAATTCGATTGTATGACTGAATGTCGCAGCTGGGCCTGTGAATGCAAACATATCAGCGGTTCCCTCCATAAAGAATATTTAGAGCAATGAATGCAGATGTTATTCCAAACGCCTTTCACACTGCACTCTGGCTACTGAATACATCCCGGGATATATAAGTAGCCCAGTCCCCTACGAATAATGCAGAGCTTTAAGGATATAAACACGTGAATTGCTGATGAATTATGTTTAACTAATTCCCAGCAGACTTCCCGTCAGAAGCAGGAACATCACCACTCCCGCAGACACACAGTGTTGCATCCATACGTTTGACAAGCAACTTATTCACCACGGGACCACGGCTAGACGGGTGATATTCAACTAATACGTATAGTGGCCCTCCCTTTACATCCCTCCCAGAGAAAGAGAGAGATAGAAAGAGAGAGGGAGAGATAATCCACACTCAACAGCAAAACTTTTGGAGGGATTTACATAGAAAGTTCAGTGAATTTACAGAGGTTATCTTTTCCATTTGCCAAGGGAGATATTCATTTGACTAGGTTGTTGGATTCTAGTGAGATGGACGGCGTGTAATAAGGTACAAACCAGGGATAACAACAGTCAAGGATGTAGCCCTACAGAGATAGATGTTCATTCATCTTCATTTACTCTGGATGATTTTTAAAAATGTATCCTGCTGAGCTCTGGCTCATCCTTCCCTTTGTCCTCATCCACTAATTACATTTATACATTAATTTACAAGTTCGTTTAACTAATAAGCAAGGTCAAAGTATACCTGCTCAATATTATTTCAGTATCATAGCGAGGTCTTCATAGTGAGCTGTCTAATCTAAACACAATAAAGACGCTTATTAGTAAAAGTGATAATGGGAATAATATGGCTATCTCGATTTATACTGATTATTAAAGAAATAATAAGAGTTTACTGTCTGATGAGCAAGCGCACGTTTAGCTCCGTTCATGTCCTTTAAGTATCAACAATGCTCAACTTAAAGCATTAGTGTGTGTGATTTTCCTGATTCATTAAACAAATTTACTACACATCTGCCTAAGCCTTCCCTTATGTATGGGCTTCCAAAAACACAAAATTAACATTATGTCAAGATTCTATAATATCTATTAGAGGCAGTGTGTTTGATGTTTCCGCGGAGGACTTTAATGGTAAAAAAAATGTTAATGCAGAATTAGACACATGTGCAACATCTAAGTATCTTTATTTCTAGACGTTTCGCCCTCCAGTGGTTTTATCAGTACACGTTCAAAGACATAATGGGAACACTCTAGAAACATATAGAATAATTATTAGTTTTGATGTGGAAGTTGGTTCACTCGAGATCCCATTAACGTTACGACTGAATTCTCTGAAAGGAATCCGAATTTTCCTATCCCCTACGAAACGGTCTTGGGTCTCGCTGAATGACGTATTTATTTCCCCAGACACATTTTTCGTGTGTAGGAGCATTTTACAGCAGAGAATATGCATGCTAATATGTTTATCTTCATCGGTTGTATCAGTTAATATAGTTATTGTGTACCTTGAGAGTGAACTTACTGCCTCTATCGTTGACTCAGCTCACACGGCTACGGTATGTTGATGTATTTGCTGGTCTCCTGCACCTGTTGATGTACTGCAGTGCATACAATTTAGGACATCTTTAATGGATACGTTTCGGTCTGGGACCTCGGTCACTCCAAATGGTGGAAGAGAACGAAAAAGCACAGTATATATATATATATATATATATATATATATATATATATATATATATATATATATATATATATATATATAAAAATATAAAAGATGTCATCCAGTAATCAACATTATCAGTCTAATGAAACATCCCATTATAACTTTATACATCCTCTTAATTCACTGATTACAAATATTACCTTAAGAGTTGAATATTAAAACTAGCCAACTACTATATTTCGGACACTCTAGTATGCAGAAGCGCCAGAAATAAGCCTATTTTCAAGATAAGAAAAATGGGATAGTTACCTGCATCACTACTCTACACAAACAAAACGAGATATCAATTCTTGTTTATTTTTGGAGGGGTCGTGCAGAGCATGTGATTGTCAGTGGTTGACACACGAGGCTGAGGTATGTGATTGTCAGTGTTGACACACGAGGCTGAGGTATGTGATTGTCAGTGGTTGACACACGAGGCTGAGGTATGTGATTGTCAGTGTTGACACACGAGGCTGAGGTTATGCATTTACATGTTTCCAAGGTGAGGATTAGAAGTATTTGACAATCAGCTTGTTGATTTTTTGAAAGGGCTAAGAGAGATCAGACACAGAGGCAAATACATGCCAGGCTAATGTACAAATATTTAACCACCTCATGTAGTTTACAAGAACACAGTTACTTAGCAAACACTCACAGGTAAGTTTACACAGACACCCCAGGTAAGTTTACACAGACACCCCCAGGTCAGTTTACAGACCCCAGGTCAATTTACAGACACCCCAGGTCAGTTTACACAGACATGCCAGGTCAGTTTACAGACACCCCAGGTCAGTTTACACAGACACACCCAGGTTCGTTTACACAGACACCCAAGGTCAGTTTACACAGACACCCACAGGCCAGTTTACACAGACATCCCAGGTCAGTTTACACAGACATCTCAGGTCGGTTTACACACACCCCTAAATTAGTTTGCACAGACACCCCCAGGTTAGTTTACAAAAATAATCCTCGCAGACCAAGTTACAAACAATTCCCCCAACCAAGTTACAAACAATTCCCCCAGACCAAGTTACAAACAATTCCCCCAGACCAGGTTACAAACAATTCCCCCAGACCAGGTTACAAACAATTCACCCGGAGCAAATTACAAGCATAATCCCGCAGAATACTACAGAGCTATAAATTACCAAGCACCTGTTCTTATTTATATTTATCTTAATTGGGGGAAGCGCTAGACACGCTAGGGTTATAATGTAGTCCTCGCCTAGGCCTGACTCAAATTCTTACATCTACAACCTAGTGCAAATTCCAAAACTATCACAATGTTGAGAAAGTTCTGATGCTCATGTGTGTGCAGCGTCAACAAATATAAACAACATGATCACATCCAGTTAGAATGTGTTAACAGTATAAACGGTAAACAGGTTGCTCTACATCACGTTAGATCTGTTAACAATATGAACAACAAATATCTAGTTGGAACATAACCTCTTAGAAGTTTCAACGGTATTAAACATTAAGTTCAACAATAAGATCACATCAAGTTAGAAGCATCAACGGTATAAACAGTAAGGTGACATGTTAAGTATAAACAGGTTAGTTAGATCACATCCTCGTAAGAAGTGGCGACACTACGCTCACTGATAAACAGTTAGTTAGACCAGTGCTGCGACAGACTAGTGCTCCATGTAACTGGTCCGTACTCATACTGGTGAACACTTGAACACACTTTTTAATGCTAACAAAATATCCTAAAGGAACAGCAGAGAGATCAAGCTCGTCCGTGGTGTTACAAGTTAGATCACCCCGGGTGCCTCCTAACCTCTTACATTACCAGATGGGCCACTTTCATGGTATGTGGCTGGCGCAGGCCAACGGGAAAATTATACCTTGTTAGGAATATCAACAGTATAAACAGTAAAAGTAAGATCACGTCTTGTTAGTGCTTTACTACCAACAGCAAAATCATAGACTGGTAACAATATCAACAGAGTAAACAAAGACCAAAGCCTATTAGTAAAACAATATGAAGTGTAAATAACAGTAAGATCACATCCTGTTAGCAACATTAACAGTATAAACAGTAAGATCACTTTTTGTTAACAATATCAACCGTATTAATAGAAAACATCTCACAGTATATTAGCAATATCAACAGTATGGATAGTACAGTAACATCACATCCTGTTAGTAATATCAAGAGCACAAACAAGTAATCACATCAGCTTGCTTGTACAAGAGTACAAAAAAAAACAGAGAAGAAGAACACACCACATTATATATGTCAAAAGTCTCCGGAAAACAAACAAGCGGGGTTACTACACGCTCTTAGTAGTACCAACAACAATATATCAACTTGAAACACATGCTGCTTTCACCAGGCATTATAAGCACCTAACAGAAGCTACTAGCATAGCACATCCCATGGCCTTCAACATAAGCAGCTGATGATACAGTACATTTTAGCTTAGGGTCATTCATTTAACTGGCCTTATCAGAATTACCTTGAGTCACTTCCCATACACAGATTGCATCCTCTCTCTCTATATCTCCCTCTCCCTCTCTCTCCCTCCCTCTCTCTCTCTCCCTCCCTCTCTGAAAACATCACTTAATTTTTATTAATGTGTTCTTTTTTACACCACACACACACATATATATATATATATATATATATATATATATATATGTCGTGCCGAATAGGTAAAATTGGTCAATTAGCAAGAACTCGTTTAAAATTAAGTCCTTTCTAAATTTTTCTCTTATACGTTTAAAGATATTTTTTTTTTCATTTATGTAATGTAAAAAATAATAATTTTGTACCAAAAGAACCATAGAAAACTTACCTAACCTTATTATAACAAACGCAATTTAATTTAGCCTAATCCAACTAAATATATTTTAGATAAGTTTACAATAATTTAATAATAAACAAATACAATGAAATATATTTTTTTTCGTTAGGTTCAGAATGATTTTTGCGAAATTATTGCATACACAAATTTTCGCTTGCTTTATTCGGCAAGAAGAGCGTTGTCATTTAAGCCAAAATGGCAAGTTTTACCTATTCGGCACGATATATATAAATATATATACGTATATATATATATTATATATATATATATATATATATATATATATATATATATATATATATATATATATATATATATATATATATTAACGCTGGTACATAATACGTATTAATAAAAAGAAAACGGCGGGAGAGTCCGTTGTCTTGTGACGGACATCCTCACTATTTACAGTAAGTTTCTTATTATCCAGGAGGTAGAGATCGACGGTGAATACCCTGGTTATGTTTGCGTATCCGGTCGTGTACGTCTAGAGGCACGAGCAGCTATATATACAAAGGGACGGAATAGGTCTGCACCATACGCTGGAAAGCCTTCGAGAAGTACAGAAGTTCAAGACTAAGTCAAACACTTTATTAACAATATGTTTTCACCTGGAGGGCAAGAAAGCTACGGGAAAGTGCCAATGTCCAGTTTGTCATTTGGCGATGAGGATGTTCTAGACGATTTTGACACCTCCTTGTTGGACGAGGAATATACCGTATCGTCTTTTAACAGTGGAAGCCAATCACCATCCATATACCACTATGAGCCGGTCACAGGTTCACGTGTAGGAAACACCGGTGTCACTACTGACAGTGGTGACTGGAGAAGCTGCTACAACGAGTCTTGGACTGTTGGAGACGCAGCTGCTGCTTCGCAGCTCGCCACACCGGCCATGTGGGACTCTGCCAACATGTACTTGTCGCAGGCTACTGCTGCAGAAGGCTGGACTACTAGAAATCCTGTCGGAGGTTCAAGCCAATCCTTGTTTCCCCCGCCGAGTGATGGACAGACGTCATCGTTCAATGGACGGAAGTTGAAGGTGTATGAGTTGCCGCACCAGAGTGATCCTGAGCTGGAGAAGAAGAGACTGCGAGCGATAAAGGCCTTGAAGAATCGACTGAAAAAGAGCTTGCAGCAGGAAGAGAAATACACGAAATTAGACACCCTCACCCAGGATGTATCACGGCTTAAAAGTGAGAAAAGAAGGAAGCAGCAGATCGTTGCAGCCCTGCAGGCCTACCTCAGCCAGATGACAATATCATCCAATCCCCAACACACTGGTAAGTGTTAGTATATGCTTACCAACTTCCAAACGACTGATTATTGATGGTATATTCTCACACTCTCTAACGCTATTTGGTCTCAATATATTAATCTTTATTCACTTGAGATATAATACGCCAACAACATTACGTATAATTCACAGATCTTATACAACTGTCTAACCTACTTGAGTAGTCTTCATTATCTTACTCTCTCTTGGTACAGGTAGTGGCTGGTGATAAGAGGTCTTCCCGTTGAGGAGTCCTGCTGAAGATCAGCACTCGCAAATGCTGAACCACGCCATCAAATGTTCGCCTTTGTTTACACTTCTGCCTTGTCCTTGGTGGGTCACATGAGCCTGGGCAGCGCAGGTCGAAGTGGAGGACCTGTACGGTGTTTGTTGACTCAAGTAACGTAAAAGAAAGAAGACCGGTAGGCAGAGGTCACTTATATGACGGTGAACTGTTGGCACATTTTGAGCTGCTTGGATCACCGTCCTGACGTGTGCTGCAGAAGCCCCAGGTCCATTGTTGAAAAGTAACAAAAGCTTGGGATCCATGTTGGAGAAACGGAAGCCTGAGATTCAGTTCGGAGACTGATAGGAGAATAATAGATATCTCGGGACCCGTGTTGGTGAATATTGATGATGAGTATTGTAGTGTGTGTACTAATATTCATATGAGTAACCACACATGCATTTAATGGTTTGTATATAATTTTACTAAATAAAAAGATTAACACAAGTTCTAACTTCTTCATAACCTTGATGACGTGCAGATGACAGCTCCTGAACCTTTAATATGCAAGACTGTCATTATGTTGCAAGACAGTGTATGTAGTAGGGAACCACCTTTGAAGCCAACAGGGAACCCACACCGTTGGAGAAAAGAATAAATGGACTTCACGGAGAAATGTTAAGATTTCTTCCTGGAGGTATTTGAATATTTTCTTCCTCTACCAGGCCAATATTATTCCAATGAATATAATGGCAATGATAGCAAAGGTGATGGTATACCTAACACCTACATTTGGAAAGTTGATATAAACTATGTGCCAACGATGCATTAAGCACTTCCTCTCTGGATCGCCACACTGAGTCTCTAGAAAAAACAAACTGGTTGTTGCTCTGGGGTCCTTAATTTTTTCCTGAAAAATTATTACCTATCACATTTAAGAATTTGAGTGCTCCTTTGTCCCATGATATAAAGGGCTCCTATCTAAAGGGAACGAAGTAGTAGCGGGGCCCTTGTATGAGAGGAACTTTACAGCCTCCTTGATAATAGGCCTACCAACACTATTAGCTTCATTGCATCAATAATAATAATGATAATAATAATAATAATAATTTTTAACAAATATTCAATGTACTATTTTCAAAACAAGCACAGAGCTAATATCCTGAGAGAAATTTATATGAAATTAAGGTCACGTTGACCTGACCTTGTTGCATCAGTTAAGACATGTTCACGTCACTACACTCGTGATCATGTCAGAAATTACTACCTCTGGAATGTTAACTCCTTAAAGGAATGCCGTGATGTTCAAGGGCTCTTGATCCAGGAAACTGAAACTACCCTCCCTTTCCATGGATTAAATTTAATATCATCCCATTCCCCAGGAGCTGTCTGACTCAAATGGGTTTAGCGCATCCAAAGGAATATAATAATCTCGCTTTTAACAGAATCCACCTGGCTGCAGTAGGTATGAGGGACTGATTACTTCAGTCTTACCATAGTTATTATTCCTGCCTTAGATATGCTCAAATAATGCAGTAAATCTGAGCATAGCTCACTCAGATCTATAACTATTTCAAAACACAATCATTGAAATATATTTTGGTGGTATAATTATTATATTTAGGCTATTAATTATTATACAAGGTGTTATTATACTTCGGCTACTTTCATTTACCTGATATAATATTCGAGTTACCTATTTCAGCTTGATAAAACAACTGACTTTTTTGAGTGCACCTATTTATTGATAGTTTTTTTTATATATATAAAGGTCTGGCGAGGGTTTTTATGGAAAACCCTCGCCAGACCTCACAGATCCAAGACCACCCCACCTGTTGCAGGATTTGGTGAGGTGACAACACTGGCATTCTACACGAGAAACAAGTCAACTGGAAAAGACCCGGGTGGGTACAACACCGGCGAATCTACAAGAAGAAACATATACCCAACAATCACTGCTTTCTACAAGTCCTCTTAAACGGAGGTTACAGCCATGATACTGTTACAGCCATCATGCGTGTTACAGCCATCATGCTTGTTCACAAAGGAGTTTGCCTGCTACGAGCGCTATCTCTGTAACATCTATCATGCTATATATTAAAGTTTGTCTGCTACAAGTGCTGACTCACTCAAATGCCTCTACTGGAAATAAAAAAAAAAAAGATTGTTGAAGTCACAGATGTTTTTTTTTCTGGTGTAAATTAATAGCTGACAGACTTTTATATTGGTTTTAAATTGTTACCACACACCTACTACCCCTCACACAGTCTTACCTCACACCTACTACCCCTCACACAGTCTTACCTCACACCTACTACCCCTCACACAGTCTTACCTCACACCTACTACCCCTCACACAGTCTTACCTCACACCTACTACCCCTCACACAGTCTTATCTCACGTCTACTACCCCTCACACAGTCTCACCTCACACCTACTACCCCTCACACAGTCTTACCTCACACCTACTACCCCTCACACAGTCTTACCTCACACCTACTACCCCTCACACAGTCTCACCTCACACCTACTACCCCTCACACAGTCTTACCTCACACCTACTATCCCTCACACAGTCTCACCTCACACCTACTACCCCTCACACAGTCTCACCTCACACCTACTACCCTCACACAGTCTTACCTCACACCTACTACCCCTCACACAGTCTTACCTCACACCTACTACCCTCACACAGTCTTACCTCACACCTACTACCCTCACAAGTCTACCTCACACCTACTACCCTCACACAGTCTCACCTCACACCTACTACCCTCACACAGTCTCACCTCACACCTACTACCCTCACACAGTCTCTACCTCACACCTACTACCCTCACACAGTCTTTCCCCCTCTACCCTCACACGCTCTCACTACACCCTCACACAGTCTCACTCACACCTACTACCCTACACAGTCTCACTCACACCTACTACCCTCACAAGTCTCACCTCCACCTACTACCTCACACATCTTACTCACACCTCCTCACAGTCTCACTCACACCTACTACCCTCACACAGTCTCACCTCACACCTACTACCCTCACACAGTCTCACCTCACACCTACTACCCTCACACAGTCTCACCTCACACCTACTACCCCTCACACAGTCTCTCACTACCTCACACCTACTACATACCCTCACACAGTCTCTACCTCTCACACCTACTACCCTCACACAGTCTCACCTCACACCTACTACCCTCTACACAGTCTCACCTCACACCTACTACCCTCACACAGTCTCACCTCACACCTACTACCCTCACACAGTCTTACCTCACACCTACTACCCTCACACAGTCTCACTCACACCTACTACTCCTCACACAGTCCCACTCCTCACACCTACTACCCTCACACAGTCTCACCTCACACCTACTACCCCTCACAGTCTCACCTCACACCTACTACCCTCACAGTCTACCACCTACTACCCTCACACAGTCTCACCTCACACCTCTCCCTCACACAGTCTCACTCACACCTACTACCCTCACAGTCTCACTCACACCTACCCCTCACACAGTCTCCCACACCTACTACCTCACAAGTCTCACCACACCTACTACCCTCACACAGTCTCTCACACCTACTACCTCACACAGTCTCACCTCACACCTACCACACAGTCTACACACCTACTACCTCACACAGTCTACCTCACACCTACTACCCTCACACAGTCTACCTCACACCTACTACCTCAACAGTCTACCCACACTACTACCCTCCACAGTCTCACTCACACCTACTACCCTCACACAGTCTCCTCACACCTACTACCCCTCACACGTCTCACCTCACACCTACTACCCTCACACAGTCTCCTCACACCTACTACCCTCACACGTCTACTCACCCTCACACCCACCTCCACACGTCTCACCTCACCTACTACCTCACACAGTCTCACTCACACCTACTCCTCAAGTCTCCTCACACCTACTACCTCACAGTCTCACTCAACCTACTACCTCACAGTCTACTCACACCTACTACCTCACACAGTCTCACCTCAACTCTACCCACGTCTCACTCACACCTCCCAGTTACACACTCCCACATCTCCACCAACCTCACAGTCTTACCCACTACTACCTCCACAGTCTCACCACCACACTCACTCCACCTACTACCTCCACATCTCATCAACCAACCTCCAAGTCCACTCACCTACTCCCACAGTCACCTCACACCTACTACCCACAGTCTCACTCAACCTACTACCTCACACAGTCTCACCCACCACCCTCACACTCCTCCACTACCTACTCACTCACACACTCCTCACACATCTACCCACCTCTACCTCACACAGTCTCACCTACCTCTACCACAGTCACTCACACTCTCCCATCTCACCTCACACACTACCCTCACACAGTCTCACACACTCACCTCACACTCACCCACTCCCTCACCTTACTCACCTTACCCACAGTTCCTCAACTATCCCTCACAGTTCACCCACCTCACTCCTCACATCCCACACCTCTCCTCACACAGTCTCCTCACACTACTACCTACACAGTCTCCCTCCACCTACTACCCCCGTTCCAACCTCTACCTCCCCCACTCACCTACCTCCAAGTCTACTACCTACTACCCCACACAGTCTCACCTCACACCTACTACCCTCACACAGTCTCACCTACCCTCTACCCCTCACACAGTCTCACCCACACCTACTACCCTCACACAGTCACACCACCCTACTACCCCTCACACATCTCACCTCACACCTACTACCCTCACACAGTCTCACTCACACCTACTACCCTCACACAGTCTCACCACACCTACTCCCTCACACGTCTTCTCACACCTACTACCCAGTCTCACCCACTACTACCCTCACACAGTCTCACCTCACACCTACCCCTCACAGTCTACCTCAACCTACTACCCTCACAGTCTACCTACACCTACTACCCTCACACAGTCTCACCTCACACCTACTACCTCACACAGTCTCACTCACACCTACTACCTCACAGTCTCACCTCACCCTACTACCCTCACAAGTCTCACTCACACCTACTACCCTCACACAGTCTTACCTACACCTCTACCTCACACAGTCTCCTCAACCTACTACCCCTCACACAGTCTCACCTCACACCTACTACCTCACACAGTCTCACCCTTACCTCACAGTCTCTACACCTACTACCTCACAGTCTACTCACCTACTACCCCTCACAGTCTCACCTCACACCTACTACCTCACACAGTCTCTCACACCTATACCCTCACACAGTCTCCCACCTCTACCTCACACGTCTCATCACCTACCCCACAGTCTCACCTCACACCTACTACCTCACACAGTCTCACCATCCTACTCCCTCACACAGTCTCACCTCACACCTACTACCTACACAGTCTCCCTCAACCTACACCCTCACACAGTCTCACCTCACACCTACTACCTCACAGTCTCACTCACACCTACTACCCTCAACAGTCTCACCTCACACCTACTACCCCTCACACAGTCTTACCTCACACCTACTACCCCTCACACAGTCTCACCTCATACCTACTACCCCTCACACAGTCTCATCTCACACCTACTACCCCTCACACAGTCTCACCTCACACCTACTACCCCTCACACAGTCTCACCTCACACCTACTACCCCTCACACAGTCTTACCTCACACCTACTACCCCTCACACAGTCTCACCTCATACCTACTACCCCTCACACAGTCTCATCTCACACCTACTACCCTCACACAGTCTCACCTCACACCTACTACCCTCACACAGTCTCACCTCATACCTACTACCCTCACACAGTCTCACCTCACACCTACTACCTCTCACACAGTCTCACCTCACACCTACTACCCCTCACACAGTCTTATCTCACGTCTACTACCCCTCACACAGTCTCACCTCACACCTACTACCCTCACACAGTCTCACCTCACACCTACTACCCTCACACAGTCTTACTCCTCACACCTACTACCCCTCACACAGTCTCACCTCACACCTACTTCCCTCACACCTACTACCCCTCACACAGTCTCACCTCACACCTACTACCTCTCACACAGTCTCACCTCACACCTACTACCCCTCACACAGTCTTATCTCACGTCTACTACCCCTCACACAGTCTCACCTCACACCTACTACCCCTCACACAGTCTCACCTCACACCTACTACCCCTCACACAGTCTTACCTCACGTCTACTACCTCTCACACAGTCTTATCTCACGTCTACTACCCCTCACACAGTCTCACCTCACACCTACTACCCCTCACACAGTCTCACCTCACACCTACTACCCCTCACACAGTCTCACCTCACACCTACTACCCCTCACACAGTCTTACCTCACGTCTACTACCTCTCACACAGTCTCACCTCACACCTACTACCCCTCACACAGTCTCACCTCACGTCTACTACATCTCATAGGTGATATCTCTTCCCCAAACAACTGTACAACTTAATAATATTCTCAAGTTCAAGGGATGCATCTGCACCTCAACAGGGTGTTAAATAAGTAGGAACTTACAGTAATCTGTTTATTTGGTAAAAATATACAAAAAAAATAACGTGCATTAGAGATTTGGAACAATTGTCGCTCCTCTCAAGAACATAAACACATTACATCTTACTCGACATTAAGTACAAAACTCACACTACAACATTCAACATTTTTATTTCCTAATGGAAGATCAAGGGCTTCTATCATTCTACAACATCAGCCTTGAAACTTTTATAATTCTCCAAAGTAGGATCAGAGGTTTCTGGTATTCTCCAACACTAAATCAAAGGCTTCAACATTCTACCACAGGGGCCTTGTAGGCTTCTATATTTTGCCAACATGTGATGAGAGGCTTATATCATTCTCCAACGTGGATCCCGCGTCTTCTGCAGCACACGTCAGGGAGTTGGTTCACACAACTCAGTGTCTGCCACTGGATCACCATCATATAGGTAACTTCAATAGTGAAAAATGGGCTCTCAGGCTACACCACGTTACTCGATTTAACAAAAGCTGAAGAAATGCTCCACTTCGAGCTGCACTGTGCCATACCATGTGATCTACTGGCAACTCAGACGCATAGACATAAGTGGGCAATTGTAGACAGTGTTCAGCCACTCCAAGGAGCGCTCATCTTCAGTCCTCCTTAACAAGAAGACGTCTTCTTCACCAGCCACTACCTGTACCAAGAGAAACACAATGAGAACTACGCAAAATATAAAAAATTATACAAGATCTGTGACTTATATCATAAAGATATATTATAATATTATAGGTGAATGTAGGTAATGCATTGATATGTGACAGTGTTGGAGAAACGAGTGAGACTATAACACTTACCAGTATGTTGGGGAGTAGAAGATATCGCCAACTGACTGAGGTAGGCCTGCAGTGCTGCTACCCTCTGCTCCCTGGTGATCTTCTCACTCCGGAGTCGCGATACATCTTGTGTAAGGTCGTCCAGCTTCTTGTATTGATTCTCCTCCTGCTCGCTTCGTCTCAGTCGGTTCTTCAAGGCCTTTATCGCTCGTAGTCTCTTCTTCTCCAGCTTGGGTTCACTCTGGGGCGGTAACTCATATACCTTCAGCTTCCGTCCAGTGAGTGATGCTGTTTGTCCATCACTTGTCCAGGGAAACAAGGGCTGGTCTGAACCTCCAGCAGACCAGCCTTCTGCAGCAGTAGCCTGAGACGGGTAAATGTTGGCAGAGTCCAACATGGCCTGAGTAGCAAAGTGTGAAACAGCAGGTGCGTCTCCAGCTGTGCAAGAGTCGTTGTAGTGGTATGTGGGTGGTGAGTAGCCTACACTGTTGATAGGAGACACAGTGTACTCCTCGTCCAATAAGGAGATGTCAAAATCATCTAAAACACCCTCACTTGTCGGGTAACAAGCAAAGTATCCTCCATGTGACACTCTGGGAGTCTGTGCCTTTTCATAAGTATCTTGTCCTCCAGGAAAATACATTTTGCCTCTTAATATAGTGATTAACTTACGGAGGACTAGACTGTTAATGTAATATTTGGCTAAGTACAGACTGCTCGACGCCTTGAAAACTTATCAGCGTGTGATACGTAGATGTTTCACTCCCTCATATTTATAGCGGCTTTTCGTTTCAGACCGTTTTAGGCCGGACATATAACGTGATTGGGGTATTTACCACTGCAGTTACCTAAAGCAATGGCACGCATGCTAGAGTAAAGAGCGAGGATATCCGTCCGTGAATTCATCCGGGGTTATCCCCCCTTATGTGACTCTTTTTTCGTTCCACTAGGAATGTATTCACCAACATTAACTGGCATCCTCGTCGGTTTATGTACAGTATCACTGGCCTTACAGCCTATCGTCTACTCAAAGGATCATTAAAGCTACATGTCAATAATACTTTGATCCCTAACATGACGATAAAAATAAACTCTGTGTATATTTATGCACTGAGAAACATGACCTTCTCAGTGTACATATCCTGTACACACACACACACTAATACACACACACATGCACGCACGCACATACAACAGGCCTAGTGTCTAATCGACATGTGCCTAGGACAAAATGGTAACTAACACACAAAAACACAATCTTTAAGAAGAGGTACTACAAAGCTCTTGGAGCAGGGAGAGAGTGGACACCTAGTATCGTCAAGAGAAAAGACGGGGCCAGGAGCTGTGACTCAACCTTTGCCACCACAAATATGTGAGTATACAATTTAGCGTGTTTTAACAAGCTAAAGTACTTCAAAAACAAATCCATTGGCCTAAACGATCCGAACTAATCAACAAATCACTAAACGACGTCAAAAATTACCATACAACTTAAGGTAAGCAAAATTTCTTAACAAAGCTACTTATACAGCACTGAACTTCCGCTTTATTATCTTGTCATTAATAATGTTGATAGAATTGAAGGAAACCCCTGAAAATCCTTTTAAATAAACACTGTTAAAAAAAAAATTGAAAAAAAAAACAATAACAACATCCTAAACCATAAAAAAATTCTTTGAAAACCAAAGCAAATAAATGTATACTAATGAAAATCATTAAAAGTTATTATAAACATGAGCACCACAGTAAACCATCGACACCATAGTAAACCATCGGTACCATAGTAAACCATCGGCACCATAGTAAACCATCAGCACTATAGTGAACCATTAGCTCCATAGTAAAGCATCAGCACCATAGTAAACCATCAGCACCATAGTAAACCATCAGCACCATGGTAAACCATCAGCACCATGTTAAACCATTAGCTCCATAGTAAACCATCAGCACTATAGTAAACCATCAGCACAATGGTAAACCATCAGCACCATGGTAAACCACCAGCACCATGGTAAACCATAAGCACCATAGTAAACCATCAGCACCATAGTAAGCCATCAGCACCATGGTAAACCATAAGCACCATAGTAAACCATCGGCACCATAGTAAACCATCAGCACCATAGTAAACCATCAGCACCATAGTAAACCATCAGCACCATGGTAAATCATCAGCATCATGGTAAACCATCAGCACCATGGTAAACCATAAGCACCATAGTAAACCATCAGCACCATAGTAAGCCATTAGCACCATGGTAAACCTGTACGGTTCGTATTTCTAACGGCTGCACCAAGGCTGTTCACGTGATCACCAACCTCTACCCATGTGATCTGGCATTAGCCAATCAAAGGCCTGCCTTTTGAGCGCCCCAGTGCCGTGCGAGCCTAGCAGGCAGTTCCACTCGGGTAGGCATAGCAGGCGGACATAGGCATAGGCTCTCAGCTCCCATATATCCAACGCCTCATTAAACGCTACCAAACCAAGCTCATCGTCTGTTAATATTACCAAATCTATGCAAAGAATCCCCACAACACAAACCATCAGCACCATGGTAAACCATCAGCACCATAGTATACCGTCAGCACCATAGTAAACCATCGGCACCATAGTAAACCATCAGCACCATAGTAAACCATCGGCACCATAGTAAACCATCAACTCCATGGTAAACCATCAGCTCCATGGTAAACCATCAGCATAATAGTAAACCACCAGCACCATGGTAAACCATCAGCACCATGGTAAATAATCAGCACCATGGTAAATAATCAGCACCATAGTAAACCATCAGCACCATAGTAAACCATCAACACCATGGTAAACCATCAGCACCATAGTAAACCATCAGCACCATAGTAAACCATCAGCACCATAGTAAACCATCAGCACCATAGTAAACCATCAGCACCATGGCAAATCATCAGCATCATGGTAAACCATAAGCACCATAGTAAACCATAAGCACCATAATAAGCCATCAACACCATGGTAAACCATCAGCACCATGGTAAACCATCAGCACCATAGTATACCGTCAGCACCATAGTAAATCTTCAGCACCATAGTAAACCATCGGCACCATAGTAAACCATCAGCACCATAGTAAACCGTCATCACCATAGTAAACCACCAGCACCATAGTAAACCATCAGCACCATGGTAAACCATCAGCTCCATGGTAAACCATCAGCATAATAGTAAATTACCAGCAACATAGTAAACCATCAGCACCATGGTAAACCATCAGCACCATGGTAAACCATCAGCTCAATGGTAAACCATCAGCACCATAGTAAACCATCAGCACCATAGTAAACCATCAGCACCATAGTAAACCATCAGCACCATAGTAAATCATCAGCATCATGGTAAACCATCAGCACCATGGTAAACCATAAGCACCATAGTAAACCATC
Source organism: Cherax destructor (assembly GCA_009830355.1). NCBI lineage: Eukaryota > Metazoa > Arthropoda > Malacostraca > Decapoda > Parastacidae > Cherax > Cherax destructor. The sequence continues at coordinate 481,469 of WNWK01000401.1, read as the reverse complement.
AGCACCATACTAAACCATCAGCACCATACTAAACCATCAGCACCGTAGTAAACCTTCAGCACCATGGTAAACCTCCAGCACCATGGTAAACCATAAGCACAATAGTAAACCATCATCACCATAGTAAACCATCAGCACCATAGTAAACCATCAGCACCATAGTAAACCACCATCACCATAGTAAACCTTCAGCACCATAGTAAACCATCAGCACCATAGTAAACCATCAGCACCATAGTAAACCATCATTACCCTAGTAAACCATCAGCACCATAGTAAACCATCATCACCATAGCAAATCATCATCACCATAATAAACCATCATCACCATAGTAAACCATCAGCACCATGGTAAACCATCAGCACCATGGTAAACCATCAGCACCATGGTAAACCATCAGCACCATGGTAAACCATCAGCACTATAGTAAACCATCAGCACCATAGTAAACCATCAGCACCATGGTAAACCATAAGCACCATAGTAAACCATCAGCACCATAGTAAACCATCAGCACCATGGTAAACCATAAGCACCATAGTAAACCATCAGCACCATAGTAAACCATCAGCACCATGGTAAACCATCAGCACCATAGTAAACCATCATCACCATAGTAAACCATCAGCACCATGGTAAACCATCAGCACCATAGTAAACCATCATCACCATAGTAAACCATCACCACCATGGTAAACCATCAGCACCATAGTAAACCATCATCACCATAGTAAACCATCAGCACCATGGTAAACCATCAGCACCATGGTAAACCATCATCACCATAGTAAACCATCATTACCATAGTAAACCATCAGCACCATGGTAAACCATCATCACCATAGTAAACCATCATCACCATAGTAAACCATCAGCACCTTGGTAAACCATCAGCACCATAGTAAACCATCATCACCATAGTAAACCATCATCACCATAGTAAACCATCATCACCATAGTAAACCATCAGCACCATGGTAAACCATCAGCACCATAGTAAACCATCAGCACCATGGTAAATCAATGCAATCATTGTAAACCACTGTTGAATATGTAGACGATAAAAGCATTAAGCAAAATACATTTAAAGAAATGGGTTGGAAAGTGGTCCCAGTGTTACAAGAAAACCTTCAAGACAGTGGTCCCAGACGCAGTGTTACAAAAAAACCTTCAAGACAGTGGTCCCAAACGCAGTGTTACAAGAAAACCTTCAAGACAGTGGTCCCAGACGCAGTGTTACAAGAAAACCTTCAAGACAGTTGTCCCAGATGCAGTGTTACAAGAAAACCTTCAAGACAGTTGTCCCAGATGCAGTGTTACAAGAAAACCTTCAAGACAGTGGTCCCAAACGCAGTGTTACAAGAAAACCTTCAAGACAGTTGTCCCAGACGCAGTGTTACAAGAAAACCTTCAAGACAGTTGTCCCAGAGCAGTGTTACAAGAAAACCTTCAAGACAGTTGTCCCAGATGCAGTGTTACAAGAAAACCTTCAAGACAGTTGTCCCAGATGCAGTGTTACAAGAAAACCTTCAAGACAGTTGTCCCAGACGCAGTGTTACAAGAAAACCTTCAAGACAGTTGTCCCAGATGCAGTGTTACAAGAAAACCTTCAAGACAGTTGTCCCAGATGCAGTGTTACAAGAAAACCTTCAAGACAGTTGTCCCAGATGCAGTGTTACAAGAAAACCTTCAAGACAGTGGTCCCAGACGCAGTGTTACAAGAAAACCTTCAAGACAGTGGTCCCAGACGCAGTGTTACAAGAAAACCTTCAAGACAGTGGTCCCAGACGCAGTGTTACAAGAAAACCTTCAAGACAGTGGTCCCAGACGCAGTGTTACAAGAAACCCTTTAAGACAGTGTTCCCAGACGCAGTGTTACAAGAAAACCTTTAAGACAGTGGTCCCAGACGCAGTGTTACAAGAACATAAGAAAATAAGAAAAAAGGAACACTGCAGCAGGCCTACTGACCCATGCGAGGCAGGTCCATCACTCACCGACTTAGACCTGACCACCCGGAGCTAACCTTCTCCAGGTAAACTCCAGGTAGTCAGGTCACTTCCACTTAAGGAATTAGTACTGCATCTGACCTAGTAGCACAAGCTAGTCAGGTCCAACTCACACCCACCCACACCCACTCATGTATTTATCTAACCTATTTTTAAAACTACACAACGTCCCAGCCCCTATGACGGTACTCGGGAGTTTGTTCCACTCGTCCACAACTTTACCAAACCAGTGCTTTCCTATATCCTTCCTGAATCTGAACTTTTCCAACTTGAAACCATTGCTGCGAGTCCTGTCTTGGCTGGATATTTTCAGCACGCTATTTACATCCCCTTTGTTTATTCCTGTTTTCCATTTATACACCTCAATCATATCCTCCCTAATTCTACGCCTTTCTAGAGAGTGCAGATTCAAGGCCCTCAGTCTATCCTCATAGGGAAGATTTCTGATACATGGGATCAACTTTGTCATCCTCCTCTGTACGTTTTCCAGTACATTTATATCTATTCTGTTATACGGTGACCAGAACTGTGCAGCATAATCTAAATGAGGCCTAACCAAAGATATATAGAGTTGAAGAATAACCTGAGGACTTCTATTATTTATACTTCTTGATATGAAGCCAAGGATTCTGTTAGCTTTATTGCGAACACTTATGCACTGTTGTCTTGGTTTCAGATTACTGCTAACCAGAACTCCTAAATCCTTCTCGCAATCACAAGTATTAAGATCTACATTATTCAGTGTATATGTGGCATGGTTATTGTCTTGCCCAACATTTAGAACTTTGCATTTGTCTACATTAAACTGCATCTGCCACTTCTCCGACCACTGCATCAGTCTATTCAAATCATCCTGGAGTGCTCTAATGTCCTCATTAGAATGAATTGGACGGCCTATTTTGATGTCATCAGCAAATTTGCTTATGTTGCTATTTATTCCCTCATCTATGTCGTTTATGTAAATTGTAAACAACAGGGGGCCCAAAACTGACCCCTGTGGGACACCGCTTGAGACGTGCCCCCATTCTGATTTCTCCCCATTTATGCAAACTCTCTGCCGCCTATTTGTCAACCATGCCTCTACCCAGGAAAAAAATTTTCCTCCTATTCCGTGGGCCTAAGTTTCCTCAGTAGCCTCTGATGTGGGACTCTATCAAAAGCCTTACTGAAGTCCATATACACAATATGATATTCATTACTATGATCTACCTCCTCAAACACCTTAGTGAAAAAAGTTAGTAAATTCGCAAGACAGGAACGCCCCTTAGTAAAACCGTGTTGAGATTCATTAATCAATTTATGCCCTTCAAGACAGTGGTCCCAGATGCTAAACCTGTAAACAGATGGTTATAGGCGAGATGTGTGACCACTCTTCAAAGTGACGATTTCTGTTGAAGAAGGAAGGTCAAAGAGCCACGTCCTGCCGAACCCTGCATAACTTGTTCCCAGTTTACAGAGCCCACTAGGTCCGCCACTTCCCGAAGACATTTCTGTGGACATACCCCATGAAGCCACTGTAAGGCAAAAGTCTACTGTAGACAAATGGCCATAATTTTTAAAGGAGTGGACAAGTAAGCCAGCAGAAGGCTTCGGTCAGATGACCAAAAGCTCCAGCTGTGGGTCATCATATGACTAAGACCCGCGTCAGAAAACATTTGTCTTGTTTCCTGACAAACCGTAGCTAACCTACTATAAAGTGGGTTCACTGCAGCAGCCTTTGCCTACACATTCGCCCGTTCATTCACTGGGACACCACCAGAACTGCCCATCCTTGTGGCATGTGTGGCGACGAGCCAACCACTCGTGGATCTTTTGGCTCACAGGGTAAACAGAAGCATACTGGGCAAGTACAAAGAAAACACTTTGGAAATTTGAGTACACGGTGAACCGGAAACTCCGGAGAAGGGTAGCTCTATTGCACTGGATCAGGAGCTAGATCCAAGGAATCTCGTAGGCTTACACAGGGATCATTCCTCGTGCCCGTTCCTTCAATAGGTTCCCATTCCTTTAATCAAACCTAATTACTCACAACACTTCCCATTTCTCTTGGCAGTATGACCCATGCGGATAAGCGCTTCTGTGTGATGATGGGATTATTCGATGGGAACTGGGTAGGTTGCCACTGTTAAGAGAGTATTCAGTGGTACCTGGGCAAGTTGCACTGTGGTGAGTGTAACAGAAAATGAGTTTCAACGTAAAAAAAATGAACTTTGGAAAACCACTACCAGTGATAATGACTAATCATGTTAATTATGTCATTAATAATCGGCTCAGGTGGACCAAACAATACTCAGTCAGGAGACTTACTGTGTGATACAAGGCAGCAGACACCAAACAATACTCCAGCCAGGAGACTTACTGTGTGATACAAGGCAGCAGACACCAAACAATACTCCAGCCAGGAGACTTACTGTGTGATACAAGGCAGCAGACACCAAACAATACTCCAGCCAGGAGACTTACTGTGTGATACAAGGCAGCAGACACCAAACAATACTCCAGCCAGGAGACTTACTGTGTGATACAAGGCAGCAGACACCAAACAATACTCCAGCCAGGAGACTTACTGTGTGATACAAGGCAGCAGACACCAAACAATACTCCAGCCAGGAGACTTACTGTGTGATACAAGGCAGCAGACACCAAACAATACTCAGCCAGGAGACTTACTGTGTGATACAAGGCAGCAGACACCAAACAATACTCAGCCAGGAGACTTACTGTGTGATACAAGGCAGCAGACACCAAACAATACTCCAGCCAGGAGACTTACTGTGTGATACAAGGCAGCAGACACCAAACAATACTCCAGCCAGGAGACTTACTGTGTGATACAAGGCAGCAGACACCAAACAATACTCCAGCCAGGAGACTTACTGTGTGATACAAGGCAGCAGACACCAAACAATACTCCAGCCAGGAGACTTACTGTGTGATACAAGGCAGCAGACACCAAACAATACTCAGCCAGGAGACTTACTGTGTGATACAAGGCAGCAGACACCAAACAATACTCCAGCCAGGAGACTTACTGGTGATACAAGGCAGCAGACACCAAACAATACTCCAGCCAGGAGACTTACTGTGTGATACAAGGCAGCAACACCAAACAATACTCAGCCAGGAGACTTACTGTGTGATACAAGGCAGCAGACACCAAACAATACTCAGCCAGGAGACTTACTGTGTGATACAAGGCAGCAGACACCAAACAATACTCAGCCAGGAGACTTACTGTGTGATACAGGGCAGCAGACACCAAACAATACTCCAGCCAGGAGACTTACTGTGTGATACAAGGCAGCAGACACCATACAATACTCCAGCCAGGAGACTTACTGTGTGATACAAGGCAGCAGACACCAAACACTACTCCAGCCAGGACACTTACTGTGTGATACAAGGCAGCAGACACCAAACAATACTCAGCCAGGAGACTTACTGTGTGATACAAGGCAGCAGACACCAAACAATACTCAGCCAGGAGACTTACTGTGTGATACAAGGCAGCAGACACCAAACAATACTCAGCCAGGAGACTTACTGTGTGATACAAGGCAGCAGACACCAAACAATACTCAGCCAGGAGACTTACTGTGTGATACAAGGCAGCAGACACCAAACAATACTCAGCCAGGAGACTTACCGTATGTCACGAATCATGAGACCTATGCACCCAGTCTTACCTGTAACAACAACAAAATAAAAGGTATATTTATGTGTTAATTAACCAGACCTGCATGCACGCGCACACACACACACACACACACACACACACACACACACACACACACATAACAAAAGACAACGAACTGTGGAGGGAAATGAAAGGGGAGGAAAGGAGGAGGTTGCTAATAATAACTATTATGACCATCTGGAGGCTGGAGGGAGGTCAAGTGATGAGATATGGGCTGTGAACGAAAGGGAGATTCGTAATATCATTGAGCAGACAAGTGGTGAGGCAGAGGTGCATGCGGTGATAAACTTCCATAGAACTGGGATGTACGCAAGAGGTAAAATACTACTAATCAAAAAGACCCTTGCATGATACGAGACGAAAACCACTGTTGTGGGGGATGGAGAGACATCCTCATGTGTATCTAGGACATGACAGATGAAGGAGTAAGAAACAGTCAAAGACAGAGAGGAGAACCAGGAAACCCAATGATAAGTGCTCCCCATCCAGGGGTACACCAAGCTTAACCTAACCATTTGGAAGTTCCGCCTCACCCTGTGGAAGCTCAGCCTCACCCTGTGGAAACTCAGCCTCACCCTGTGGAAACTCAGCCTCACCATGTGGAAACTCAGCCTCACCATGTGGAAACTCAGCCTCACCATGTGGAAACTCAGCCTCACCATGTGGAAACTCAGCCTCACCATGTGGAAACTCAGCCTCACCATGTGGAAACTCAGCCTCACCATGTGGAAACTCAGCCTCACCATGTGGAAACTCAGCCTCACCATGTGGAAACTCAGCGCTCACCATGTGGAAACTCAGCCTCACCATGTGGAAACTCAGCCTCACCATGTGGAAACTCAGCCTCACCATGTGGAACTCAGCACTCAAACCAATCCAGTTAACTCATCCTCACACAACGAAAAAACAGCACTCCCTCACAATACTCGCCCATTAACCACCCACCATGGGATCACACACCACCCCATCAACCCATTGCACTCACGCCTCACCATGTGGAAACTCAGCCTCACCATGTGGAAACTCAGCCTCACCATGTGGAAACTCAGCCTCACCATGTGGAAGCTCAGCACCCAAACAATCCCCCAAGTCTCAACTCCCTCCTTCCCACACAAACAAAAAAAACAAAGCATACTCCCTCACCAATATCCCCATTCCTAACCCCCACCAGTGCAGGACCTTTCACACAACCACCCCCATCCCAACCCCCATTTCCCCCTTTCTTCTGCTCTCCACCATCTCCATCCCTACCCACCACGCCCATGGTCTCACCCCCTTCCAGTGCAAGATCCACCCCCACAACCCTCACCCATACCCGAACCTCAATTCCATCCCTATACCCTCCTTACGCCCATGACATAAACAAGAACCAGGTGAGGCATGCCCACTTACACACGCAATAAAAAGGCAAAGTATATATCGAAAAGTATTTTTGAAAAACTAAAACAAAAACACACACATACGCAACGAAAATGCATTATAAACGTATCTGATATGTGGTCAAGTTATTCTTCATAAGGATGGAAATGGGAAATTTAAGAATTAACTATACGTCACTATACGCTGAGTAACGCCACCAGCCATCAGGAAAAGTGTTACCATCGACCAATGATGTTCACAATAGTGACGTCAACACTATACGCCACAGCTGTACCGTCAAGTCATAGTTATGACGTGACGCCACAGCTATGACTGATCATAACATCAAAGGTAATAATACCTGAACCAAAGTTACTCTACAGCCACATAAGAAAAAATACAATAGTGAAGAACCAAGTGATAAGAATGAAAAATGAGGAAGGGATAATGACGGAGAATGACAGAAAAATGCGACAAGCTCAGCATAAGATTCAAAGATGTCTTCACAGAAAGAACAAGATGGCTACCAAAAGGCACTCTTGGCCACTAAAGATCAGCAGGTGTTACAAAGTATCAACACAACAAAAGAAGTGATGAACTACTAAGTGAGCTTGATATAGCAACACTTATACTACTATATTTTCATGGGTTCTGAGAGAAGGAGCAGCAGCACTGTGTCACACTCTCTGCAATAAGGGCAGCCGCCAGAAAATTAGAAAATAAAAAAGAGGGGGACAAACAAGAGGCACTGGATTACAGGTAAGTATCTTTAACCTACACACTGTATCTTTAACCTACACACTGTATCTTTAACCTACACACTGTATCTTTAACCCACAAACACTGTATCATTAACATGGTCACTATCAAACGTTTAGGAGAAGATACAAAGGAAAAGGACATTGGACCACTTGGAGAGAAGATTTTTACAGAAAACCAGTACGGATTTAAGGATGGAAAATCCTGTTTTAAGAATTTGCTATATATTCATAACAAAGTTTTAGATGCAATACTTGAAAGACAGGGTTGGGTGGACTGCATATTCTTGAAATTAAAAAAAAAAAAACATTTGTTGCAGAACCACACCCGAGATAAGTCGTCCAGAAATTTTGGAAACAGGCAGAGATGAAAGGCAGTGCTTCAGTGGGTCAGGGAATACCTAAATGACAGAAGGCCGAGAGTAAGAGACGATATATCAGAATTATGAGAGTAGCGAGAGTGGGGTCCTGTGAAGATAAGTATCAGGACCGCTAATGTTCCTAATATACATGAACGACCTACCAGATTGGATTGAGACTTGTGTTATTGGTTACTGATGATTTAAAGGTTACGAGAATAATAGCTACTAGAGAGGAGAGAGAACAGCTCCAATTTGAACTCAACCGAATGTGGATATGGTTAAACAAATGACTTCTAGAATTCAACCCAAACAAATGCAGGGCCATGAGATATGTCGGTGGAGATTGGACACGAAGCATAGCATGAATAGAGAGAAAAGTACCTGGAGGTGATTATATTATAAAAAATAAACATAAATCGTACAACGTCAGCGGCAAATGCAAGATTAGCAAACCTCATAATACAGTATCCAGAAACTGAAGAGAATCCTTCAAAATTTTATATACGACACATGTTAGGCCAATCAATGAGTAAGCAGCCCCAGCATGGAGCTCACACTTGGTCAAGCACGTCCACCTCATCAAGGTCCAAAGGTTTGCAACCCAGACTAGTGCCAGAACGGAAACAAGACGGTGAATAAACTGAATCTGACGACTCTGGCAGAGAAGAGGGCAAGGACACATGATTACGACATGCAAAATTAGAAGAGTTGATAGGGCAAAGAGGGCCAGACTGAATAAACTAAGAGAACCACGATCAAGAGGACACAGGCGTGAGCTGATGACGTCGATAACACACGTGCATATAAGGAAGTATTTTAGTCTCGTGGTGGTTTAATTAAAAGTGGAATGACTTGAATAAGGAAGTGGTGGAGGCTAACTCATTGCACAGCATCAAGAGTAGACATGATAAAGCCCAAGAGGTCAGAAATCAGTGATGCCCAACAAAGTGTAGCCTCATGAGGCGGGACCAGGAGCTTAGTCTAGACCCCCGCAAACACAACCTGGTGACTACACATACAAAGAAGCAAATGTCTCTCGACAAGTGCCTTTGACAACCAGTAACAACTACTACTACTACTACGCAACGAATATGTATTTGTAAAAGTAACTGATATGTGGCCACGTAATTCTTCATGAGGGTGGAAATAGGAAGTTTAAGAACTAACAGTGACGTAGACGTAGAGGAATACTGGCGAACCATACGCTGAGTGACGCCACCAGCCATCAGGAAAAGTGGTACCATCGACCGATGATGATGTCTGCTCTAGTACTAACGTCAGCCTCGTGCACGCCATGAGTGCACGTCACGCCACGCCTCAGCTCTGACTGATCAACGTAAACGAATGGGCACTGACAGGTGAACGCCCCACCCACTCAGTCAGAACACAAACATACTCTAATATATCCAAACAGGAAACACGAAGAAATATTAAGCAGATATAATAGCCACTATAACGACATGACAATGAAACGATAATAATAATTATAATAATGACATAATTAAAGAATATTTACCTTCATATTTTTTGTTTGTGTTTTGTTTAACGATGAAGTTTAATAAAAGTCAAACAGCTGCTGGCTTTTGCTGTCATAAATGCTATAAAATTATTGTCTCTTTGACCTCCATGTCTAGATACGACCACAAGGAGCGCCAGCAAAGGCGCTCCTTGTGATCATATCTGGACCTCCTCCTCTTTTCTGCAACATTGCAAGCTCCTGATGTGTTGATTGCAACACGAAAGGCCCAGAACCATCATTCAACTAACACCGTGGGAGTAATATGTGTGTGTGTGTGTGTGTGTGTGTACTCACCTAGTTGTGGTTGCAGGGGTCGAGTCATAACTCCTGGCCCCGCCTCTTCACTGGTCGCTACTGGGTCACTCTCCCTGCGCCATGAGCTTTATCATACCTCTTCTTAAAGCTATGAATGGAACCTGCCTCCACTACATCGCTTCCCAAACTATTCCACTTCCTGACCACTCTGTGACTGAAGAAATACTTCCTAACATCCCTGTGATTCATCTGAATCTTCAGCTTCCAACTGTGTCCCCTTGTTGTTGTGTCCCATCTCTGGAACATTCTGTCTTTGTCCACCTTGCCAATTCCTCTCAGTATTTTATATGTCGTTATCATGTCCCCCCTATCTCTCCAGTCCTCCAGTGTCGTCAGGTCGATTTCCCTTAACCTCTCCTCGTAGGACACACCCCTTAGCTCCGGGACTAGTCTTGCTGCAAACCTTTGCACTTTCTCTACCTTATTTACGTGCTTGGCTAGATGTGGGTTCCAAACTGGTGCTGCATACTTTCTCTTTCGTGTGTGTGTGTGTACTCACCTAGTTGTGGTTGCAGGAGTCGATTCATAGCTCCTGGCCCCTGTGTGTGTGTGTGTGTGTGTGTGTGTGTGTGTGTGAGTGTGTGTATGCGCGCGCGCGTGAGTGTGCTTGCCAGTGGCAAACACTGAACATTCTCGTGAGCATTAAATTTTCATCTATTACTGAGGTGAAACTAGCATCTGAACACGAAAGAGAAAGAAATACATAAAAGCAGAGTCTTATCCATCTGGGAATCCCTAGTGTCTTCAGTAATGCGTCTGCGGAGGTGCCTCAGTGTGGCTGGTCGTCTATTTAGAGCACAAATGCCGGGGAAGGAGCACCGGGACTCATAGGGGACACCATAATGCTTACGTATCACCAACGGAAGCTACCACTACCGTTCTCCTTAGGTAAACTCTGAGACCCACGATCTGAAGCATCAGCCAGAAACACAACCACACCCATCCACATACGCACACCCACACCCATACATACACACACACACATATACACTGTTATGACAAGGTAACAGGAGAGAGGGGGATGGGTAGACTACATCTTCTTGGACTGTAAGAAGGCTTTCGACACAGTACCACACAAGAGACTGGTTCAAAAACTAGAGGAGCAGGAAGGAATAGGAGTGATAATGTCAGAGGACCTCGCCGTGAAAGACAACACTAATGTATCTACCGCATCTGCTAGGAAAATGATAGGATGGATAATGAGAACCTTCAAAACTAGGGACGCTAAGCCCATGATGATTCTCTTCAAATCGCTTGTTCTCTCTAGGTTGGAATACTGCTGTACACTAACTGCCTCCTTCAAGGCAGACGAAATTGATGACCTGGAGTGTGTATAAAGATCTTTCACGGCACACATAAGTACGATAAGGCACCTAAATTACTGGGAACGTTTGAAGGCCCTTGATTTGTATTTCCTGGAAAATCGCAGAGTGATTAATACCAAACTTGCACACGAAAATCTCTCCCAATGAAAGCAAAAGAATCGGCAGGAGATGCAACATTCCCCCAATGAAAAGCAGGGGCGCCACGAGTACACTGAGAGATAACACAATAGGTTTGCGGGGCCCAAGACTGTTCAACTGCCTCCCAGCATACATAAGGGGGATTACCAACAGACCCCTGTCTGTCTTTAAGAAGGCACTGGACAGGCACCTAAAGTCAGTACCTGACCAGCCGGGCTGTGGTTCGTACGTCAGTTTGCGTGAGGCCAGCAGTAACAGCCTGGTTGATCAGACCCTGATCCGCCCTGAGGCCTGGTCTCAGACCGAGCCGCGGGGACGTTGACCCCCGAAACCCTCTCCAGGTGTACTCCAGGTATAATGGATTAGGGAATACCTGACAGGAAGTAAAAAAATGTGTTCGGTCCGAGACGAGGTGTCGGAGTGGGTGCATGTGTCAAGTGGGGTTCCACAAGGGTCAGTCCAGGGTCCGGTGCTGTTTCTTGTATATGTAAATAACATGACGGAAGGGATAGTCAGAGGTGCCCCTGTTTGCAGACGATGTGAAACTATTGAGAATATAAGTGGACGAGGATCAGGTAAGTCTACAAGGGGATCCGGACAGGCTGCAAGCCTGGTCCAACAAATGGCTCCTGGAGTTTAATCCCAGCAAGTGCAAAGTTATGAAGATTGGGGAAGGACAAAGGAGACTGCAGATGGAGTACAGCCTAAGAGGTCAGAGGCTGCAAAACTCACTCAGGGAAAAGGATCTTGGGGTGAGCATCATACCAAGCACATCTCCTGAGGTGCACTTCAACCAAATAACTGCTGCAGCATACGGGCGCCTGGCAAAACTTAGAATAGCGTTTCGACATCCAAGTAAAGTCATTTACGACACTGTACACCTGTACGGTTCGTGCTTCTAACGGCTATACCATAGATGTCCACTTGATCACCATATCCTGCCCATGTGATCTTTCGTTAGCCAATCATAGGCCTCCCTTTTTGAATGCCCGAGTGTCGGGACGACTAGCAGTCAGTACCATCCTGATAGGCAGTGGAGACGGACATAGGCCTACGGCTGAGGCTCCCCATACATTTATCGACTCCAATATACGCTACCATACCAAGCTCATCTTTATTATCTTACCCAATCTATGTAAAGAACCCACAACACACACCGTGTACATCAGGCCCATATTGGAGTATGCAGCACCAGTATGGAACCCACACCTGGTCAAACACGTCAAGAAATTAGAGAAAGTGCAAAGGTTTGCAACAAGATTAGTCCTGGAGCTGAGGGGTTTGTCCTACGAGGAGAACTTAAGGAGACTCAACCTAACAACACTGGAAGACAGGAGAGAGGGGAGACATGATAACAGCATACAAAATACTGAGAGGAATTGACATGGTGGATAGGGACAGAATGTTTCAGAGATGTGACACAGCAACAAGGGGTCACAACTGGAAGCTGAAAAACTCAGATGAGTCACAGGGATGTTAGAAAGTATTTCTTCAGCCATACAGTTGTCAGGAAGTGGAACAATCTGGAGAGTGATGTAGTGGAGGCAGGATCCATACATAGCTTTAAGAAGAGATATGATAAAGCTCATGTAGGAGGGAGAGAGTGGACCTAATAGCGACCAGTGAAGAAGCGGGGTCAGGAGCTATGAATCGACCCTTGCAACAAACAATTAGGTGAGTACACACATACACACACACTCGCGCGTGCGCAGTGTGCTCCGCTTTTGAATCCTGGATTAACTGTACAAGGATTTATATCAAGAGAGGTGGAAAGCCCTTAAAACCGGGAGGGAACCGATGCTTCTACCAAACATATTATCGGGAAAGCGACGGATGTTGTACATCAACAATGGGAAAAGGACAAATCCTGATTGAGGCCCATAACACTATATCAGTACGAGGGCATATATAACACAGGGAGAGTGAAATGGTCACACTAACAGTACTTAGACTCTTAGAGTAAACTGGTGGGTCCAGCAACGTATCCTCAACTCGGAAAAATGGATTTATTCAGAGACCATTCGTCAACGTTCACCTACCTTCCAACAAACTCTGAAACTCACGAATACGACATTCTTAATGAAATTGATCTTGGTTTGTTTGAGAGCGGCCAAGATGATAATTATGAAGCGTACAACTCTCAGCTGAGCTTTAAGCATTATGATGCCAATATTCAAACAAAGTGCAGTCATTCTGATAATTTTTACAGTGCCCCTTCAAGAAGAGCCCGAGGGGAGCTGAAGGCATCCGAAGACACGTTTATCGACGCTCCCAACGCAGCGATGGTCAATACTGCTAGTTGGTCCTCAACAACTGATACAGAACGTAACTATCGCCGCTGCTGTGATCGGTTAATCATACCCCAGTTGCTGAAGCTTCCAAGCGAACCACGAACCAAGACCTACCAGTGGGCACCTGAGGACGAGCCTCACATCAAGAAGAAGAAACTCAGAGCACTCAGAGCCCGCGCCACCAGACGGAAGAGCAGTGAGCTTAAAGCGGAGCTCTATACCAAACTCTTCCACAAAAATAATGAAATTCAGAAGCTACGGAAAGACATCAAGCAACTGGATCAGAAAACAGTGGTTTTAAAGTCTCACCTGACCTCACTAGCTTTCCAACCTCAAACCTGACAACTTAATGACGTCACATCTTCCAGCTGGATACATCAATAATCACATGAAGACTTCACATCTCTAAACAAGATACATCAATGGCCAAATACACTCCTGTTAGAACCTCCAGGTGGCTCCTAGTATGGTCATAATTTATCACAAGTCAACTCTAGAACAACCTATCAGAGATCGGGCCAGTAAGGTCACTTCGGTTAAGTCCTTAGTACAAAAACGACCTTAAATCTAAAAACCTCTTAATTTATTTTGACATTTGTTCAATTTTCACGCCTCTTTTTTTTATGTGATTTAATAAAAAGAATATTGTATTTGTTAATTAATATAAAAAATCATTACCCAAGTTTTCAAACTGTATTGAATTTACGAACTAGTGATGATTCTGTTTTGTGTCGAAATACAAGGCCAGGTATCTCGAAATCCGGAAATACAAGGCCAGGTATCTCGAAATCCGGAAATACAAGGCCAGGTGTGTGAGACTCTCTTTAGAGGACCAGATCAAGAACCCACAAGAACACTAAACATCTGCGACCACCAAGTTCTGAGACACCGACATGTACGTGCGAACATACGCAGCCAGAGGAAAACTCTACATTTATTAAAAATCTCGCTGACCTTTTGCACTGGTGGAATGCTTACTGGCATCCGTACCCACTGCTGACCCAGTCTGTAACACTGACCACCAATACAAAGAACCGGTCAGCGACGTACAACAATCGTGTATACAATGAGTCATTAATGACTAATAGACAGAGCAAGCTCTTACTAGTAACGTTTCGCGCAAAAAAGGCTCAGTTTTAAGCAAAACGTCTAACAAAGCTTTGCTCTGCTATAAACGTATCTGTGTATTTGTTAACATTCTTCCTTCCAACCAAGTCGTGATTTGCTAATGGTCCTGGAGGCACCGAAATCTCTTCTGAGGTTTCTTCTCTAAAGTGTAAGTTAAAAGTGAGTAATGCAAATATAATTATAATAAATAAACACAAAATTATATTGCAGTATTCCTGACCTTGAGTTGCGTGTTAAATTCAACACTCACTGTATTACGTTATGTATACCCACACTGTGTTATCTCCTACCCACCCACACTGTGTTATCTCCTACCCACCCACACTGTGTTATCTCCTACCCACCCACACTGTGTCCTACCCACCCACACTGTGTTATCTCCTACCCACCCACACTGTGTAATCTCCTACCCACCCACACTGTGTTATCTCCTACCCACCCACACTGTGTTATCTCCTACCCACCCACACTGTGTTATCTCCTACCCACCCACACTGTGTTATATCCTACCCACCCACACTGTGTAATCTCCTACCCACCCACACTGTTATCTCCTACCATCCCACACTTATCTCCTACCCTCCACACTATCTCTCCCTCCCACACTTATCTCCTACCCACCCACACTGTGTTATCTCCTACCCACCCACACTGTTATCCCCTACCTACCCACACTGTGTTATCTCCTACCCACCCACACTGTGTTATCTCCTACCCACCCACACTGTGTTATCTCCTACCCACCCACACTGTGTTATCTCCTACCCACCCACACTGTGTTATCTCCTACCCACCCACACTGTGTTATCTCCTACCCACCCACACTGTGTTATCTCCTACCCACCCACACTGTTATCCCCTACCCACCCACACTGTGTTATCTCCTACCCCCCACTGTTCTCCTACCCACCCACACTGTTATCTCCTACCCACCCACACTGTGTTATCTCCTACCCACTCACACTGTTATCACATACCCACCCACACTGTTATCGCCTACCCACCCACACTTATCTCCTACCCATCCACACTGTGTTATTTCCTAACCACCTACACTGTTATCTCCTACACACTCACACTGTGCTATCTCCTACCCTCCCACACTGTTATCTCCTACCCACCCACACTGTGTTATCTCCTACCCACCCACACTGTGTTATCTCCTACCCACCCACATTGTGTTATCTCCTACCCACCCACACTGTTATCCCCAACCCACCCACACTGTGTTATCTCCTACACACCCCACACTGTGCTATCTCCTACCCTCCCACACTTTTTATCTCCTACCCACCCACATTGTGTTATCTCCTACCCACCCACATGTGTTATCTCCTACCCACCCACATTGTGTTATCTCCTACCCACCCACACTGTTATCTCCTACCCACCCACACTGTTATCCCTACCCACCCACACTGTGTTATCTCCTACCCACCCCACTGTGTTATCTTCCTACCCACCCACACTGTGTTATCTCCTACACACTCACACTGTGCTATCTCCTACCCTCCCACACTGTTATCTCCTACCCACCCACACTGTGTTATCTCCTACCCACCCACACTGTGTTATATCCTACCCACCCACATTGTGTTATCTCCTACACACCCACACTGTTATCCCCAACCCACCCACACTGTGTTATCTCCTACACACTCACACTGTGCTATCTCCTACCCTCCCACACTGTTATCTCCTACCCACCCACATTGTGTTATCTCCTACCCACCCACACTGTGTTATCTCCTACCCACCCACATTGTGTTATCTCCTACCCACCCACACTGTTATCTCCTACCCACCCACACTGCTATCGCCTACCCACCCACACTGTGTTATCTCCTACCCACCCACATTGTGTTATCTCCTACCCACCCACATTGTGTTATCTCCTACCCACCCACACTGTTATCTCCTACCCACCCACACTGCTATCGCCTACCCACCCACACTGTGTTATCTCCTACCCACCCACACTGTGTTATCTCCTACCTACCCACACTGTCATCTCCTACCCACGCACACTGTTATCGGCTACCCACCCACACTGTTATCTCCTACCCATCCACACTGTGTTATCTCCTACCCACCCACACTGTGTTATCTCCTACCTTCCCACAGTTATATCCTACCCACCCACACTGTTATCTCCTACCCATCCACACTGTGTTATCTCCTACCCACCCACACTGTTATCTCCTACCCATCCACACTGTGTTATCTCCTACCCTCCCACACTGTTATCCCTTACCAACCCACACTGTGTTATCTCCTACCAACCCCCACTGTTATCTCCTAACCATCCACACTGTTATGCCCTACCCACTCACACTGTTATCTTCTACCCAACCGCACACCTCATCTCCACACCATACACACTAAGTTATCTTATAACTAAGTCAAACTCAATATATCTACAGAACATACAGCTTATTTCAGTATATACACACAAAGATATTCATCTCACTGTATATGCACAGAAAGTATCGGTGTATATACAGAGATATACACCTCTCGATGCATATAATCTTCGGCCGAGATATGTGTATATTTATACGTATATATATATATATATATATATATATATATATATATATATATATATATATATATATATATATATATATATATATATATATATATGTCGTGCCGAATAAGTAAAACTGGTCAATTAGTAAGAACTCATTTAAAATTAAGTCCTTTCTAAAAAAAAATCTCCTATACGTTTAAAGATATATGTTTTTCAATTATGATAATATAAAAATTAATAATTTTGTACCAAAAGAACCTTAGAAAACTTACCTAACGTTATTATAACAAGCTGAATTTAATTTAGCCTAATCCAACTAAATATATTTAGGTAAGTTTACAATAATTTAATAATAAAAAACACAATGAAATATTTTTTTTTCGTTAGGTTCAGAATGATTTTTGCGAAATTACTGCATACACAAATTTTCGCTTGCCTTATTCGGCAAGAAGAGCGTTGCTATTCAAGTCAAAATCGCAAGATATATATATATATATATATATATATATATATATATATATATATATATATATATATATATATATATATATATATAATACAATTCACATACACCATACACACCGAATATATGAGCACACTTTACATTAGCATACGTCATGCGCAAACGTTATTTCCCCATACAACAATAATAACAATAATAATAATAATAATAATTTTAATATTATTTATTACATTTGAAGAGAAGCGCTAAGCCCATAAGGCCCATCCAGCACCTAGCAAAATGAGAGTCAATCAGGGTGGGTCCAGGGAAGAGATCAGGTCCAAATCCTTGTGTAAAGAGTCCATACCGT
Organism: Cherax destructor; assembly: GCA_009830355.1. Classification (NCBI taxonomy): domain Eukaryota; kingdom Metazoa; phylum Arthropoda; class Malacostraca; order Decapoda; family Parastacidae; genus Cherax; species Cherax destructor. Next base: position 463,224 of record WNWK01000401.1, on the reverse strand, counting down.
CCTACCCCGCCTCAGGGAACCACTCTGCAATAAATACGTTTAAAGACACTTAACCATAGTGAACGTCAAATAATTACTTTCTTTTTTTTACCCCTCAAGATTTAATAATTACGTTTAAACTTAAGAATATTAGTAATTACGTTTAGACTCAAAACTACTCACTGTTACGTTTAGACTCGAGACTCCTGCGTCACACCTTTGGTTTGACTATTGGACATAATTTCAGGTCCGTCTTTCCCAAAAATACATATTAAGGGAATATAAGCGTAAAACTACTTAAAACGGATTTGGGAAATGTTAACATGACGTAAACCATGAGGACTTTATCAAAATTTTGACTGATGGAATTATCGAACTATTTATATTACTCATACTAGCAAAACAGAAGATAATATTATAATGTTATGCTAACATAACAGAAGGTAATATGTTAATCTAATGTAAGAGAAGGTAATATTATGTTATACTACATAACAGAAGGTAATATTATGTTATATTAACATAACAGAAGATAATATTATATTGTTATATTAACATAACATAACAGAAGATAATATTATATTGTTATATTAACATAAGGTAACAGAAGATAATATTATATTGTTATATTAACATAAGATAACAGAAGATAATATTATATTGTTATATTAACATAAGATAACAGAAGATAATAGTATATTGTTATATTAACATAACAGAAGATAATATTATATTGTTATATTAACATAAGGTAACAGAAGATAATATTATATTGTTATATTAACATAACATAACAGAAGATAATATTATATTGTTATATTAACATAAGGTAACAGAAGATAATATTATATTGTTATATTAACATAAGATAACAGAAGATAATATTATATTTTTATATTAACATAAGATAACAGAAGATAATATTATATTTTTATATTAACATAAGATAACAGAAGATAATATTATATTTTTATATTAACAGAAGGTAAGGTGGGCGGCCGTAGGGCAGATTTTTTCATCTAAATTAAATATATCAGCAATGTGTCGCTTTTATATTGAAGTGAGGTAAGGGAAGGTGTAGAATGAGGTGAATCAGCAGCGAGGGAAGGCTAGATGAAGATGGGCTAGGAGGGAGTGAGGGAAGGTAGAGGGAGGGAAGGCAGAGAGAGGGAGGCTGAGGGATGTGGGATTGGTATTTCATTCGTGAGGAAGTGTGAGGTGATGCGGGTCTTGGACCTGTTAGCTTCTGCCTCGGACCGCGGTCCTTCGCTACCTCTCCCGTGGCTCGATCCCCGGCACGGGTGCAAATGTTGGGACTGTTTCCTTACAACTGTTGTGTTCACATAACAGTAAGTAGGTACCTGGGTGTTAGTTGACTAGTGTGGGTCGCATCCTGAGGGGTGACAGTATATCTTAGACGGGGCTAGGCTTTGAAATGAGCTGAGCTAGGATAGCAGCCTGTAAAATTAATCTGTACAGAATATAAAAATTGGGCTAAGTTTTTTAGGTTAGGTAAATCAGGTTAGGATATGTAAATCTTTAAACATGTATATCTAGCCATAAAATAAAATAAAAGGCCGCAACATGTATGGCAACTAGGTGGCCGCGCAGTTCTTGGAAAACGTTCAAATCTGCACACAATTTACATGGTGCAAGTTCACACTAGTGACGGCGTGAGAAAAGTTTCCCCTCCCTACACAGAAAACGAAATACTCGTAATAAAACGACTGTAAACAATTTATCTTTCCGGTCGAGACTTCCGTACAGATAATGTTCCAGGGATTTTTTTTAGGTACTCTTCCCTACTAAAAAAAATCCCGTGCGGGTATCTTCCCCTCAATTACAACGTATATATATATGCAGTATTATGTACTAGCTCCATCTCACTCTTGTTCTCTCGTGGATGTCGGATCCCTCGTCTACTGATTGTAAATGTCGACTTTGCGTACTCAAGTACTCACTAATTTGCACGAACCGCTTTTGGTGCCTCCTTCCCTGCCCACCTGCCAAGAGTCCAGTTTTGATCACGATGTCCAAAATCTTGGCGAAGGCCACCAGTTGTTCGCCAACGAAGCGCAAGATCTCCAAGAAGTCTGGTTTAGCGGGCAAGATGATTTTCAAGAAGTTGTTGAGGCGAGGGAGGGTAGTGACCAGTTCTATAACCAGACTTTTCATCGCCCCTCCAACACACTCAGATATGATACTTCAGGTTTCTCCGTATACCATTCAGAAAACTGTGTATCGCAGACTACTGATGCAGAAGGCTGGTCTTATTTAGAACCTGCCAGAGACGCAGACCATTCCATGTTTACCTGTCAAAGTGATGGACTGACAGCGTCAGCCGCTGCACGAAAGCTGAGGGTTTACGAATGGCCGCCTCAGAGTGACCCCGAGCTGGAGAAGAGGAGACAGCAAGCGCTGAAGGCCATGAAGAACCGACGGAAACAGATCCAGTTGAAGCAGGAGCTGCTGCAAGCCCATAGCTACATGGACAAAGAGATAGAACGCCTCAAAAGTGAGAAGCAGAAAAGGGAAGACTTGTTGAGGCGGTTACAAGCACAAATTGGCATGGTACACCCACCGTCACGTGCACTACACATACAAATGTACTAATGAACCAAGAGGGAACATGATCAGTAAAATGTAAATAACATTTTTATCCCACTGATTTAATTACACCATTTATACTAATGATTTTGACATACCATTAAATTAGTTATGCCTCTGACTGTATACCACTTATTTATTGATTTAGATATGCCAATTGTTATACCATTTATTTAGTTACATCTTTGATTTCGTTATATCATTCATTCAGTTTTATTTTGTTGTTGGTTAAGGTTGGGTAATTGGGTTTCAAGACTGTCGGCTACACAAAGGGTTACTATAAATACGAATCATCACTTTTTTCTAGACCTCGTGAATCACCAACAATAATCAGTTTTGGGTACGGGAATGTTACTGACCTCTTGTTGTAGTCCATGTGTTATTGCTAGAGGAAGTAGAAGTTAGTAAGGGCTAAGGTCGAAGACAGAGGTCGTTTCCGGGATGTTTGGTGAAAAAGCTGGGAACGTCTTAGTGGAGGCAAAACGTCGAAGGGTGTTCGGTGGTGGGAGTGAGAACTCTTGATGTGAAGTAAAGAGATACATACTCAAGAGACTTGTGGTGGAGCATTTCATAAATTGGAGAATTCATATCACCTTGTAAGTGCACAACAAACTAGCCACCACGGCAGCAAAATCAAATCTTGCAAGTGTATTTCTCTGCACTAGTGCAGTTTCCTGTTGTCAAGACTGCCCTGAGAGTGATTAACCAAGTTGTTCCCCTTGTAGATTATATTAGGGCTCCTATCTCAGAACCCAGTATTATGTAAAACTGTTGAATTTGTGTACTAAATTTACTCTAATCTTAGTATTAATAAATAATTTTGTATTTCTTTATTGTCGTTTGGAGCCATCCCTAAGGAAGACTTTATTATAAGTGATTAATATAATCCCTATAAGTGAATCTAAGTGGTAAGAAGGTTTCTTCACCCCTTGGTAACTGAAGTGGGTTTCAAGTGTCAATATTTAAGTAGGCACTTAAATGGAATATCTAATTCATTCACCTGCAGTATGACAATTTAGATTGTTCATCACCAGGAAAGTACACTTTAATCCCTAAGTAGGTATATGAGGATCCACTTCCTGGAGGACCTGGCCCTCTTAACCAGTCTGATGTTCTGGAAGATGACTGGTGACACGTTGCAAGCTACATATGTGACCCAGCGCTAGGTTGTATCTGTGATCCGGCGCTAGGATACTTCTGTGACCCAGCCTTAGGCTCCATCTGTGACTCGGCGCTAGGATGCATCCCTGACCTAGTGCTAGGCTGTATATGTGACCCAGCGTTAGGCTTCATCTGCGACTTGGCGCTAGGTTGCATCTCTCACCTAGTGCTAGGCTGTATATGTGACCCAGCGCTAAACTGCATCTGTGACTCGGCGCTAGGTTCCATCTGTGACCCAGCGCTAGGCTACGGAAGTATAATGCGACAAGCGGTGCCAACTGTCCCAGGGCTCGCACCGTACCCTACCTAGGGAAGAGCATCAGGATAGGTAGCTCAGAATTAACAAACCAAGGCTGAGAGTAATCGCCTATTAAGACTGGGAGTGCCAGACATATATTGCGGCTAGTAATAGGGATCCGCATGTAACCTCTAGTACTACTTCTGCCCCCAGACAGCCACCTGATGTTTCACCTAATGAGTCGTCAGATGATCCACCAGAAAGCTTGCCTGATGATCTAATCCTCTTCAGGTATTGTGAACCACCTCAGAACTGCTACTGCCGGGATAACAGGTCAAGTAACAAGAACTCCTTTCTTAATCCCTGGGAGCAAAATTCAACGAATGGGGAAAATCCCCGCTATGTAAGCCAAATAAAGGGGAGGGGAATGCTGGGTTGTTAAATCAAGCTAAGCCACTCAAACCCCTCTGCTACGTTAAGGTGACAGCGTCGGAGGGAGGGGAGGAATGTAAGGGAGAAAAGAAAGGGACAAAGGAAGGGAAGGAGGGAGAGTTATTATATCTACATGCAAAATAAAATACATGTCACAAATTAACAAATTTACGCCTTTAATATAATCAGATAAAACAGATTTACATGTTAAAATGCTAACTAACATTTCGGGGGAAATCCCGGAAAGCATTTGCTTTGCTAGGAAAACGGAATATAAACGGGTATTCCCACACAGTATCGCACTACTACAGCTGACCTTAAGAAGGGAAAATGTCAGAATGGAAAGCAGCATAAGAGATACTATTGACAGAACTCACAGGTTCCAAATGTTATCACTCACATAACATAGTACTGAGGGAACTCACAAATTTCCAACGTTAAAGTGCCACTGACTTAACACATACAACTAAGAGAACTCTCAAGTTACTAATGTTAATGTGAGACTGACAACTGCGAAACCACAAGTTACTAATGTCAATATAAGACTGACAAAAGCTAGTACTGAGGGCGCTCACAAGTTACCAAGACTCGTGCATCGCTGAATTTTCTCTCGTAAGACCTAGAAATATGGGGATGTGTTTAAAGTGTAATGGAATAAATAATGTAGATATAAATAACGAGCTAAAAGTATCTAACCAAGACACGCAGCAATGGATTCACCCTGGACAAATTTAGATCGAGAAAGGATATTGGGAAGTAAGGATTTGGCAAAAAAGAGTTGCAAAAGAATGGGGGAGGGGAGAAATCCTAGGTACTGTCTTCGAGGCGAGAACTTTGGGTAGCTTTAAATATAGGTTGGACGGTTAAATGAGTGGGTGTGGGTGAGTTGGACTTTCCTATCAGGGGCCAAAAAGCCTACTACAGTGTTCCTTCATTATGTCCTTATATTAAGCTAGGCTAGGTAAAGCTAGGTTTGTTACTTTAGGTTAAGTTTAGTAGATTATGTGCCCACAACAACATAACCTAACCTCTTAAAAGTTAATTTATTTCTAGTATATTATATTCATCTGTAATATAAGGATATTATACTCTCTAGTAGATGTAATATTCTACTTGTTCTACATTATGTAGTATTGTAACTTCCAAGAATGTGGACGGGCCCTGACAAATGGAAGACAGACCATATCACCCTGAACTCTCATGTTGTGAAAGAACTAGAAATTATTTAATCTAACATTGTATTAAGTGTCCCGCAGCTTAATTCCAACCCAGTGTATTATTTTTAAATTCATGGGAAGCCCTGAATCAAAAATGCTATACAGAACCTGGAGATTTTGAGGCAATCAGCCGATTCAAGGAAAGGAACGATAGCTCCAGTTTCCTAGATCAAGAGCCCTTACGGTGGCCCGTGGCAAAAGCTCTTCCTTCACACTCCTAGAATCCAGGTTCGATTCCCAGCGAGGGTTCAAACATTAGGTGTGTTTCCTTACACTTGTTGTCCCTGTTCACCCATCAGTAAACGGTACTTGGGTGTTAGTGGACCGGTGTGGGTCGCATCCTGGGACAAAATTGACCTAATTTGCCCGAAATGTTCAGCATAACAAGCCGCTTTGTATATAGTAGTATGTCACTGATGTCAGCTAGGCCTGTATACCTTGTACATGTACTTGTAGTTATCCTAGGTTCTCTACACATATGCTGCTATGTATGATAATCTATGTAACTGTATTTGTGTATACCTGAATAAACTTACTTACTTACTTACATAGTAATAAAGATATATTATTATTATTATTATTACCAGAATCACCGCGCCTCCCGTCAGGCGACGCAGTGTACGATAACACGTTCTCTTGAAAGCAACAAGCTCAACATTTGAAGTGGTTTTAACCAATAAAATTTCATTGTCAACAGCGTTTTATAGTAACACAGTGATGTATGAAACAAGTTAATAGACTCTTACAAATACAAGTCATTATAGTCAAATTCTTTACGTAATTATAATCCCCTGGGACTGACTGGTGTCTGAAGTACACGTCCCAGACGTACGATCCATTTCTGATAAAGCAATTCCAAGAATTCTTCTGCTTTTATCTCGTCATTTGGGATATAAAAACACACGAATTGTGGTCGAGACGGTTTAAATCCAAACATAGCAACTAACCAAGGGAGAAAAGATTTAGAATAAAATACTGATCCAAAGTGTTCTGGTATTCTTAATACTGGCAGCGTTCTTATGTCTGGTGCTTTGAAGAGTGAAGTTATTTTAGCAAGTTGATGTACAAGTAGTCAAAGGAAGGCAGAGAATGTATGTGTGTGTACTCACCTAACTGTGGTTGCAGGGGTCGATTCATAGCTTCTGGCCCCGCCTCTTCACTGATGCTTTCCTCTCTCATTACATTGTTAAATGCTCTAAACTTCAGAACACCCGTGACTTAACCTGATTCCTTCCCCTTTCCTCTCTTCCCTCTTCTCCTTTTTCCTCCTATAGGTTTTCCTTTCTTTCTTTTCTTTTGCCTTGTATTTGTCCTTTATTTTATTCGCCTTTCCTTTCCTCCCCACCCGCTTGGGTGGGCTAGCACCACCCTTGCGGGCCCTACCTCATTGCAGTGCTCCTCTAGAATATGACTGTCTCCACTACTACTATTACCACTACTACCACTTCCACTACTTACTTCATTAGTACCCCAGTCTATGGTACCCTCCCCTGTCTGCCTGCCTATAAATACCCCTTCCCCCATCTCTGTGTGTTTCGTCCATGTAACGCTGAGCAGTCATCAAGATTGTGAACATCATCGTCTTACTCCTCGTCATCGTCTTAGCCTAACAATAACAACATCGTCATGGCATCTGTGTTTGTCCTGCTCGTCGTGTTGATCTTCCAGCAGCTCTGATTCTTGGCATTCAGTCTCCCTGCGATCCCCGTTGGGGAGGGAATTTTATACAGTCATCACCATCCTAAATTGGACATCACGATGAGCTATGGAAATCGAGTCAAGATCAAACCAAACAGTGGCACTGTGAACGATTCTTCAAAACTTGCTCTAGCAATTGGCGTTAGAAGTGTGTTACAAGTGAAGTTCAACACCATACTGACCTGAAGGAAGCATTTATTGTAGTGTGCAGCGACGATGAAGAAACAGAAAAGCTACTCACTACAACAGCCACCACCACTCTAGCAGGTCGAGGATTTACTGTCATGTCATCTCCAGCTCTCAGGGCAAGAGGTCAGTCTTCCTTAAGAAACTTGATAAGCTTCTTACAGTTCAACCTATAGACGAACTCAAGACGTCCATTGAAAATCAAAACTCATGGGCCAAAGTCGAGAGCATTATGAAAATACCTACAGCTCCATCCATGCTCAAAATCACGTTCACCGATGTAAATATGGCTGCCACTGCATTGGCTGATGGTATTGCAGTATTTTATTACTTCATCAGCCCACACACATCGAAGCTGAGAGATACCATTACATTCCTCAATGTTGGAATTGTTACTCTTATGCACACAACACCAGAGACTGTCCAGTGAAGGACAGGAAGTTTTGCACAACATGTGGTAATGAAGGACATGATTTTCGGTCATGCCCCGTCTCTGAACCTCCAACACCAACTTGTCTCAACTGTAAAAGCACCGATCATCACACTCTAGCCCCTAAATGTCCAAATAGAAAAGACATTATGAAGAAGACCCAAGAAGTAGCACAGAAAAAGTCATCTTCAAAATCACCCACCTATGCTGCTATTACGAAACTACAAGCTACCACAACAAAAATTCTCCAAGCTTCGAATCAACCCTCCACTGCCACCATCGCACCTGATTGTGACCCAACCACCATATACTACTGTATGATATATGCTCATATGCACAATGCTGCTGTTCCTGGAACCTTCAACTCATCCATAAATGAACTCCTCAAGTTAAATAACATGCCAGAGTTCAAATTCCCAACATCTCCACCATCTTCACTGATACTCAACAATAACCAACAACCTGTCATCGTTTCTCCACCTGCAAATCAATCTCACGACGCTGCTCCACCACCATCACAACCAACACCACTTATTTCCAGTCACGGCACTCCATTCACAACCAATGAAATGCCTCTGATATCTCCAAAAGACTCCAGAACCAACAAATCAGGGACCTCCCAGCCTACTGCAAACTCAACAGCCGCCGCCCATTCAGATACCTCCACAACCACACTATCCACTCCTGCTAAGACGACCAGAACATCACCGCCTACACCAACATTTGCTTCACACTACGATTTAGTACAAGACACAACCAGCCGCACCCTCAAATGGAAAAACATCGTCTACTATGCACACAACAGGAACTTTACCATTGATGTAAATCCAGCCACCTTGAGTTCGTATATACGTCAGGGGGACGTTAAGTTCACCAACAAAGGTTACCCTACGCATCTGTTTCTGAACTCATCGAAATCTTAGAACAGATAGTAAAAGACTCTCGTATTAACTACAAACGAACGTATATAAAATTGATCCCCACATCAACATTCAACTACATCAAGAATGCAGACGACGACTCCACTATCACAAATCACTAAGAAGTCTCACCAACAGGAAAGCCTGCTATTCCTGTTCTCAAGTCTGCCCCACGATCGCCTTAGCTGCTGGGTTAAGCCCTGGCTCTATTTCTACGACTAAGAAGACTCCTCTCCAGCGCTATTCTTCGTCTGTACCGTCTTCTCCGCTCATCCCATTGGGATCTTGCCTGTATTTATTCATTCATTCATTCTGTGTGTTAGTGTGACTTTGTAAATGGTCCAAGTCGGACCGAAACGTCGTCGTAAGCTCCTCTCTTTTATATGTGCGGGTTGTGTGTGTATGTGTCGCTACTAGGTCCACTCTCTCCCTGCTCCATGGGCTTGATCATACCTCTTCTTAAGGCTATATATGGACCCTGCCTCCACTACCTCACTTTCCAGTCTGTTCTACTTCCTGATAACTCTATGACTGAACAAATACTTCCTAACATCCCTGTGACTCATCTGAGTCTTCAACTTCCAGTTGTGACCCCTTGCTGCTGTGTCACATCTCTGGAACATTATCCCTGTTCGCCCTGTCAATTCCTCTCAGCATATTATATGTTGTTATCATGTGTTCCCTCTCTCCTGTCTTCCAGTGTTGTCAGGTTGAGTTTCCTTAACCTCTCCTCGTAGGACAAGCCCCTCAGCTCCAGGACTATTCTTGTTGCAAACCTTTGCACTTTCTCTAATTTCGTGAGGTGTTTGACCAGGTGTGGGTTTCATACTAGTGCTGCATACTCCAATATGGGCCTGATGTACACGGTGTACAGTGTCGTGAATGACTTTACTTAGATGTCGAAACGCTATTCTAAGGTTTGCCAGGCGCCCGTATGCTGCAGCAGTTATTTGGTTGAAGTGCACCTCAGTAGATGTGCTCGGTATGATGTTCACCCCAAGATCATTTTCCTTAAGTGAGTTTTGTGGCCTCTGACCTCTTAGGCTGTACTCCGTCTGCAGTCTCTTTTGTCCTTCCCCAATCTTCATAACTTCGCACTTTCTGGAGTTAAACTCCAGAAGCCATTTGTTGGACCAAGCTTGGAGCTTGTCCGGATTCCCTTGTAGACTTACCTGATCTCGTCCGCTTGTATTCTCCTCATTTGTTTCCCATCGTCTGCAAACAGGGGCACCTCTGACTATCCCTTCCGTCATGTCATTCACATATATAAGAAACAGCACCGGACCCTGGACTGACCCTTGTGGAACCCCACTTGACACATGCACCCACTCTGACACCTCGTCTCGGACCGACACACATTACTTGCTTCCTGTCAGGTATTCCCTGACCCATTGCAGTGTGTGAGAGGAGGGAGGAGAGAGAGAGAGAGAGAGAGAGAGAGAGAGAGAGAGAGAGAGAGAGAGAGAGAGAGAGAGAGAGAGAGAGAGAGAGAGAGAGAGAGAGAGAATGTACTTACCTATTTGTGGTTGAAGGGGTTAATCTCAGCTCCTGGTACTGAGTCTTAACTTGCCGTTTCTTAGTGTGTGCGTGCATGCGTGTATCCCCAGAAATTCATGGTAGTCCCCCTGACGTTACACTTATGCTTTCACTCGGCGATATTCCGAATAAAAAAAAAAAAACTGACAGTCAATATTACGACAAAACAGTACCTTGATATTCTAATTTGCACCAAATTTTCTCAAAAAGGCACAAGATTATTATCTTACGTCGCTAGGGCTGAAAAGTTCAAGTTTACGATGACGCAATAGCAAACGCAACTCCATGACTCAAGGTTGCGGGGAGGCCACCTCTTCGAGGGGGGGGGAGGGTGCTGCTGAAGGGGCGCGACCCACCCATTCCTTGGGTTAAATGTAATTTGATGACCCTTCCCTACGGGTCTAGAGCATCGTGATGAATGTAATGCGACTCGGACATGGCAACAATCATTTTCATGGTGAAAGCTGAGTGATGCAATCTTTCGTAACGCTTTGTACCATGATGTGTTTTCCCGTCTTCCTTTAACCTTATTTTCTTCACCCTTTTCTTCCATCCTCTTCTTCATCCTCCACCTCCCCTTCCTCTTCGTACTTGTTCACCTTTTTCTCTCCATCCTCTTCTTTATCTTCCTCTTCCATCGCCTCTTTTTCAGTAGCAGCAAATAGTTACCTAAGTGTTGGTAGACTATTATAGGTGGCATCCTGGGGTGTAGAAGTGTACTTTTGATCTGGCTCGGCTTCTTATAGTCTACATTCAATGGTGTAAAAACACAGATAAGCAGCGCTAGTGTACTGTAGCCAGGGAATGGTGCAACCGTTGGCGTGTGTTAATTATATATAGTTCAATCCGGTTTTGGTATATATATATATATATATATATATATATATATATATATATATATATATATATATATATATATATATATATATATCGTGCCGAATAGGTCAAACTTGCGATTTTGGCTTAAATAACAAAGCTCTTCTTGCCGAATAAGGCAAGCGAAAATTTGTGTATGCAATAATTTCTGGTATAACTCAGTAAACGTAGGAGGAAACAGGACAAGTGTTTCCTGACGCGGTCTTGTCATATGATGACCCACAGCTGGAGCTTTTGGTCATTTAACCGAATACTTCCGCTGGCTTACCGGTCCACCTCTGAAAATCATGGTTATGATTATAACCATTAGGAGTACTTAATTTAGTAAAGTCCAACAATGGACATACTGTTTGAAGTCAGTTGGTTATCATTGACTAAATATACATATAATGCACATTTTATGCGCCTATATGCACCCAATAATAATAATATTTATTTCTACAAGTACATATACAAGATATACAGGCCTAGCTGAAAATTTTATCGGAGTATAAAACAAATTCCAACCACACAATAGAGCGAAAAACTAATGTCAAAGACCTGGGAGTGATCATGTCAGAGGATCTCACCTTCAAGGACCATAACACTGTAGAAATCGCATTTGCTAGAAAAATGACAGGATGGATAATGAGAACCTTCAAAACCAGGGATGCCAAGCCCATGATGACACTTTTCAGGTTGCTTGTTCTATCTAGGCTGGAATATTGCTGCACACTAACTGCACCTTTCAAGGCAGGTGAAATTGCTGAACTAGAAAATGTGCAGAGAACCTTCACGGCACGCATAACTGCGATAAACCACCTCAATTACTGGGAACGCTTGAAGTTCCTAAACCTGTACTCCCTAGAACGCAGGCGGGAGAGGTACATTATTATATACACTTGGAAAATCCTAGAGGAATTGGTACCAAACTTGCACACGAAAGTCACTCCCTATGAAAGCAAAAGATTCGGCAGACGATGCAACATCCCCCCAATGAAAAGCAGGGGTGCCACTAGCATGTTGAGACAACAAAATAAGTGTCAGGGGCCCAAGACTGTTCAACTGCCTCCCAGCGTACATAAGGGGGATTACCAATAGACCCCTAGCTGTCTACAAGCAGGCACTGGACAGGCACCTAAAGCCAGTGCTTGACCAGCCAGGCTGTGGTTCGTACGTCGGACTGCGTGCGGCCAGCAGTAACAGCCTGGTTGATCAGGCTCTGATTCACCATGAGGCCTGGTCACAGACCGGGCCGCGGGGGCGTTGACCCCCGGAACTCTCTCCAGGTAAACTCCAGGTAAACGTCAATGGCATACTACTATATAGAAAGCCGCTTGTTATGCTGAACATTTCGAGCAAATTAGGTCAGTTTTGTCCCAGGATGCGACCCACACCAGTCGACTAACACCCAGGTACCCATTTTACTGATGGGGAACATAGACAACCGGTGTAAGGAAACACGCCCAATGTTTCTACCCTCGCCGGGAATCGAACCCGGACGCTCGCCGTTTTAGTAAGTTTCTTCAGTTATACACAAATACAGTTACATAGATTATCATACATAGCAGCATATGTGTAGAGTACCTAGGATAACCCAAAAAAGTCAGACAGAGTGACTTATTTCCATTGGGGTCCTTTTTACATTATTATACTATAAAAGAGATAATATCTTATTATTATACTACAAAGGAGATAATATCTTATTATCATACTATAAAGGAGATATACTAGGAATAAGGTTAAATTAGTTGTTTACATGTGTGTTAGCTAAAAAAAATAAAAAATCATTCTCCTCCCTTTCTGTCGCTACATTCATTAGGTACCTTTTGGCTCTCTTCTTGAACTGGCTCATGCTATGACTGGCTTTGACATGTGCAGGCAGTCTGTTCCATTCCTTTATTGCTCTACAATAAAAGAGTTTGAAGCCTGGCCACTGACTGTGGCTACTACAAAGTTGTGCTCTCTCCCCCTAGTACTATGTCTGCTTTGGTTCCCAGCCTTGACAAAATCGGCAGCAAAATATTCTGGACACTGTTTATGAGCAATTTTATAAACTTGATTTAACTTCAGTTGTTTTACTCTGTCTTCGACATTCAGTATATCCAATTGTTGTAATTCATCCTGGCCTACATGTGCTCTTGGACCCAGGTCCAGGATGAATCTTATCATTTTGTTCTGGGTGATTTGCAGTCTATCATTCAGTTTTTTTTTTTTGTCAAGGCAGAGTACCATGAAGAGCAAACGTAGTCCATATAACATTGTATAAGGGCTAGACATAGGGTCCTGCGAGCCTCAGTAGGTAGACACTGTGCTTGTCTGTAGAGGAACTTCAGTCTGGCATTCGCTTTCTTTGCTACACTGTTCCCTATCAATTCTCCTGACATGCATGGGTTAAAGGGAAAACAGAGCCATACTCTTTGGCACGAAATATAAACTGAAAAGGGTAAATAATTTTAATGTCCAGTGTAATGGGGAACCCATCACTTCAGTTTCCTCAGTAAAATATCTGGGAATCCCCTTTAACCCATGCATGTCAGGATAATTGATAGAGAATAGTGTAGTAAAGAAAGCGAATGCCAGACTGAAGTTCCTCTACAGACAAGCACAGTGTCTACCTACTGAGGCTCGCAGGACCCTATGTCAGCCCTTAGACAATGTCATATGGACTACGCTTGCTCTTCATGGTACTCTGCCTTGACAAAAACTGAAAGATAAACTGCAAATCACCCAGAACAAAATGGTAAGATTCATCCTGGACCTGGGCCCAAGAGAACATGTAGGCCAGGATGAATTACAACAATTGGATATGCTGAATATTGAAGACAGAGTAAAACAACTTAAATTAAGGTCGATCACCATGCCCAGCCCTTCTAGGGCAGGGTAGGTGCCAAGGCTGGAGCTTGCTACCATCTGCAGCTCGTAAGCCTGCCCTTCCCGTTAGGGAAGGTGGCCGACCAGAGAGGCCTAGCATCTATCTACCTTCATGCCTCGTGCTGGTGGGGAATGTGGCTAGGCCTGGGGCCAGTTGGTCCCGCTGATGAGGGGTATCCCCTCCCATGGGAGACATAGGTCTCTGATACTCCCACGCCAGGGAGCCGGAGCCGGGTCGCCATCTGGTAAAGACCCGGGCCGGGAGAATTCCCGGTGAATCAACACCTCCTCCTCCTCCTTAAATTAAATCAAGTTTATAAAATTGCTCACAAACAGTGTCCAGAATATCTTGCTGTCAATTTTGTCAAGGCTGGGAACCAAAGCAATCACAGTACTAGGGGGAGAGAGCACAACTTTGTAGTACCAACAATCAGTGGCCAGGCTTCAAACACCTTTTATTGTACAGCAATAAAAGAATGGAACAGACTGCCTTCACATGTCAAAGCCAGTCATAGCATGAGCCAGTTCAAGAAGAGAACCAAAATGTACCTAATGAATGTAGCGACAGAAAGGGAGGAGAATGATTTTTTATTTTTTTAGCTAACACACATGTATATGTAAATAACTCTTTTTACCTTATTCCTAGTATACATATATCCTTTATAATATAATAACATATATAACATATATAAGTCACTCTGTCTGACTTTTTGGGTTATCCTAGGTTCTCTACACATATGCTGCTATGTATGATAATCTATGTAAATGTATTTGTGTATACCTGAATAAACTTACTTACTTACTTACTTAAGGGGATTCCCAGATATTTTACTGAGGAAACTGATGTGATGGGTTCCCCATTACACCGGACATTAAAATTATTTACACTTCTCAATTTGTTTCGTGCCAAAGAGTATGGCTTCCGTTTTCCCGAGGTGTAACGATAGTTTGTTGTCTACTAACCATTTACTGCAGTTAGTTTAATATCTTTATTATGCACCCCATACCCATCCTGTGGGCGGTAGTCAAAAGATTACAGAGGTACATAATTGGTCCATTGACTGGACTCCAAAGTTTTGATAGCTGAACAAGTTACAGCGGTAATGAACTAGATCTGGTCACAATTATGACAAGTTACAAAGGTAATGAGCTCCAGGTAGAGCTGGTCACACTCATGACAAGTTACAAAAGTAATGAACTAGAGCTGGTCACAATCATGACAAGTTACAAAGGTAATGAGCTCCAGGTAGAGCTGGTCACAATAATGACAAGTTACAAAGGTAATGAATCATAATCACATCATATATAGTTACAATCATGAACAAATTACACATACACACACATATATACATACACACACACGCACACACAACAGGCCCAGTTTTCAATCGACATGTGCACAGGACAAAATGGCAATCAATACACATACATACACACACACACACACACATACACAGGGCCCGGGTTCAATTCCCGGCGGGGCCGAAACATTTCGAAGTGTTTCGTTACACACACACATACATACAACAGGCCTAGTGTCTAATCGACATGTGCCTAGGACAAAATGGTAACTAACACACACACACACACACGTGGCAATGCTTTATTTACAGGGAGCAAAGTCAGGGTATTTTTCCAGAATGGTCTGTAATATACCACTGTGGATAAAATACTTTGACATATCTTGAATATTTCTGAGTGAGTTGTCTCTGAATTCATTAATTTTATCGCACTCCAGTACATAATGACGCAGGGTGTGACAATAATCCAACTTGCAAAGTTTACATTTTGTTTGGTCTACATCTGGTGGTGGTGATTTAACCTGCCAAAGATACTTGTAACCCAGAACTCCAGTTCCAGTGTTATTACATTAGAAATATGCTGTGGGTCTTTACCTGACACTAACAGAGCACTGTCATCCGCATACAGTAGGAGTTTGCACTTGACACTATGGGCATGTCGTTTACATAACATAGGAATAATAAGGGACCCAGAATACTACCTTGGGGAACTCCACATTCTATCGGCAGGGGTTCTGATTCTGTTTTGTTGATTTTTACAATTTGTTTCCTGTTGCTAAGATAGGACTTAAACCAGTCTATGGAACCTATGCCGATGGCTTGAAGTTTCTTGCATAATATATTGTGGTTGACAGTATCGAAGGCCTTTTGCAAGTCTAAGGTTACCATTCCTATGAGGTTCCCTATCGACATTTCAGTTCTCATGTAATCCATCAGATTCATTAGGGAGGTGTCGGTGAAGCGAGAGCTTTAGCCACCAGGCCACGGGGCACCGTAAATGGAAATAAAAAGTCACTGACTTTTTTGGGGGGTTATCTAAGGTAATTTACAGTATGTATGATAATTGTACTTATGTGTACCTGTGCCTAAATAAACATATTTACAAAAAAACTTCCTCGCTGCAATCTGATTTATTTCTATTGTGGGTCTTGTTACCTAGCAGTGTCGTGGGTCGTATTCTGAAGAGCCTAAAAAAGATCCCAATGGATCTTGGCCTACTTTGGTTATATTGGTTCATCAACCCTCTGGGGTTAATAATCCAAATGACTGTTTAAACATGCTTAATGCTGGTCATTTATTTTCGTTTGTTTACCCATAACATTGACAAAGAAAACGAATGTATATACATGGTATATAGAAAACAAATTAAATTTATACAGTATAACTATTATAGGTGTTAATAGTACCATTTCTGTTATACTGATTGTGATGTTAATGTATGGGTTGTGATGTTAATGTATGGATTTTGTGTTAATTGTCTTGGCAGGGTAGTGTCTTGTGTACTGTGTTGGTATAATTATGTCCCTTAATGGAAATTCACATTAAAACTCTCAACAAAAGTACGATTGTTGTTCCGATTTAATATGTTGAGTAGTTTTTTTTATTTCAGCATGTCATTGTACGACATGTAGGGGTTAACGTAAGACATGGCATGTTGTCGCTTTACCTATGCATTTATTGTTCATTGTTAATTTATTACCCCAGGTTAACTGATAAGGGTGTTGTTATGTTGTTAACTTTTGTTCTATACTGCTTATTTTGTTATACAAGCTTTGTTTCAGACCATGGCATGGCACTGTTATGTATAATATATTTGTATATTTATGACTTTCCAAATAAAATTAAAAAAAAAAAAACTATTATAGGATAAAGCTTCTGCATTCCCGGCAAAAGGTATAGTTATGCAAATTTTTGGTACTGTATCGCTTTATTGTACACCAAAATTAGCTTAGCAACCAAATTTAAAGCTTTTGAAATTGGCATATTACTTATCTAAACGATCGAATAACGTTCATAACATTATTTAATTATTTAATAATAGAAGTGGCGGGGAAGTGACTGGACAAGAAGTTTAATCCGGATTAACCAAGGTTGTTAGATAATGTAAGCCAATGAAACCTTGTTATATATGACAGTACTGCAGTGATGGGCTGAGTTTTGTCTCAAGTCGAACCAAACTGGGTAGATTAATGGTGGCCTTGTGAAATGTTGGTGTACTGATTCAGATTTTTATTTCTCTGTAAAAATTACAATGTGTGGTTTACATATTATAAAGCAATAATTACAAAGATGGCCACTAGCATGCCCAGCATGCCTGGGCATGCTGGGCATTTCGGGCAGACTAATAATAGTTCTTAATCTATAATACAAATTACAAATGATTAATTAGATTTACAATAGTGAGGTAGTTCAGAATATTTAGATTATGACAATATGATTAGTAATGATTTTTAACCCCGGAGGGTTAGCCACCCAGGATAACACAAGAAAGTTAGTGAGTCATCGAGGACTGTGTCTTATTTCCATTGGGGTCCAAAATCTTGTCCCCCAGGATGCGACCCACACCAGTCGACTAACACCCAGGTACCTATTTGCTGCTAGGTGAACATGACAACAGGTGTAAGGCAACTCGTCGAAATGTTTCCACCCCGCCAGGAATCGAACCTGGGACCTCCGTGTGTGAAGCGAGAGCTTTAGCCACCAGGCCACCCGGTATATCCGGTAAACTTAAGAATAGTTTGAGATTTATTAGGCAATACAATATTGGTGTATTGGCCCTGATGTTGGCGCAATTAGCCCTGTGAATTGCTGATGTACTGGCCCTGTGAAATGTTGGCCCAATTAACCCTGTGAAATGTTGGTGTATTGTCCCTGTGAAATGTTGGTGCATTGGCCCTGTGAAATGTTGGTGTATTGGCCCTGTGAAATGTTGGTGTATTGGCCCTGTGAAATGTTGGTGTATTGGCCCTGTGAAATGTTGGTGCATTGGCCCTGTGAAATGTTGGTGTATTGGCCCTGTGAAATGTTGGTGTATTGGCCCTGTGAAATGTTGGTGTATTGGCCCTGTGAAATGTTGGTGTATTGGCCCTGTGAAATATTGGTTTATTGGCCCTGTGAAATGTTGGCGCAATTAACCCTGTAAAATGTTGGTGTATTGGCCCTGTCACATGGTGTATTGCCCTATGAAAGCAGTCTAAAGATACATAAAAATGAGTCAATGTTGGGATATTTAGCATTAAAATAAGGCACACTGTCTCACCAAAAAACTTCTATTCCAAGACAAATTCAAGATTCAAAAACTGAATATCCAACATTAGAATTTCAATTTTTTTAAGTGTTACTGAAATTTTACACAGTTTATTAGAAGTCCACTTGTGTGTTACCAAACCATTATTGTTCCAGAAATCTACTCACAATCCTCTATGTTTATGCACCTTTACCTGACATCCAGTCATTACTTGATTACTTAACACACAAAACAATTACAAATTCATTACATGGAACCCAGCCACCATAGCTACACAAATTTATTCTACTCTAAAGGCACCAAACTCGACCTCCAATAAGTCATCTGTAAAGCCACTTGATGGCTATATTATTTTAGCGATATATTTTGCTTTGACAATAACACTTTATTTCTTTGCTTATAGGTTTGCGCAAGTTTTACGGGTATAAGTGTAGCACTGTATGACTCTGTTAGCTTAGGAAAATTAAAGAGACCTGGTCCCTCCTAACAAAGCTTGGATACACCCGCAGTGTGCGGCTATATTAGTCCATAGGACAGTTACAGTGGTGGGGTGAAGTTGGGGGGGGTGTTAGAAGTGGAGGTAGTTTATAAAGCCAAAGCAAATTGCCTCACTCTATCTCGATGGTGAAAATCATTACTTCCACGTCTACGGTACCTCAGCGCTCTGAGTCATATCTAGGTCTGTTTGCGTACATAGTAACGTACCCTTGTAATCTTTACCTCGAGCGAGGGAAGATAACATGTATATGCAACTTTACATTAGCAGCTGTTACTAAATTGAGGCAGACCTTTCAAAGGGTGTGTATAATTAATCTATGTGGTCTGATGGCTAACGCTCTTGCTTCACACTGCGAGGGTCTGGGTTCGATTCTCAGCCAGGGTAGAAACATTGGGCGTGTTTCCTTACACCTGTTGTCTATGTTCACCCATCAGTAAAATGGGTACCTGGGTGTTAGTCGACTGGTGTGGGTCGCATCCTGGGACACTGACCTAATTTGCCCGAAATGATCAGCATAACAAGGGGCTTTCTATATAGTAGTATGTCTCACGAAATCCAGACCGACGCCTTGCCCAGTGGCTAACGCGTCGGTCTGGAGTTTTATGACTGATCGTGGGTTCTAACCCCACGTTTGATAGTAGTATGTCATTCATGTCAGCTAGGCCTGTATTATTATTATTATTATTATTATTATTATTAAATTTTAGCAAGGCTAAGTTGCAAGTTATATTTAGTGAAAAAAGTATGTATTATAATTCATGTAAATATATACATCAATTCTTAAGGTAAACTTGAATATCATTGCATTTTTAAGAAAATTTGGCTTATTTGCTCTGAATAAAAAATAAAGCACCAATTTCTCTTCAGAATCTCTCAAAAACAGTGCATCATATTCAAACAATAACTGTGATACACCTCAGCCAAAAAATTCCTTCAGAGATTTCGACAACTTACCTAACCTACTGCATGCAGAGTTAACACCAGCCCCTTAATGCTGTTGTAGGGTTCTTGATCCAAGGAATTTGAGCTATCTTCCTTTAGATCAAACTTGATTACTTCTCTATAACCCCCAGGTGTTTAGTGCTTACCCATGAATATATCAACACCAGATACGTCGCTTCATTGTCCACCCTCACACATGGCTTTACGAAGCTATACATGCACAAAAAAATAAACGTTCTAAACTTATATTCTTCACTTCTGCGAGAGGAACAAACTGATGAGAACTCATGAGGACTTGACTGGCGCATATTTAAACATGAGTTGCAATAATTTGTCAAGTAAAAATCAGCTGGCACGGGTCTTAATGTTTTCCTCACCCCTAACATGAAGCAGCTACGCTACCACAGTCACTAACACATTTGGCTGTACCCTTGCATATGTAACATACACAACGGTACAATTCACCGCAGTTGTTTTAGAGACAATCAAGGGAACAAATAAAGCAGTAGGGTATCAGTGAGAAGTATCGTTAGTGATGTCGTCATGTTAGGAAACTGGGAAGATCACGCCGTTGTGCCGCGGCTGACAGGCAACGTGGACCTGACATCGTGGCTCGAGTAACGTGGCCAGAAGACCCTGTATAAAGCACCGGAGTCACTACAAGCATCAACAGTCGCTTCAGGAGCGTAAAGCAGTCTACATACTCAGTTTTCTAATAAACATCTGTTAGCAGTGCAGCTACTGTGACCAAGGTCCAAGAGAGCAAGTTCATAGCGCAGTGGAGAAGAGACTTCAGGTATACAGGAGCAACGTCAACATGGGTCTCATCTTGAGCCGTATTCTATCTCTCGTCCAGAGCAAGAAACCCTGCAGGATTCTCATGGGTAAACTATATACTACACTATAATTATGTGTACCTTCATTATCAAGAGTAAATGATGCAGGTCACACTTCACTATTAATCTTGTTTAACTTATTACATGTCTCAGTAGTAAACAATATATTGTTGTACTAGTGTACTTGTACTTCCTCGAACTTAAGATCTTGCGCGGCCCCAACTGTATTTTACTGTTTGAATTTTATATATCTACGACAAAATTCTTAATACAGTAAGTTATTACAAATGACAGTAATACAAGGAACTAATACTAGACGAATGCAACTGATATTACGCAAAATTATATTTTAATAAACAAATTTCACTGTTGTAACTAAGCTTCATCAACTTTCAGTAATTCAAAACCACTAAACAAAGTTCATTATTATTCTTATATTCGCTGGAAAGTAACAAGCCAGTGGGGGTTATATATACAGCGCCTGGGAAATGGGAAGCAATCAAGTTTGATCCGAGGAAGGGAAGGGTAGCTCCAATTCTTTGGCCGCGAACACTTCACCGGCATCCAGACACTCTGTTTGGTTCTTAAAAATCTACACTGAAACACGCATGCGGAATCTAATACGTTAATAATTTAGTGTTATTGTTCTATTTACCTTTGTTTTTCTTCTTGAGAGATGGTGTACATATTTTTCCTTTTGTCTTTCCGCTGTTCATAAGTACTCGAAGCTGGGCCACTCAGGCCTGGTCACAGACCGGGTCGCGGGGGCGTTGACCCCCGGAACTCTCTCCAGGTAAACTCCAGGTTAAGAATCGATGGGTCATACAATAACTGGAATTACAACCTAGCCCTCGGATATGACGATCAACAAACCAATAACCCTGACAGTAAATAGCAGTTTCCACATTCATTTTCGGGGATTTCTTATGGTCTTGCTAGGATATCCCACCAGCAGTGGTGGGTCTGTTGTTTGATGTTGTTTGAAAGCCTATCAACTGTTCATTGGTCACTGAGGCTGCAATACTCCTGTAGACCATCGCGAATACTTTAGTCCCAAACATAGGGATTAAATTATAGTACACACTTATAGGCGTAAATACCCTGTCGGATGCATGGGACTGGGTTACACTGTGACTGGGTGACACTGACTGACAAAGTGGATGCCACCAGGTGACACCATGACTGGGTGACATCGTGACAGTGAAACAATGATTTGTTGACACCATAACTGGGTAACACCTCAACTGGGCAACACTGATTGGGTGACCGTGAGCTACACCGTGACTGGGTGACACTGTGGGCTACACCGTGACTGGGTGACACTGTGGGCTACACCGTGACTGGGTGACACTGTGGGCTACGCCGTGACTGAGGACCGCAGTGACTACGAACTTTACAATCGATTAATAAATATCCGTTACTACAACAAAGGATAAAAGTGTATGACAACTACTATACAGAAAGCCGCTTGTTATGCTGAGCATTTCGGGCAAATTAGGTCAGTTTTGTCCCAGGATGCGACCCACACCAGTCGATTAACACCCAGGTACCCATTTTATACAGATGGGTGAACATGAACAGCAGTTGTGTTATGGAAACACGTCCTTAATGTTTTTTTCAGCTGAACCGGAGATTCGAACTCCGGACTTCAGTGTGTGAGCTGAGTGCGCTAGCGATCGAGCTAGCAAACTTTGTCTTATACACTGACCAATGCTGGTAAAGTGCAGTTTTAATGACAGTCATGCAGTCGAGGCTTCAAACCTAACAGTCCAATTTAATCTGATAAATTTATAAACACAAATATTTAATTTCGTGTCCTACATTATTTTGTGGCAACTTGCAATCTAGTGAGGCAATGCAATTCTTGTAATGGAATATATTTCACCACTGATATTATATGAAATTCATATCACTCATGATGGAACGTGTAAAATGAAATGGACGGAAACTGTACTGAAGCGAAATACTATAAGCTGCATAAATATAGTTTACTTAAAACATTTAGTTATCTGAGCATAGTTTGTTGTTAACCATGAAAGAGAACG
Organism: Cherax destructor; assembly: GCA_009830355.1. Lineage (NCBI taxonomy): Eukaryota > Metazoa > Arthropoda > Malacostraca > Decapoda > Parastacidae > Cherax > Cherax destructor. Next base: position 440,221 of record WNWK01000401.1, on the reverse strand, counting down.
ATCAGGTATTGATTCCATTTTCTATGGCTAGTTGGACTGGACGGTGCAGGGAAGACTACTATACTCTACAAACTGAAACTTGGAGAAGTCGTCTCAACCATTCCAACTATTGGTATGTATTTTTCATGCAGTTCCTGAATATGCAGATAAAGACACATGCACAACTCTAAACATTTAATGAACTGTGCATATGTATATATACTGTACATGCATGTACATCTCATTTATACCTATGTATCATTGTATCATGTCTACCTATGTATCATTGTACCATGTCTAAACTATTATTATTATTATTATTATTATTATACTATCACCATATCTCAAGCCAATTACTAAATACATATAAATTTAAAAGTTATATCTTATAAGCAACGTTTCAAGTTTTGAATGTGACTCGTGGCTCAAGTGGCAGCGCCCTCCCTCGGCTCTCATTTGAAGGATCTGGGTTCGATCCCAGCACAAATGGAAATAAGACACTTCGTCTGACTTTTTTGGGGTTATCCTAGGTAATCTACACGTGCATGTATAATAATAATAATAATAATAATAATAATAATATAATTGTAGTCACCTAAATTTGTGTAATTGTACTTACGTGTACCTGTACATAAATAAGCTTACTAAACACCTGTTGCCACTGTTCACCTCGTAGTAAGTAGGTACCAGGGTGTTAGCCGGCTGCTGCGGGAAAAGGGATTCAAGGATAATAATAATAATATTTCTTCGGATTTTTAACCTCGGAAGGTTAGCCACCCAGGATAACCCAAGAAAGTCAGTGCGTCATCGAGGACTGTCTGTCTTATTTCAATTGGGGTCCTTAATCTTGTCCCCCAGGATGCGACCCACACCAGTCGACTAACACCCAGGTACCTATTTGCTGCTAGGTGAACATGACAACAGGTGTAAGGAAACACGTCGAAATGTTTCCACCCGCCGGGAATCGAACCCGGGCCCTCCGTGTGTGAAGCGAGAGCTCTAGCCACCAGACCACCGGACCACCTTAATGAAATAAGCCATAGTGACTATCAGGTTATCCTGGGTTACTAACCTTCCAGCTTAATAATACCAATAGTATAATTCTCCTTATTTAAAGGTTTTAAGGTTTAAGCTCACAGCTAAGCTAAAATCTCAAATTACAGGACATTTTCGTTATGAAAATATACAAATGATTTTTAGAAACATTATAAATTCGTACATTAGTTTTGGGGGAATATAAATGTTATATTCATACAATTTTAATTAGGTAGATTTAACCTAGGATAACCCAATAATATAGGTAATATGCAGTCTTTTTATCCTTGTGCTGTACATTGGCTCTAACCCTAACCAACCTATTATTATTATTTCCATGAATATCGCTAATCTCATAAAGGTCAGAGTGCACCATGGTCTGGGACTGGCCTTTAGGGGCTATGACCCCTCCTCAATTTACAGCTTGTACATCCAGATAACCTGAACATTTCTCACGATAACCTCGTGCAGGTTTTAACGTAGAGACGGTCGAATACAAGAACATTAGCTTCACTGTGTGGGACGTGGGAGGCCAAGAGAGACTGAGACCACTGTGGAGGCACTACTTCCAGAACACCTCAGCCATTATCTACGTAATCGACAGTAACGATCCCCAGCGACTATCGGAGTCACGCGAGGAACTAGACATTATGGTAAGCTAAATCTAAGAACTAGTGTCTTTGGTAGGACATGTCTAAGAGCTAACGTCTAGGAGCTAGTGACCTTGATAAGGCAACATCAGGAGCTAATGTCTGGGAGCTAGTGACTTTGATAAGATAACATCAGGAGATCATGTCTTTGATAAGTCAAGAAGCTAGTCTTTTGTGTTTGTGTGTGTGTGTGTGTGACCCAATTAATATTTGCACTAATAACTCACAGTTGTGACCGGGTGTGGACGTGTAAATGGCTCATTACTTTGTAATATGTTCATGATTGTAACCATGTATAGACGTGTAGATGATTCATTACCTTTGTAACTTGTCATGATTGTGATCAGATCTACCTGGAGTTCATTACCTTGTAACTTGTTCAGCTATCAAAACTTTGGGGCCCAGTCCCTGGACCCATTATGTACCTCTGTAATCTTTTGACTACCGTCCACAGTATGGGTATTGGGTGCATAATAAAGATATTAAACTAACTGGTAAGACAGGATCAGGAGTTCGTGTCTTTGAAAAGACAGGATCAGGAGTTCGTGTCTTTGGAAAGACAGGATCAGGAGTTCGTGTCTTTGGAAAGACAGGATCAGGAGTTCGTGTCTTTGGAAAGACAGGATCAGGAGTTCGTATCTTTGGAAAGACAGGATCAGGAGTTCGTGTCTTTGGTAAGACAGGATCAGGAGTTCGTGTCTTTGGTAAGACAGGTCTAGAAGCTAATGTTTTTGATAAGCCAAGTCTAGGAGCTGTCTTTGGTAAGACAAGATTAGGAGTTAAGAGTCCTTGGTAAGACAGGTCCAGGAGCTAGAGTTCTTGATAAAACAATCTGCAAAGTCTTGCTGCCTACAATTCGGATGAACAATAACTATTAAGTTGAATATTATTTTATTAGCATGAGCTAAGTTCGTGCTTCGAGGTGAAGATATATTTTAATGTTCTGTGGATTATCTTTTTAATGTTGATAATATTATATACTATTATCATTATTGTTATTCATTCGTAGCCCCTTAATGGATTACCTAATAGTTTTGTTCGTATTCAACACCGCAGTCAGATAATTAAGGAACCATAAAGTCAACATATTTGATAGATCATAATATTCCTCATACCTCAACTCAGCAATAAACAGTGTCACTGTGAGAACAAGCTGCTAACTTTAGCCTCTCTCCTACAGCTCAAGAATGAGGACTTGTGTGAGTGTCCGCTGCTGGTGCTGGCTAACAAGCAGGACCTGCCCCACGCCGCTACTGTCGACGCTATTACTCACTCGCTCAATCTCCGTAACCTTACTCGACCCTGGTTCGTGCAGCCCACCTGCGCCGTCAACTCCTCCGGGGTCTACGAGGCACTCGACTATCTGGCCACTCAACTTTCCTAGTGATAAGGTATCGATCAACTCTCCTAGTGATGACAAAGTGTCAATTAACTCTCCTAGAGTTGATGCTGTCTTAATATCATCCTTTCAATTATCAACTTACTCTCACAGTAGCCATGCTGTGTTGGTTAACTGAAAAAGTGGTAACACTTTTTTTTATGGCCGGGGCACCATCTGGAAAAGACCCGGACCGGAAGAGTACCGGCGAATCAAGAACAACAGCAACCTTTTCTCTCGACTCTCTCAACAAAGTTTTATATCGTGATATTTATTTATCTTAAGAGTGGAGGGGCAAACCAGCGGAAGGCTTCTCCCTCTCCTGACCAAAGGCTTCACTGAGAGACTCAACTAAAGATCCACGGCACCACAAATTTTCACGTCTTCTGAAGCAAAATACTACCACCATATGTCTGTAAACCAAATACCAAGAAAAGGTTAGGATGGGTAAGGTTCGTCAGGAAACAAGACAAGTGTTTCCTGACATGAGTCTTAGGCAGATGCTGATTCGCCGTTGGAGCTTTTGGTCATCTGACAGAGGCCTTCCGCTGGCTTACCGGTCCTTCCCCCCCCCCCCTTTAAAAATTATGGTCATAGTTATAACCATTTTTGTAAGTCCAAGAAAAAATCCAACAAAGATTAAATGAAGCTAAAATTTTGTTTAGGTTAGGTTACGATATTTTTTATGTTTTTTTTTTTCCGTGGATTTTTTTGTTGGATTTTTTTCCCCCCGGATTTTTCAGTGTCCTTTTTTTTGTATTTTCCTAAGATTCATTGACACAATTCTTACAACAGTTTCATAAAAACATATTATTGGTACTATTGTGTAAGAGAGAGTCAAATCCCGTTGGACAATTATCAAGTCACAATTAGTTCGGTGTCCAACAAGTAGCAAGTTGCGATTTATGCAATGCTCAAGAAAGGACGGAAACCTCGTCTAATTTTTTTCTATCTAAATTTTGAGTTAGTTACGGATCAAAGTGTGTTGTTGAGTAGGCTTTATATTTTTCATATTCTTGAAAATGTTTCTGTGATAAATAGGTTGTAACATTGTATATCTCACTAATACGTATAATAAAAACAAATAATTGTATTACTGGTAGTTTAAAAAAAAGGAGTTTCCTTGATATACCCCGTGAGCATGACTAAACAGGCATCAGCTCTATCTTAAGAGTATGACTGACTATATGATTAAACAGTCATACATAAGACCTACATGTAAAAAAAATATAATCACTAGAGAAAATGAATGTAAGAGATCTGTGATATATACAGGACACTTCAGCAGTTTTTCAGCTTGCTGATTAGTATATCCCGTAAGTCATAGAGAGCTTGTAGACTCCAAAGTAATTAGGTTTGATCCGACACAGTCGCTTCCCAACCTTGACAGAGTGAGGGTGTCCCAGGTGCGCGTCAAGTGACCCCTGGTGACCAGTTGGTGAAGCTTTGTTTTCTACAAAATGGCGAACTACAGGAGGAGAGTCAACACCGTCTGCTTGGAATTGTTAAAAGGAGCCGTTTATCCAAGCAATGCCGACGTCGTTTTACCACTCATCATTCGGGATACTCTCAAGATACCTACCGAAGATTTGTACGGCGTGTCACTGAATGGTAATGCGAGAATCTTTGTGAAATTTGTGTCACCTGCAGTCTATGAAAGGGTCGTTGACACGTATCAAGAACGGCCTATTGTTGTCAACAATAGCTTGGAGGTGCGACTTCGCGACGTTTCGGCACATTACTCATGGATTCGTCTTCGCAACATTCCATTTGAAGCCGACGAAGCTGATGTACGACGTGTGTTTGGAAGTTACGGGAATATACATGCTGTCAATGTGGGGCGATGGTCCCAAGGAATCTATGCTGGGATGTTAGAAGGGTCTTTTTCCATGAAAATGACTTTGAGACAGCCTATTCCATCATATGTGACTATGGAAGATTTCAGGACGCAAATCTACGTTACCTACCCAGGGCAGGTACGGACGTGCCGTCTGTGTGGTGGCCCTGGCCATATGGAGTGTCCATAACCCAAGCACTTATAAGTTAAATAACGTAGAACTTAGCCATACAGATTGCGAGAAGGACTTGGGGGTGATGGTAAGCAGCAACCTTAAACCAAGACAGCAATGCCTAAGCGTACGTAATAAGGCAAATAGATTACTGGGATTTATATCAAGAAGTGTTAGCAACAGAAGTCCAGAGGTTATATTACAGCTTTATACATCATTAGTAAGGCCTCATCTAGATTACGCAGCTCAGTTCTGGTCTCCATATTACAGAATGGACATAAATTCGTTAGAAAACATTCAGCGTAGAATGACTAAATTAATACATAGCATTAGAAATCTTACTTACGAAGAAAGATTGAAGACCCTTAAATTACATTCACTTGTAAGACGTAGAATGAGGGGAGACATGATCGAGGTATACAAGTGGAAAATGGGTATTAACAAAGGGGATATAAATAAGGTCTTGAAGGTATCTCTCCAAGAGAGAACCCGCAATAATGGATTCAAGTTAGATAAGTTTAGATTTAGAAAGGATATAGGAAAGTATTGGTTTGGAAATAGGGTAGTTGATGAGTGGAACAGTCTGCCTAGTAGGGTTATTGAAGCTAGGACCTTGGGTAGTTTTAAATTTAGGTTGGATAAATTCATGAGTGAGAGGGGTTGGATTTGATTGGGAATTGCACATGAGTAAATAAAATTATCAAATCTTATTTCTTGGGTAGCATTGAAAGTTGGGTTGAACAAGTGTTCTGTTGGTGGGATGGAATGTGAAGGACCTGCCTAGTATGGGCCAACAGGCCTGCTGCAGTGTTCCTCCTTTTTCTTATGTTCTTATGGCCGCGAATTGCGAGCGACGGAGGTGGCAGCAGCGGACGGAACAACCTGAAGCGACACTTAGTGTAATGATGGACGAGTGCGTTCACCCACCGAAGGATGACATACCGGTGGTAGAGGACGTTCTGAAGGAGTTACCTGTTAATGGGAAATGGAGTGCAGCGGTGGAGGCTGCAGAGGAAGTCGTCTTGACGTTGCCACCAGTATCTGAGGGCGATCAAGATGGTGATGCCGCGGGTGAGTCACCTCTGGTGGAAGAGGTGCTGAGCCCGTCCATGGAGTTGCCTGGTTTTGACGAAATTCAGAGGCTCCTTGACAGCCCGACGCCAGTGGATTTCGTATCCACGCCGGTGATTTCACCGGTGGTGGAGACTGTACTTGTGAGTAGTGTGGGTGCAGAGGGAAGGCGTGTACCTCATAAGTCTGTGATAGTGGCAGACGTGGAGGTGCACAGGGAAGATAATATGGGTGATATGGAGTACGAGGAGCTTCCCGTAAGAGGCCAAGTACACCCGTGGAGGATGACATTCTAACTCCAGGCCAGAGGACAAGCAAAAGGTTTGGGCAGATGTAGCCAAAAGTGACAAGGGTGCTCCCTTAGGTAAGTTAGGTGGGAGTGGTGGGAAGTCCTTTAGAAGTAGTAGCGGTAAGTCCAAGTCCAGTTTGTCAGCAACTGGGAAGAGAAATGATAAAACCCCACCACTGTCTTCAAGTGCATTACAATAAATGTTAATGGCCTCTGTTCAGAGGTCAAGAGACGATGGGTGGAGGTATCACTAAGACGTTTGGATGTTGATGTGTTCTTTATGCAAGAACATAATTTTAGGTGTGGAAGTGAGTTGCGAGTGCGAGGGTATACATGTTATGTGAGGAACTCGGACAAGTTCAAAGGTGGGGTTGTAGTAGGCATACGGGAGACCAGTCCTTTTACGTTGTTGGCATGGGATTGGGGCGGTGGGGGACGGGTTGTGCGTGTTGTGGGAACATGGGGGCATATACAAGTAGGTTTTGTTTGTGTGTATATGCCAGCAACATCTAATAGACGGTGAAGGAAGATTTTGTACGCGAGCATTTAGTATATTTTCTCAGGGGCCTCCCTTTAGTTTCCGTGATTGCCGGGGATTGGAATTGTGTTATTAGGGAAAAGGATGTTGAGCCAAGAGGTGGGGGGTGTCTCTTAGAGATTTTACGGGATGTACTACGGGCGGTTGGTGTTGTAGACGTGATTGGAGGTGGGGGTGGAACGTAGATTTCACATTTTGTCGGAAAGGTTATGCCGCACGTTTAGATAGTGTACATCACTGATTTAATACGTTGTGGGAGGGTAGAATGTGTGGATTTGGGTTTCACGGACCATAGGGGCGTGCTGGCAGCTCTAGAATGGGAAGGTGTTGTTCGAGTTTTCCCTAGCTACTGGAAATTAAATGTTAGATTGTTGAAGGGTTTAGAGGCTTTGGAGTCTTTTGGGTTATGGTGGGAGAGGTTGTGGGACGGTGGTAGAGGAATCGGGAATGTGGTGGATTGGTGGAATTCAAGAGCAAAGTTGGCAATAAAGGGTTTTTACAGTAGGTTAGGGAGGGAAGATGCGTCATATAGGTACGGAAAGCAGAGGTACCTTGAGGGTCAGTTGAGAGATTGTTACGGTGCGGGAGGAAGGTATGATCAAGCAGAAATAGAGTGTCTTAGAAGTCAATTACAGGATATACAGAACGAGAATTTTCAGGCGTTGAGGTGCGGGCGGGGATAGAGGAGGTGCTATGGGGGGATAAGCCCTCTGTTCGAGTCCTTCGAAGTTTCAGGTTGCGACGCAAGGCGACAACGGTGATGTCTTTGGTTGTTGATGAGGACTTGGCTGGATACTGTAAGGGACAAAGGCTATGTACTACAGAAAGCATGGGGAACTATGCGGGTAAATGGTTTGCACAAAAATGGATTGGTAGAGAGGGGAATCAGGAGGCGAGGGAGGCTTTACTACATAGTATAGTGGCGAACGTGAATGATGTGGATAGAATGGCCATGGAGGGAAATATAACGGAGGAGGAGGTTGCCCAGGCCGTTCGGAGTCAGGCAATGGGAAAATCGCCGGGTTGGGATGGAATTTCGGGGGATTTTTATGTAGTCCATTGGGAAACTTTAAAACACGTCCTGGTCCGTTTATACAATGCTATGAAAGATGATGGAAAAATGGGTGGGGAGGTGGGGTTGGGGATCGTCGTTTTAGTGCCGAAGGTACACATACATGGAACTCTAGGGGAATATAGACCCATCACGTTGTTAGGAGCGGATTTTGCAAGAATTTTAGCTAATCGTATGAAACGAGTGTTAGATAAAGTGGTATGGGAAGGGCAATATGGGATTCCTGGAAGGTCTATGAGGGTCGGCCATCGTAGAATTAAAGGTTTTGTGGAGGCACGTCATGGGGGAGGAGTATTGGGATTGGATTGGGAAAAGGCTTTTGATAATGTAGATAGGGAGACTTTATTTGCAATTTTATTAAAACAGGGTTTTGGAGAAGAGATAGTGTCATGGGTGCGTATGCTATACATTGATGCAAAACTACGGGTTCAGGTGAATGGGAGGGTGGGGTCCGCGATAGGCATGGGGTGGGGGCTGCGGCAGGGTGTCCCCTCTCCCAGCTCTTGTTTGCCTGTTTGCAGGACCCTTTTTATAGGTTAGTTAACGGAGGAGTGGGGCAGGGTTTTAGTGCGCAGGGTGTAGAGGTGGGCATCATAGGATACGTTGATGATACTACCATAATGGTGCGTAGTAGGATAGGTTTGGAATTCATTAACAGGGTTATAGTTTTTTTGGAGATGCGTCAGGGATGCGTGTTAACAGGGAAAAATCAAAATTTTTGGAGGTGGGGTCCTGGGTGGGGGGGACGTTGGGCAAGGAGTATGGGTGGAAAACTGTCGAGAGCCTTAAAATATGTGGAGTACATTTTTGTGATGAGGAAAGATCTGCAAGAACAATTAATTCTTCTTTAGTTGTAGATGCAGCCATTCGTAGAATGGCTGGATGGCAACCGAGTGAGGTGACAATACTTCAGAGGGTAATTGTCATAAACGTTCTTGTGTATAGTAAATTATGGTTTGTGGCAGCAGTTTATCCTTTGCTTCCGGAGGATGTACTGAGGTTACAGAGGAGAGTTTTGAATTTTATATGGGGATTCCGTCGACATTGGTTGGGGAAGGACGTCGTCATGACAAAAATAGCTAAGGGAGGTATGGGGCTAATACCGGTACATAGGCGTTTGATTGGTATTTATGTGCGGCAGGAATATCTAGAGCGAGGCGGAGTTAGGGGGGCGAGGGTTGACGCAGTAATGAGAGAGGTTAGAAGGTGGTGGGTGGGTAAAGATTTAATGTTGTGTGAAGCCATGTTGCGGATCTATTGGTAGTACAAAACCCCAAGAGGGTAAAGGTATGTAAACTGGATAATATTGGTATGTACGTGGGTGAGGTCATTGGTGAGGAGGTTTATCCGGGTTACCATTGGAAGACCATATGGTATTGGTTCAAGAGATTGCGATTGCAACCTCGGGTTCGAGAAACTGGATTCCGTTTCCTTCATGGCATCCTAGCGTCTAGGGCGCAGTTGTATGTAATGGGTGTGACTCGGGATCAAAACTGTGTACGGTGTGGATGGCCGGAAACGGCCTACCATGTCGTATACTTTTGTGAAGAATTAATAAGGGTGAGGAACTGGTTTCAGTGCGTCCTACGACAGGTAGGCGGTGAGGGATTGTCGATGCTTAGGGCGTTAAGTTTAGAGGTATGGGGTTGTTCGGATGCGGTCCGACGATCGGTTTCGTACTTGGTACTCGATTTTATATATGTTTCTTGGGGGATGCGGGAGATTAGAAGTGCGACGCGCATCAGGGCACTGGCGTGTCGGTTTTACAGAACGAAATGTAGAAATCGTGAAGTGTATGGACATAGCTGGGAGAGAGACTTTTCGTTGGGATATAGACATCTAACGATGGATGTATTAAAGGGTTTGTGACATCCACTGCGTGTTGAATGGTACCATGACGGAGCGTGTGGGCTGGTCTTCGGTGAGGGGGGAGGGTGTTTTTCATTTTATGTATGAAGTGCGCTAGTGAAATGTGTGCAAGATGTGGGATGTGGCCTAGGATGAGGGAAGGTGACCTGTAGTTGGTCCGGGGTTAGGTTCTCGGTGTGATTGTTGACTCAGACTGGGGGGGGGGAGTTCAAAATGGAGACAGTGCATGGTTTTATCATTTTGGTGGAACTGTTAGTTATTAAGTGGTAGGTAAACTTCTTTTGCATGGAGAGAGTCGGTCTTATATAGTAGTATAGAGGTATGAGAGTTGGATATTCAAAACGGGCTATTTAGTCCGAAGACTTTCAGAGACAGTGACAACCCATTGTGACAAATAAGGGTTATATCCTCTGTTTGCGTTACTTTTGTAGTCTTTCATAGGACCGACTCAGATTGTGTGAATTGACAACATGGAGAGATTTCCAAGTTGTATATCTGATGGATAGAACATTGTATACAATTAGGCTATGATTCTTATTAGTTTTGATTGGTCATGTGTTAAAATTTCTTATGTGGTCCGATGTATACTGGTAATATGTACTGAGGTTTAGTTAGGTGTTTTGTGTACCTAGTAAGAGGGGGGGGGAGAATTAAGAGATCTAATGCCAGAGAACCTAAGGTTTTTCTGATGATATCAAAAGGACACCTAGTTTTGTGTTAGGGAGCACACCAAAGCATGTGGAGAGTTATGGCAATTAACCTTGGATGGTATGCTTACCATGAACAAGACCTGTGGTAGGAGAATTGTGTTTTGTAGCCTCGAATGTTTTGTAATGATTGGAGACGTAAACTTAGGTGCTTCTTGATCCCCATGTAACACACATGAGAGTCGGACTGGAGTCCAGTGTCCACAAAGATAATTTGTATTGAACAAAAATGGGTTTCGACTTGTATGTAATACTAAGGCAAACGAACAATATTTATGTATGGCCAATAGTATACATGGTAAGGTTGATTTTGATTTGTAAATGTATTAGGGGGTGTTGTCGGCGTGTTGTAATATTAATAAGCATTGTTGAACATAATTTACATTCATATTAGGTATCCTTTTATTGTATTGTATATACCTGTATGTACCGTTTTCAATAAGATGTAAAAGTTTGAAATAACGGTATCAACATGTTTAAAGTATACATGGTTAGATGTTTATGTTTAGAGTTCGGAGGTATGATGTATTATGTTGAGAAACACTGTGTTGGCCTCTCAACACAAATAAGTTAAGTTGGGGTTTCCCTTGTGATTTGTACACTGTGGAGCTGCAGGAGGGTCCAGGTACTAGAACACGTGTTGTACGGTGCTCCGGGAGGGAGGGGTCTTGGTTTGTAATTGTATTTAGTGACATAATACTATGCTTGTTATAGTACTTATCATTGTTTTGAATGTTGTGTTTCCGCATTTGCGGGTTATGATGTAACGGGTTTACATCGAATATGAATGTCAAATTCTATCCTGCTGACGTGTTGGATTATGACAGTGTATAATTATGATATTATCACATACATATTTTGTTCCTGTTGTAACTCTTCTTGTCTATACTTGTCTGTACTGTTTTTAATAAAATATAAAAAAAAAAAAAAAAAAAAAAAAATTCTATCTAAATTTTGAGTTAGTTACGGATCAAAGTGTGTTGTTGAGTAGGCTTTATATTTTTCATATTCTTGAAAATGTTTCTGTGATAAATAGGTTGTAACATTGTATATCTCACTAATACGTATAATAAAAACAAATAATTGTATTACTGGTAGTTTAAAAAAAGGAGTTTCCTTGATATACCCCGTGAGCATGACTAAACAGGCATCAGCTCTATCTTAAGAGTATGACTGACTATATGATTAAACAGTCATACATAAGACCTACATGTAAAAAAAATATAATCACTAGAGAAAATGAATGTAAGAGATCTGTGATATATACAGGACACTTCAGCAGTTTTTCAGCTTGCTGATTAGTATATCCCGTAAGTCATAGAGAGCTTGTAGACTCCAAAGTAATTAGGTTTGATCCGAGGAAAGATGCCTCGGATCAAGAGTACTTCACCAGCTTATCATTTCCATGATAATATCTGGGAAGCATTTCCTTGATATAAAACAAGTTATATGTACAATTATTTTCATTTTAATCAAAGCGCTAAAATCGTAGGGGTTATATATAGTGCCCGGGAAGTGGGAGGTAACCAAGTTTGGGTCAAGGACTGGGAGGATAAATTACTGGCATCAAGGCATCTACCTCCCTTGAGGGGATTATATTTACAAGCACACCCTTCAAGGTGGGTGATTTTGATACTAGTGACTGCCTTTTGATTCAAGTAATAGGTGATACTCTCCTCTTTCCTCTGATCAAACCTAATTACTTCCCGTTCTCATGGTTCTGTATGACTAACGAATTTACAGTTCCTCTGCCACCGCTATCCTTGAACGACTTAGCAGCTAAGTTTTTCTAGAATCATAATTGGAATATTGCAGGAAAGATGATAGCTGTGCGAAAATTTATTAGGAAAGAAGAGAGTTATCTCGTAAAGTGTGTGTGTTTTACGTCCTGACTGGCGCTCTACTAAATGAGAGATGCTGCCAGGTTAGGTTAGGTAAGATTTGTCAGAAAACAGGACAAGTGTTTCTTGACCAGGGTCTTAGTCACATGATGACCAGCAGCTGGAGTTTTGGTCATCTGACTGAGGCCTTCCGCTGTCTTACCGGTTAACCTCCCCCTCCTTAAAAACTATGGATATAATTAGAACCATTAGATAATAAAGATGCTGTCATTGATCTGCCAGCAATTATTTAAATATCCTGTTAGTTTACTGAACAGCAGACACTATGAATGTAATAATAAAGATAACAATAATTCATTATGAAAAAGCACAAGGCCAGCAGATACCTGATCTCTTCAATACCTTTCAGCTCTCAGAGTGCTTGATGCTACCTCTGACTTGGGTCGTGTTATCTGCCTGTGTATATAAAATTCATTTTATTGTGTACTTAATACTTTGCTGAAGATGGCCACAGTTGTTGGCAGGAATATAAATAGTGACCGCATTTTCATTTTTTATTGCCACCATATGTGTGTGTTTTTAGTCAGAAGTAGATGATATGGTTTATTCAGAAATTACTGGCAAATGATAATTTTATATTTTTGTTCAGTTAAATTTTCGAAAATTAGGTTGAACATCTCCAAATTAACATATTAAACTGATTTGTTTGATACGTTTAAGATGTTGCTATATTCAAAAGGAAGTGCTAAATCCGTAGGGGTCATACAGCTCCTGGGGTATGTTGGTAGCAGTTTTGAGATTTGAAGAGAAGTTTGACCTCTTTGACCAGACGGATAACTCAGCACTCTTCTCAGTTAATATAAAATATATACAAGAACATAAAATGTAAAATTATCAAATAATAAAAACTGCTAAATGTAAAAGACAAATACATATAATCTAGCCAATTTAAAAATAATTAGAATCAGTTAAAAATCCCATTAAATTGTCACTGTCAAAATATTCTTTAACGTTCTCCGAGGTCCCTACAGGCACCTTTATGATTATACAACTACGACGAAAGTGAAAAGACCCTAGTCGTAGGCAAACAGGAAAACAGTTAAAATGACAGAGTCTGGGGAATGACAGGCAATTTGATCCAAGGAAAGAGAGGGAACTCCAATTTTATAGCTCAAGAGTCCTTCATTAAGGTCAAGGCACCTTCCCTGAAGACAGGTAGGGTGTAAGCTGTAATATATTATTTAAACTGTAATAAGGGTGCGTTGCTAACTTAGTTTCGATGAAATAAAATAAATTTTTATTAACCTGTTCTGTAGTCTCAGAATAAGTAAGAACAGAACCTAAAAATCTCAGTAAATTGACTAAAAAAATATTTATTTTTCGGAAACTTGTAGTAGGTTAAAGCTGCAATCTACATATTTAGTAAGAATCAAGGAGAATTTGAACACATGTTGAAAATGGTATAAAATACCAACAAGTTGAAGAATTAAGACACATGTGCAACACTTGGGTCTCTTTATTGTTGAAACGTTTCACTTATACAGTAGACTTCTTCAGTCAAATACAGAAGCAGCAGGTGTAGTAGTAGTGAAATAAAGATGATGTAATCAGTCCATCAACCTTGGGGAAAAAGTATTTGAGGTGGTGAGTCCCTCAGTCCATGATCTGGAACGATATGAAGCTTCAACTTCATATCGTTCATTGTCCTGCATGTATTAGTAATACTTATTAAGAGTAATATCAATATCATTACTATAGGAAAGCACTATACCCGTAAGGGTGACACAACGCCTGTTATCAGTTTTAATTTGAAGGGCTGGGTAGCTCCAATTTCTTGGATCAAGTGTCATTCACCTGCATCTGGGTACAACTCCTGAAGGAAAACCTCCCCTCCATTCATATAATAAATGGTTTAAATACAACTAATGTAGGCTTGTTTTTGTTCCAAAATTCGCCAACACAACATGAGAAACCTTAATACAATATTCTAAATTTAATTAGTATATTCAAAAGCATGCCCTAAACCCGATTGGGTCACAGAGCTTCTTACCTTAAATTCGACTAGGCTGAGTAGGGTCAGGCCGAGTTAGTGGCTCGCCACTGGCACTTTCAATGAATTCTTGCAGTAAAAAACGACCTGACTGAACAATTACACTCGTATTGAAAATGGTGAAGCATTAACAAATGAATCACTTCCTGAAGTGTCAAATAACTTCATAGTCTCAAACCATGACGCAAACACACACTTATTATTCCTTCACAAACACTCAAACATCTCGAAGAAAAACGGAGAGACAAAATTGTTTACAAATACGAAAAATATAAACACTAGGAAGCAAGAACGTCTTCCCCTCAAGACCCCTGAGAGGCTACTGAAGTGTCAACACTGACTGACTCACTGACCAACCCTTCCATATCATTTCCTTATTAACACACACTCAGTAAGGACGCCATGCACTTACCTCCATGTATGACAATGATGATCGAACCAGCGCATTTGTTGCACTCTCCGCGCTAAGTAGATATATTTTTGTCACAGGTTATGCGGCCACTGATTCTACCTTAGCCGGGTAAAAGCGAAGCAAGTGCAACGAGTCGTACTCCTTGGTAACATTATACAATACCACAAGCCAGGATATTTTACACCGCGACCTCATTTATTTTATCCCGTGTGGTTTTAGATATACTTTTGTAAATATATATATTTTAGTCTCTGTGTTTTCTTCAGTATATAATGAAAGATAAACCTCGACTGGAATACTTATTTGTAAGAGAAGTTACTTGAAGGATTGGAGAGAGAAGGAAGGGCCTCTCTCTGAAGCCATACACCTGCCAGACAACACATGACTAGTCAGCTGATATGCTGAGGTGACCTCCACACACAACACACGAGCCTTGCAACCACATATAGGTGAGTACACTACACATACAAAAGGCTCGTACAGCGCAATCAGGGTTGTTCCGAGGAAAAGGAGATTAGCTCCACTCTTTCGAAACAAGGACACTTCTCTAGCATCAAGGCTCCCACCATTACAGGTCAATATAGCAAAGAAAACTTATTGTCTGTGAGTGTGTATACATGTGACACACTGTCTATGAGTGTGTATATATGTGAAACTGTCTATGAGTGTGTGTGTACACCTGGCACTAAGAGTGTGTATACATGACTATCAGTATATACACATGACACAGTTAATGAATATATACACCTGACAGTGAATGAGTGTATATAGACCTGACACAATGAGTGTATATAGACCTGACAGTGTATGAGTGTATATAGACCTGACAGTGTATGAGTGTATATAGACCTGACACAGTGTATGAGTGTATATAGACCTGACAGTGTATGTGTATATAGACATGACACAGTGTATGAGTGTATACAGACCTGACATAGTGTATGAGTGTATATACACCTGACAGTGTATGAGTGTATATACACCTGACAGTGTATGAGTGTATATACACCTGACAGTGTATGAGTGTATATACACCTGACACTGTATGAGTGTATATACACCTGACAGTGTATGAGTGTATATACACCTGACACAGTGTATGAGTGTATATACACCTGACAGTGTATGAGTGTATATACACCTGACACAGTGTATGAGTGTATATACACCTGACACAGTGTATGAGTGTATATACACCTGACAGTGTATGAGTGTATATACACCTGACACAGTGTATGAGTGTGTATACACTTGACACAGTGTATGAGTGTATATACACCTGACACAGTGTATGAGTGTATATACACCTGACAGTGTATGAGTGTATATACACCTGACACAGTGTATGAGTGTATATACACCTGACACAGTGTATGAGTGTATATACACCTGACACAGTGTATGAGTGTATATACACCTGACACAGTGTATGAGTGTATATACACCTGACACAGTGCATGAGTGTATATACACCTGACACAGTGTATGAGTGTATATACACCTGACACAGTGTATGAGTGTATATACACCTGACACAGTGTATGAGTGTATATACACCTGACACAGTGTATGAGTGTATATACACCTGACACAGTGTATGAGTGTATATACACCTGACACAGTGTATGAGTGTATATACACCTGACACAGTGTATGAGTGTATATACACCTGACACAGTGTATGAGTGTATATACACCTGACACAGTGTATGAGTGTATATACACCTGACTGTATGAGTGTATATACACCTGACACAGTGTATGAGTATATACACCTGACAGTGTATGAGTGTATATACACCTGACACAGTGTATGAGTGTATATACACCTGACACTGTATGAGTGTATATACACCTAACAGTGTATGAGTGTATATACACCTGACACAGTGTATGAGTGTATATACACCTGACACAGTGTATGAGTGTATATACACCTGACACAGTGTATGAGTGTATATACACCTGACACAGTGTATGAGTGTATATACACCTGACACAGTGTATGAGTGTATATACACCTGACACAGTGTATGAGTGTATATACACCTAACAGTGTATGAGTGTATATACACCTAACAGTGTATGAGTGTATATACACCTGATACAGTGTATGAGTGTATATACACCTGACACAGTGTATGAGTGTATATACACCTGACACAGTGTATGAGTGTATATACACCTGACACAGTGTATGAGTGTATATACACCTGACACAGTGTATGAGTGTATATACACCTGACACAGTGTATGAGTGTATATGCACCTAACAGTGTATGAGTGTATATACACCTGACAGTGTCCCTGAGTGTGTATACATCTGACGGTGTCTATGAGTGTTTATACACAGTGAAGAACATGACGTTCAATGGTGATAAGTTTCAGCTGCTTAGGTATGGAAAAAATGAAGAACTCAAAAGGAACACTATATACAAAACGCAAGAGGGTCACCACATAGAACGAAAGGAACACGTTAAGGACTTGGGAATAATTATGTCTGCTGATCTGTCGTTTAAAGACCATAACAAGACAAAGATCACAACAGCCAGGAAGATGACGGGGTGGGTATTGAGAACTTTCAAAACAAGGGAAATAATGCCGATGGTGACACTCTTCAAATCGCTAGTGCTCCCTCACTTAGAATACTGCTCAGTGCTGACGGCCCCGTTCAGGGCAGGAGAAATATCAGAGCTGGAACAAATTCAGAGATCGTTTACGGCTCACATTGAGCCATTGAAACATCTAAATTATTGGGAACGCCTTCAAGTCTTGAACATGTACTCATTGGAGCTGAGGAGAGAGAGATACATGATAATATATACTTGGAAAGTACTTGAGGGCCTAGTCCCAAATCTGCACACTGCCATAACAACATACTGGAGTGAGATATATGGGAGAAAGTGTAAAATAAACCTAGTGAGGAGCAGGGGTGCGGTGGGAACAATACGGGAGCACTGTATTAACATCCGGGGTCCCAGACTATTCAACATCTAACCAGAAGATATCCGAAACATCGCTGGAACCAGTGTAGAATCCTTCAAGAGGAAACTGGACAAGTATCTTCATCGGGTGCCAGATCAACCAGGCTGTGATGGATATGTGGGGCAGCGGGCCTCCAGCAGCAACAGCCTGGTTGACCAGGCAAGCACCAGACGAGCCTGGCCCATGGCCGGGCTCAGAGAGTAGATACTCTCGAAACTCTTCAAAGGTATATCAAAGGTACATCTGACAGTGAATGATCGTGTATGCACTTGACTACTAGTATCTATGAAAGCGTTTACACTTAACAGTTTCTGTGACAGTGATAATATCTGATACAGTCTGTGGCAATGTATACACCTGACACTCTGTAATAGTGTTAGTTACCATTTTGTCCTAGGCACATGTCGATTAGACACTAGGCCTGTTGTATGTATGTGTGTGTGTGTGTGTTTAACGAAACACTTCGAAATGTTTCGGCCCCGCCGGGAATTGAACCCGGGCCCTCCGTGCGTGAAGCAAGAGCGCTAGCCACCATGCCATCGGGGTACTCGTGATAGTGCTTGTGACAGTGTAAATACCTGACTATGACAGTGTTTAAGCCTGACTGTCTATCGCAGTGTATATAACTGACACAGTACGTGTACATACACTCAGTTTGTTATATTATTCACAGGGAAGCGCCAAACCCGTACGCGTCATACTTCAGGAAAAATAAATAATTAGGGGAGAGTAGCTCCAACAACCCCTTGGACAAAGAGCCCTTCACCGACATCAAGGCACCTCACTCATTTATACCATCAACTACTGTTGACCATCTCGTCAGCACTCACAGAGTGTTTACTATTACATTCATGGGGGAACGCTAAACCCGTAGAGGGTCATACAGCGCCTAAGAAGGGGGGTGGGGATGGAAACCATTCATGAGACTCGGAACCGGAGCATAGGGGCCAACTCCTTAGATGAAGAGCCTCTCACCAGCATCAAGGAACCTACTTCCCTTGAGGGGTGTCTACCAAGAGACAAATGCTATATAGTTGACATTCTTTCCTTCCTATAAGTTTATCCTGTATAGACTGAGAACGCCTCGTTCGGTCGGTTTAATTTTTGTCAACGTTGATGTACTGTTGTTAACAGTGTAATACCTATATATTATATTTTCTAGCAACATTTATAGACAGGCTCCCTGACCTTCCAAGCCGGCTGACCAGCCGCGCAGACGGACAGGCTGGGTCTCTATCACGCTTACCAAATAATAACTCCACCGCATAAGTCTGCTATTGCTTCCTTCCACCATCACTCAGACCAGAACCCCTACTTACACTGTGACTAAGGCAAGGTTCGTGTTTAGGTACCCACTCGACAGCTTTATATTAGAAAATTCCCGATATTAGTTTCCACGTGATAACTTGAGGAAGCTTCTTCAGATCGGCTTCAAACTGACAACTCTTTTTTTTCCTGTTTAGGAAAATAAGGTTGCGATTGTTATTGAAACGCGTAGTTCCATTTTGTTTAAATAGTGAGGTATTTTCCATAAAACTTTTAGTATGCCTCTTCCAAACGGCTTTAAATATTACACAAATAACGTGCACATAAAAGAAAGAAGTTATGACGACGTTTCGGTCCAACTTGGAGCATTTACAAGTCACAGCAACACACGGAGGTGAGGGAGCCAATATCTATAAATTTCTTTCTGCATCAGATATTAATATCAGATGTTTCTTATAGACAGGATTACCTTCGTAATTGTCATTTGTCTTCATCCTGTGTTGATAGAAAGGACAGTGGAGAAGCAAACACGACGTAGATTTTTGTATTTTGTATTTATATATATTAATGAAGAATAATATTAGTGTGTTATTTGGTATAACCCATAACTAGTGAGGGGGGGACGAAGGCTCAGTTCGAGGATCTCTACTAACTAGGAATAATTACACAGCAATGGGAACTCTCGAGCGACACACACATACATATTCTGAAAGATGTCTTGGCTACAGGTATCCTCCCAGCGGGGGTGAAGGAGGGACGAGGATAGAGTAGGCGGGGACAAAGCTAGACTGAGTGATGAGGCCCAACGGGCGAGACTTATTGAGGAAATTGGGTGGGGACGAGGCTAAGTATGACCCAATGAGCTGGGTTCATTGAGAAAGTATTTTTTGGGAAAAAAAAAAAAAAAGGGCTAGGCGGAGCCTATTTAGAAAATGGGCGGAAAGGGATGGGGCCGAGACCCAGGCAGTGCACTAAGGCTCTCCTAACATGAATGTCGCGTTGAAGAATCTTTCAGAAATCTGCACCCAGGGTTTGCATTGATCACTGGAGTAAAGTTCCACCAGAAAAACTCGAAGAGACAGCCTTCTAGAGCATTGTACGCTGTTAACACCTCCCATTTCTTCTTACACGCTCAACTTTATAAATCACCAGCTCCCGTTTTCTACACAATGTTTAGTACAGGATGACTAGGAAAAGCAGACACGATTGGACAATGTTTCGGTTCGTATTTTAGTACCACTGCAAGCGACAGCCCTAAGTTGATTTTATATTATACAACGCTTCGCCGACTTTACAAAAGTTGATTAAAAAAAAAAGTTTGTGCAAATCTACGGCTGGTTAACTGGAACTATTATTAATGAAGTAAAGCTTGGTGTGGTGTAAGGTTCGTGTGACACCGAGCACAGACAACATTGACCCTTCCGGGGTAAGACCAAGAGGTTGATTGTTTTTTTTAGCTGAAGGCTCGTTAGTGTTCGAACTGATCATTGCAACCCGGAAACTGAGTATTGAAAATTCATTTGTATCTGCTGGTGTACCAACATCTCGGTCAAAACGCCGATCAGAGAATATTTTTATATTACAAAGTATAGAAAAATTCGAACTTTTTATTAATTAAATGTATCTTTTTCGCATAATTAAGTTTTATTACTGTATTACAGAAGCGAATTTAAATACAGTGTATGTTGTAAGGTGGTTTACTGTAGTCTAGTATTTTGTGGTGTAATTTTTCCCTTCCCACGGGTGAGAAGTCGTAGTAGTTTCGATATTTTTTTACTCATCTCTTCTAAATAAGCTAGAGAGCCTTGAAGACTGACAAATCACTCCAACGACGCTACCGGCAAAACTTCATAACAGTTCAATTAATATTACTTAAGTCTGCCCTCCCCTACTTCAAATGGACGACATAACAGCCAGTCTTTCACCATTTCCGTAGCCTCTCCATTTCTTCTTGACGCTTCATATCTGTCCGAGGGGAATTAAGGGGGGACGTGCCTTTGTATCTGTCTCACTACTTGAATCTGCCTGCAGAGAAGCGCCCACGGCTGTGAGGTGCTGGGGAACAAGCCTGGCGGGCGTCACCAGTGTATCCGGCAGGGCAGGAGCACACAGGCTGGCGGTTCCTCACAATGCACTTGGCGTTGTCACCACACACGCTGCCGGTGATCCCTACACAAGGGTCCTGCACACAAACCAAGATGGTGCCATCAGTAAGTGTTACTTGGGATATCAAAGTGAGAAAATAAAAGAGGAAACGACAAGACAAAAATATTTGAAAAGACGAAAAAATATATTAAGGATACTGCTAAAACTATCTTATAGTACTAATAATAATAATATTGTCAAAACTAAGTACTAAACCCACAAGGGTCAACAATAAAATAATAATTATAATAATAATCATTCACTTAACTGGATTTACTGAATGTATCTTATTCCGTATTTGTTTTAACTTCAAAAAAATTGATACACTTTTCCCATATTTTTCAATATTTCAGTAGTGTGTGTCACTCACCTTGCACTCGAAAAGGAAGCAGGTCTGGGAAGCAGGACACTCGTTGTCACTGGTACATTCACCCTGTGTGCACCGTGTCAGAGGGTTTCCGATGTAACCGTGAGGGCACGTGCAAACTGCCTTCTTCTCCCCACTTCTGTCTGTACCAGGTTGGCAGTTGGCACCCTCACCACATGGGTTAGGTTTGCAGAAATCCTCTGTGGAGTAACAAGAGGCTAGTTACCCTTTCTGGTTTGACTCAACGAAAACATATACTATATAAATATTACATATTATGGCTAAACAGTAACGCCCTCGGTCCCAACGATTACGGGATAACAGGATTCACTCTACGCATGTAGACACACACACGTGTATATATATATATATATATATATATATATATATATATATATATATATATATATATATATATATATATATATCAACATCGTCCTTCAGAGCGCAGGCACTGTGCTGTACTTCTCACCTCCAGGACTCAAGTCCGGATAACTGGTTTCCCTGAATCCCTTCATAAATGTCACTTTGCTCACACTCCAACGGCACGTCAAGTCATAAAAATCATTTGTCTCCACTCGCTCCTAACACGCTCACGAACGTTTGCTGAAAGTCCAAGCCCCTTGCACATAAAAACCTCCTTTATCCCTTCCCTCCAACCTTTCCTTGGCCGACCCCTACCCCGCCTCCCTTCTGCTACAGATTCATATGCTCTCGAAGTCATTTTATTTCTTTCCATCCTATCTAAATGTCCGAACCACCTCAACAACCCCTCCTCACCCTCTGGATAATACTTTTAGTAACCCTGCACCTTCTCCTAATCTCCAAATTGTTTGCATTATATTCACACCACACATTGCCCTCAGACACATCTCCACTGCCTCCAGCCTTCTTATTGCAATATTCACCACCCATGCTTCACACCTATATAAGAGCATTGGTATAACTATACTCTCATACATTCCCTCTTTGCTTCCATGGATAATGTTCTTTGTCTCCACAGACTCCTCAATGCAGCACTCACATTTTTTCCCCTCATCAATTCTATGATTCATCTCATCTTTCATAGACCCATCTGCTGACAAGTCCACTCCCAAATATTTGAATACATTCACTTTCTCCATACTCCCTCTCTGAAATTTAATATCCAATCTATCATTACCTAAATTTTTTGTTATCCTCATCACCTTACTCTTTCCTATGTTCACTTTTAATTTCCTTCTTTTACACACCCTACCAAACTCGTCCGCCAACCTCTGCAACTTCTCTTCAGAATCTCCTAAAAGCACAGTGTCATCAGCAAAAAGCAGCTGTGACAACTCCAACTTTGTGTTAGATTTTTTATCGTTTAACCTCACACCTCTTGCCCACACCCGAGCATTCACTTCTCTTACAACCCCATCTATAAATATACTGAACAGCTATGGTGACATCACACATCCTTGTCTAAGGCCTACTTTTACTTCGAAATAATTTCCCTCTCCTACATACTTTAACCTGAGCCTCACTATCCTCGTAAAAACTGTTCACTGCTTCCAGCAGTGAACAGAAACTTACCACCTATTCCATACATTTGTAACATCTGCCACATTGCCCTTCATCCACCCTATCATATGTCTTTTCATAATCCATAAATGAAACAAAAACCTTTTTACTCTTATCTAAATACCTTTATATAATTACACTCTTTTGTACTCTTTGCCTTTATACAAAAGAACTATGCACGCTCTGTTCCAATCCCTAGGGATCTTCCCCTCTTCCCTATATTTATTAAATAAGAGCACCAACCATACCAAAACTATATCCCCACCTCCTTTTAACATTTCAGTCTTTATCACATCAATCCCTGCCTCATGAACCTGCATCATCCTCATTCCTCCAAGATGTTATACCTCCCAGCCCAATGCACGAAATCACAGCTTCCCTGTCTTCATCAACATTTAACAGTTCCTCAAGTTATTCCCTCCATCTTTCCGATACCTCTAACTCTCCTCTCCTATCTTTAAATGTCAAATCCATTAGTTCCTTGGGCTTTCTCAACTTATTAATCTCACTGCAACTTTTTCTTAGTCTCATCAAAATTTGTTGATAGCATCTCACCCACTCTTTCATTTGCTCTCCTTTTACATTCCTTTACCACTCTCTTAACCTGTCTTTTTATCTCCATATACTCCTCCCTCCTTGCATCACTTCTACTTTGTAAAAACTCTCAAATGCTAACTTTTTTCTCACCTAATCTTCTTCATTCCAGCACCCACTTTCCAGCACCCACTCTCCAGCACCCACTTTCCAGCACCCACTCTCCAGCACCCACTTTCCTGTAACCACATACTTTTGCTGAACACTAACACTACATTCTTAAAATCTACCCCATACCTCTTCAACCTCATTGCCTATACTCTAACTCATTTTCTTCAAATATATATATATATATATATATATATATATATATATATATATATATATATATATATATATATATATATATATATATATATATGCTTTTGCGTGAGAGTAGCGTCACATACCGTCGGTGAAGGGGCGGCACCTTTCGAAGGGATGGCCGGTCATGCCCTTGGGGCAGGAGCAAATAGGTTGGTGGTTGCTGACCTTGCAGTCAGCGCGTTCACCACATGCTCCCTCACACGGGTTGATGCACTGCAGCTGGAAGCATGCTTGGTGATTCGGGCAGTCGTCATGTTCAAAGCACTCAGCTGTGCATCTGAAATACACACAGCAACACTGTCACCATATATGAAATGTCACCACAACTCTGCTCCTTTATCTACAAGAGAGAGACGGAGCCTGATCCCATGTTCAAGTCCGACTCAAGTCTTCCTTCCTAATACTATTTAAAGCTGTTTTCACTATTATACGTAAATGACCAGCGACTTGTGATAAACAAAGTACATGCAGTGGCATTAATCACAATGGAAAGTTATAGGAGGGAACGAAGGATGAAAGAAAATAATTTCAAATACACAAATGCTTCACCTGGTGTAGGGATCTCCCAAGTAGTACTCTGGACATCTGCAGATGGCCTGGTAGTTCCTCACTTCGCAGATGGCATTCTCGCCACACGCGCTGCCACTGCACGGGTTCACACACCTACAACACAAAACAGAATAGTAGAGGAACAGTAGCGAGTCAGAAAAGTTCTGTCAACCATACATATATATAAGGACTGTAGTAGTTAATTCATTAGTAAACAACAGCACTAGTGTCTCCTGACACGGGTCGTTGTCAAATGATGACCTGTAACTGGTTAAGCATCCACTGGTCTACCGGAAGAGGGTTTGCACTCCGTTCAAGAAGAAGCATTGCACAGTAGAGTTTCCTAAGATAATGATAACCTCACGGTTATTCAAGGTATAATTGA
Source organism: Cherax destructor (assembly GCA_009830355.1). Taxonomy (NCBI): domain Eukaryota; kingdom Metazoa; phylum Arthropoda; class Malacostraca; order Decapoda; family Parastacidae; genus Cherax; species Cherax destructor. The sequence continues at coordinate 415,179 of WNWK01000401.1, read as the reverse complement.
AGTAGTTATAGAGAAAGGATCCCTCAGATTATTTTACCAGTACACACTACTGACTAGATGTTTATTTTGTCCTTTCAAATTTACAATGTACTTCATTAAACCTCAGATCCTAAGGTTTTACACGTACGTGTACAATCATTTTTACGTTTTCTTAACAATAAATATCTTACACATTGTTCCTGCAGGTCTGAGAGGGTGAACAATCCTCGTTGCGCTCACAGTCTGGGATACATGATGTGAGTGGGTCTCCACGGTAGTTTTCAAAGCAGGAGCAGACAGCGCGCCCATCCTTCACCTTGCAGTTAGTGTTCTGGCCACACGGACTCGGGTTGCACAGTGTTGCTGAGGATTACACAGACACACACACATTAGACGACAGTCAAGAGAGTATGGAGGGGGTGTGCACGAGCGAGTAAAGAGGTGACATCAGGAATGAAGTATTTGTGGGGGGACGAGTGTGAGTGTTTTCAGTGAAAGAGAAGAGATATGACAGAGCAATTCACTTCGATAAGAAGAAAGTTAATATAGCACTTCACACTGATGCTCCAGCTATACATGAAAGTTTCGTGAAAATTATGCAACTTGGAAAGTAATATACCTGTTCGGTTTATTCTGAATGTGTGTGTGTGTATGTATATATATATATATATATATATATATATATATATATATATATATATATATAATCTGCCACTCACCTGGGTTAAACCTATCGCAGCCTCTGACGGCATCACCAACATATCCGGAAAGGCAGGTGCAGATGACTTGGTGATTCCTCACTTGGCAATTACTATTGGCACCACACATTGACCTGTCGGTGCAAGGATCGATGCACTGCAGCCGTTGACACACCTTGCTGGGCGAGCAGTGGTTGTTCTCTGCGGGAAGGAGAGAATAATCAAGAAGTTTAGCTATGGAGACCAGCAGACTGTAGATCAAGCCTACACTGCTTCTTGCACCGAATAATCCGCACGGATTTTTGAGTTTCGCAACTGAATAATGAGAGACAAAGAGCAATACTTTTTTTTTACATATGCGAAGCGCTAAACTCATGTGGATCACTCAGCGCAAGGAATAACGAAGGTTCGATCGTCCGTCCGATAATTATAATTGTGGAACGAACACCGGCAAAATATTATCTCTACTCTTTAATACACAGGCCCCTTCTTACTAGAGCCTAACAGGTAAAATTAGTTGAATACATGCAAAAATTATTAACCAACTCGTGGCATAAACTTACCCAAAAATCTCCCCCTGCCCTACCTACATTGTAGAATATTTTTTTCTTTAACGATTGTTACAAAGGAATCTCTGTATGAGGCTTACCAAAAACACTGATTTCATTGTAGGGTCCATAACAAATACATTACCTCTGACACAGACACAACAGCAGACAGATGCAGACACGCAAGCACAGACACACACTCACCTGTACACTCTCCACGGTTGCATCTGGTAAGGGGATCTCCGGAATAGCCGAATGGGCAGGTGCACACAGCTCTGCCTCCCTGATCCCTGCAGTCAGCGTTATCACCACAGGGCGACGAGAAGCAAGGATCCACCTCGAGGGGTTCCGGGGCGTCCCGAACCTCAATCTCTGTACACATACAGAAACACATCAGTCTGACATAAAACAGTTTGACACAACACGTAAATCTGACAGATATAAAAAATCTTTTTGACACATAATACATCGGTTTGACACACATATCACTCAAATTTGCTTGCAACAGATAAGGAAACTGTAGGCACAAAGTTGCTGCCTAACATGAAATGATATTATCTCAATTTTTTAAGCAACGAATAGTTAGCCAGAGTAAGACCTCGGTCAGATGACGAAATTCCAGACAGGTTTTATTTCCTGATTCCTGACGAATCTTGCCTAATCTAACCTAACCAGTTTGACCCCATGAACTTTAAATACATTTACCAATGTTGTTACTACATTTGTGGGGAAACTCTAAACCCATAAGGGTCATGCACTGCCTGGGAAATGAGAGGCAATTAAATCGTATCCGAGGAAGGTGAGGCGACGCCAATTCCTCTGATCAAGAAAAACTTTGATTCAACATAATAGTTGATGGTCAACCTACGTTCACTAGAGCACCTAGACTCACGATCAACTTACGTTCTTTGGAGCCCCAAGACTCACGATCTACTTACGTTCTCTGGAGCATCTAGACTCAGGGTTGCCTCTGAATCCTGGTGGGCAGGTACAACGAGGCTTGTGATTCACAGCCTCACAGTCAGCGTTGATGCCGCAGGCGCCCGCCTCGCACACCCGCACGCACTTCTGCCCGCGACACTGATAATCGTCTGGACAGTCTCTGTCACTGAAATCATGACGACACAGGTCAATTGTAGGTCGGCAGGGATAATTGTATATCACAACAGATATGGTAGATCACCACAGATCATGGTAGATCACCACAGATCATGGCAGATCACCACAGATCATGGTAGATCACCACAGATCATGGTAGATCACCACAGATCATGGCAGATCACCACAGATCATGGCAGATCACCATAGATCATGATAGATCACCACAGATCATGGTAGATCACCACATATCATGGTAGATCACCACAGATCATGGTAGATCACCACAGATCATGGTAGATCACCACAGATCATGGTAGATCACCACAGATCATGGTAGATCACCACAGATCATGGTAGATCACCACAGATCATGGTAGATCACAGATCATGGTAATCACCACAGATCATGGTAGAACGACACAAATTAATATTTTTATAAATATCCAGTTTACGAGCTACAAGAAGCCAGTTGTACCTCACCATCAACCCAGAACTACAATTTACCAACCAAAACAATCTAATGTAACATTTTTAAGATAGGATCTAAGCATTCACCTCATCTAGCAACTCCGAGTTACATTTCTGGTAGTTTACTCTGTTTAAGAAATCTTTCTAACATTTTAAATGTACTATTTTCATTCCTAGGCTGTATAATAATAAATTTATTAATTATTTTTTTGTGTGTTCTCTGTAGGTCCCTCATAAATAAGTTATCCCCCCGTCAAAAACATCTGTTTATTATGTACTGCATCAGTATGTAGCAGCTACATATTAATACAGTAGACACTAGTCCCCACTTTCCCCTCGCCCCTAGTGGGTCCTTACCTGAGAGTCTGAACTGAACTGAACTAGTACTTGCATCACACATTGATACTCACTCTAAACATTGATACTTGCAACCGACGATGGTATTATCATTGGGTACGAATCCTTCAAGACAACGGCAGCGAGCATACTCGTTAGCACGCCCACTGATCCCGCTAGCACTCCCTCTAGCGGTCTCGCAGCGGGTGTTGGGTCCACAAGGGCTGGGTTGGCAAGGGTTTCTTGGTGACGAGTCGAACTCCTCTCGCTGTTGGAAGGTGCTCACTCTCTCCCTGGCTGCTCAGAGGAATCATCAGGAATCCCCAGGAGCCATCGGGAATTGCCAGAAGCCATCGACAATTGCCAGGAAACCATCAGGAATTGCCAATAAAATGCATGGATAGGGGGGGAAGGGGAGAGAAAAAATAAAGTTAGATACTAAATAAAGAAAACAGTAGCTTAAAATGATCTCAGAGATTTTAGTCACAGTGGCTGTTAGAAAATTTTACGCCAAAAATAGAGAAAAATTGCATGATAAATTCCATGTGTGTGAGAGAAGAGGCTCTGAGCCATAAATAGTTGGAGGAGGCACAAGGTCTCTTGACTCACTAAATTTCAACTGACTTTGAGCTTTATAGACCAACAAAGATCTAAAGCTAGTCAACGGGCTCAAGACTATACCGTTGAAAGCTGTGTTAGGAGTGAGCGTGGAACTGTATGAACCAGCAATACGGGGGATTGTTAGGCAACAGTAGTACGGGGGAGTTCTACAACAGTAGTACGGGGGAAGTTCTACAACAGTAGTAACAACAGTTATATAACCGTAGTAATAGTAGTTCTACAATGGTAGTAAAATTAGTTAACAGTAGTAATAGTTAAATAGTAGTAACAGTTAGACAGTAGTCAGACAACAGTAGTAATAGTAGTTAGACAACAGTAGTAATAGTAGTCAAAACAACAGTAGTAATAGTAGTTAGACAACAGTAGTAATAGTAGTTAGACAACAGTAGTAATAGTAGTTAGACAACAGTAGTAATAGTAGTTAGACAACAGTAGTAATAGTAGTTAGACAACAGTAATAGTGAAATGACAGGTCTACGACAAAAGGTCGGTGCCATAATACAAAAAATCATGTCTTGCAAAGCTTGAAGGAGCGTGCGTGTTGGTGGCACTACTCTATAGTGTCTAATGATCGACACTCCAAGAATTTTACTCTTTTTTTCTGAGTGCCTTCACTTAAGGCTAGTAGAATGCCAGAGACATGCTCCTTCACTTCACATTTTCCATGTTTTATTGCCTTAATGATACCGACCTTGGTATCGCAGTTAGCTTCGTCGCCGTTTAGTGACATAAGGGGGTGAGTTGGTGTTGCTAGTCTCTCGGACACTGATTAATTACGTGACTCACTGAACAGATTTCGAAAAGGAGTCGTATGTTAATGGTTGTGTACACAAATACGCTAAACACAAGTTAATCACTTAATCATGGCGTTAAACAGTTAAGCTTTCATAAGGGACATTTGAACATTTATAATTGACTTGTCTTTAATTGGCTTATCTGTAACATAATCTATGACAAGGGTAGTGTGCTGTGTGCCGTAAGGTGATGCTTATTACAAGTAAAAGTCGTTGTATTGTCATGCACCACCAGTAATTCTTAAAGATCTGCAGCATCCCACCGCTGCCACCAAAGGGTAGACTCAGCAAAATGGCTACGGTAGAAAACTGAAGATCTTAGACATGTAGTGGTTAGACAGAAAGATCTACGGTATTCTACAACAGACATTTTGGTGGGTATACAACATTCTTCATGCGTGTTAAAAGTAGAGGTCCTCGTAGCCACGTCTTCAGTAACCTAGTGTTTCCGTGTCGTAAAATTACGTCACTATGTATATTTGCTGGTTCAGTTATATAATTTTAATTTAAATTTTGCTCCCCAAAATAATTCTATGGTGTATTTTCGAAGCTACACAAATTTTAATTGTTGCAAGGAACTGACACGTTTAATTGATTCTTAAACCGATAATGATTAGAGAAACGATTAGTGAATTATATTAATTACATTTCGGCAATATCAAATAATTTAGATTAAATTTACTTCCTCCAGGAATTATTACGTCATATGCAATAATCAGGTGACAAAAACTGTGCCATAAATAATTAGTTCACAATAATTGCACTACGATCTGTAATTACATAAAAATTACTGAACAAAGAATTACTATGTCAACACGTCATAAATACATTGTACTCTAACGTCACTTTTACGTCAAAAAAAAAAATCTCATTAGTTAGGATGATCACTAGGTCAAGACAACGTCACGGTCACGTCACAAAAATCTGTCTCATTGTTTTCAAGCAGATAAATCCACATCATGCATAATTTTGTTCCATGCAACCTTACTTACAAATATATGTAGTTTGTTACAATGGTAGAATTAGTCTAGTATATGTGTACACATTTTTGGAAGCACATGCACACTGTCTCCATGTGCACATGCTTCTTGTTACACACACATAGATAAGACGGTGTACACATTAACATACACAATATGCAAGAAAAATAAGAACAGTATATGTGGTAACAATACAAAAAATATGACAAATATTAGAGAATTAATGATTTTTGTTACGAATGTTATTAAACAAACACAAAACTTGTTAATGTGAAGGAAATATAAACAATCAACACACAGGTAAACAAGAATAATCAGTATCACTTACATTTACACAGTGGGTTGACACTTTCTGCCACGTATATAAAGATATAAAACAACCTAAGAATATTATAACAAGGTTTCTCTTTTTTTTAGAGAAACATTGTTATAATAAAGACATAGGCTATTTCATGTGTGTTAATCATGTACTTGCGTCGTTGCGTCTTGAACCTGTCAGTGTCAGAGGGGGCCCAGCGTCGGGCTGACAGTGTCAGAGGGGGCCCAGCGTCGGGCTAACGGTGTCAGAGGGGACCCAGCGTTGGGCTGACGGTGTCAGAGGGGGCCCCAGCGTCGGGCTGACAGTGTTAGAGGGGCCCCCAGCGTCGGGCTGACAGTGTCAGAGGGGGCCCCAGCGTCGGGCTGACGGTGTCAGAGGGGGCCCCAGCGTCGGGCTAACAGTGTCAGAGGGGGTCATTCATTGGGCTGGCAGTGTCATGGTGTCATTTTTCTCTAAATGGGTCACGTGAAAAATGATTGCCTTCTCACAAGGATACCAGAGAAATATAGCTATGCAGATTTATGACACATTTTTATATTTCGCACAAAATTAACATACAAACCTAACTTTGCTAATGTTTAAGTAAATAAAATCAGTTAAGTATCTTGGCTAAGAATTTACATATATATATGTCCCTGTTTACCTTGGCAGGACGGCAAATCTTGTTGTGACCTCTCTTAACATTTGCATTGTTTTTGTACATATAATAAAGTTGAGACACTTTTTTGCAGAATAAACACAAAACAGAATGTTAGTTTATGTCTGGTAATATTGAAGATGGTGAAGTGTGAATGATGCAGCAGGATAGAACGTCTGCATCTATTCTTTGTTATTTTGATCATCTTTGGCACTGTAGTGGATGATTTTATGCGTGTGTTTGTTTGTTTACGTGTGGCACAAAGAAAACATTCAGCAACAGACAGGTAGAAGAAGGCGAGGTGATGGTGGCCAAGGGCTAGAGCAGCAACAGTGCCTCAAGACAGCTCTAAGAAGGCAATGCCAACATAAACCAGGCAGCATTGCCTACTAGCTGACGACCTCCGCCGCCACCCATCCAAACAGGACAGACTGATGAAGGAGTAACTTATGTTAATGCCACTTTAACTAGTGCTATTAATTTTTTACATGTTACTAGTAATGACTCTTTCGGAGAATATGTGTAAGAGAATGTTTCGCTTTTTATTATACAAATAAGTATTATTATTATTGTCAAAACTAAGCGCTAAACACATACAAATAAGTAAAGGTTAACGTTTCATGCTGTGTTCATGTGACACGCGCTAATTGGTGACTAGAGTAGTGATTACAGAAGGCATATTAGATGTAGTAGGTAGTGCAGGGGCCCACGTGGACGCCCTTACCACTGTACCCTAGAGTTAATGTGTCAACCACCAGTTACACACGCCGCTGACTGCTTGTGACTGTGTAAGTAGTTAGGTGACTATGCAGTCCACACGGCATGAGGACTACGACAATGAAGGGAGCAGTGCTTACGGTACACAGAGAACGGGGCAATCGGCAACAGCGGAGCATACGAAAATGCTGAAAATGAAAAACGAAAGAGTGAGAGTGGAACTGAGTGAAATGAAGATTTCATGCGAAGAGGTGAGCGAATGCCTGCTTACACATGTCTGCCCGGTGAGAATTGTGAAAGGTGCCACCGACTTCGGAGATTTGGGGTTGTCGACCCCTGTTCAAGATGCGGCCAGACACATCAACGGGCCTCTGGGGGCCTGGACGACTACGATGCACCGACATGGCTGTAGGCTTACAGTCATACGCCTGACGTCCTCCAATATACACCGTGACGGATACAGACAAATTGAGACAAACACAGGCGGGAGTGTGGCGCCGGGTGCGACACTGAGCATTACCTACACACACACCCTCAGCTATCACACACCCGTCGACGCACTTCTCATTCACACACACTTCATAGTCGCTACACTCCCTACTCTGGAAGCACTCGGGTTTGTCCCTATTGATGACCGCTACTGATGCCTGTGGCGGGAAGGACCTGGCTCCGACTGCATTATCTTTAATTTTGCTGAAGACGGAGAGGGAAGATGGGTGAGGTGTTCCTCTCACAACGACTGGATCTCTCAGCTGAGATGGTTCCTTGGAGAGAGCTTGTGTCACCTTGTGTTGTTCTTTTCGCATCGCAGGAAGCAGGGCGGGTCCTACTGACTGGGTATTGTGTATGTGTGGCTGGTACTTCGGCAGTGCTCTCACCGGCACCTGTGTTGCCACGTCAGTATGCACTACCACCGGCAACTGTGTTGTCAGGTCTTCCTGAACCACCACCGGCACCTGTGTTGTCAGGTCTTCCTGAACCACCACCGGCACCTGTGTTGTCAGGTCTGCCTGCACCACCACCGGCTCTGCAGCACTCTCTTCGATCATTTTAAAAGGAGGACCTGAAGACATTTCAGCCATGAACTCCCTAGGTTGGTCGTGTTGCTCAGCTAAAACTACTATAGGCTGCTTCACTGGTGGCTCTGAATGAACAGTGTTGTGGTCAGTCTCCTGGAGAAGTGAAGGTATGGCGTCTTCCCTGACCGGCGCAGATGTATCAGCCGCCTGTCTGCCTCTCACGCCGTGTGGCTGAAGTACGGGAGGCAGGGATTCTGCCGGAGGTGTGACGGTGGTAAAAGGTTCAGTATCTGGAGTAGATTCCGCTTCAGGCATCACTGGTGGTATCTTAGGAGGGTCAGTCACTGGCATTGGTGTATTAGGGGGAGGGTCTGTTCGAGGTTTGGGGTCAGGGGGAAGATAATCGCCTATCAGTGGCAGAGGAACCGATGGAGATGGAATTTTAACCTCTGGAATTAGAGGCACACTGCTGGTTGGCACTGCTGATGGTGTAAGATACTCCGTGCCAGGAGACACCAGAATGGTCTTTTGAGGATCGGGAAAATAAACAGAATGAAATCCAGAACTGGCTAACTGATTTTTGGCTTCGTCTGCCGTCTCTAGTTGGATATGAGGTCTGTTCGGGTTCGGCTCTTCAGATACGGTGTATCCGTAGGAGTACTGGACTCTATCATACCCGGGGATACGGACTCCTAAGGGCAGCTGTCTCACTGAGGCGGAGGAGGCGCTGTGGTCACCGAGGTAGTGATGATGAACGTCCGTGCGAACTTGGGAACCCATACTCTTCTGCTCAACGTCGTGGTGTTCCAAGTGATCACTAGGGAGACCTAGCAGCTCTTTCTCGATGTTGGAAACTGCATAAAAACTAAGTCATGAGACAAGAAAGAGAGAGAGAGAGAGAGCCGATTTATCTGAAAGCACCCATGGAACATGGCCGCCACAAGAATTAAATCCCGTTAACTACCGGTAACTGCACTCGGTAAAAGACTCAGAGGAATGATTGATATTGATCCAGATTCCATCATTAGTAAATGAAATACTCAAAGATAAATTGTTAAATTATTGAAAATGTTAACAATCGATAACGGGTTTTAACTTTACAGAAATTATATTTGCGGCTTAAATTTAAGTTTATAAATATTCTAAAAATATATAATTTATATATATATAACTATGTACTTAAATGGTAATGAAATTATGTAATTAATTTTTTGAGAGTTAAATTATTGAAATCCAATGAATAATTTTTAAATGAAAATGTTAATAGTATATAATTGAATATTTGTTTGTGTGTGTGTATGTGTGTTTCACAAATCTTTTCTTTGAATAAACTTGTATATAGAAATGCATTTCAAATCATTGGTTAAAGAATATAATTAAAAATTGTCAGTATAAAAACAAACACGAAAACGCACACTCTAACACATAATAAAGCAATATACATATTTTTGCGACTATATACACATTCACATGGTTCTAAATCTGCGTCACTATATACACATTTCTATGACTATGCACATTTCTCTGACTACACATTTCTCTGACTATACACATTTCTATGTCTAGAAGGATTTCCATGACCTTCCACATATTTTATGACTATACACAATTATATGCCAATAAAATACGTGATTGGAAAGTCTCACATCAACACAAGAATAAATTCAATCAGCAAATTCTCACGTTCCAAATAATATTAAGAAAATATTTGCTTTCCTACTGGTTAATGAATCCTTCAAGAGATGGGATGAGGGATGCCCTGATGCAATAATAATAATAATAATAATAATAATAATAATAATAATAATAATAATAATAATAATAATAATAACTGAAATTCTTAAAATTTTATGAAGTGGCTTCATGTTATATTTGCTGATCAATTTACAGTGAAAAGATCATGACTTTTATTGTTGTAGCTCCTTCAGGGAGGGTTGGGGTGAACTTATAAGTATTTTATGAACTGTGAGGCTTCCAGGGAGAAGCCTCGTCCCTGACGTCCTCGCTCCACTGTCTCCATCCCCATTGGGAAGCATATAAAGTCTCCCTAATTATGCTACCATTAGGTTAAACACACATGAACACCTACATCTGAACTCTGGTCCAACCAATATGTTACATTGCAGACGATCGCAAACCAAATATATAATTTATATCCTGTGATCGTATCTGTACGTGAATATAATCATACAATAATTAATAAACCATGTAATGTGAGGTGCCTTGACGCCAGTGAAGGGCTCTTGATCCAAAGAATTTGAATTGTCCTTAATATCCTTGGATTTCATTCTTCCCTAGACTCTTCCCTTATGGCTTTAGCGCTTCCCAATAAATATTCAAATAAAAATAATAATATGAATGATTCATTGCTGTATTCCAAAAATATTTCATTATCTAAGCAGTTGGAGCTATCTTACTTTACCCTGGAACAAACCACCTAATTACCTCCCATTCCCCAGGTGATGTATTAACCTGCTGAGCTCAGCCCCATGATCACAATGGTTTGTTCCTTTGGATAAACAACATATTTCTGACATTATTGAGGAGCACAGAGAATGAGCAGCTTTTCCTGCAGGAAAATACACAATTTTTTTTACAGAACTCATGAACATGCTACAGCTGTACCAAAGGCACTACACCAAAAATACAACAGGCATAACACAAAATACAACAGGTAGGAACTACAAGTCTACAAAAAATGTACAACATACAAGCAAAGAAACAAGCATTGAAGTATTACATTAAAATATATACAAACTAATGGAGTACATGAAGAACAAGGGATCTACTTCACTCATGATAAGCTGTGTACAGTAATTACTATAGTACAGTAATGACCATGAAACTATATACAAAATGCATGATAAATGAAGATAATGAAATAGAGCAAATATAGTCGGTTCCCCGGAGACCATCTTCAAGCCTATAACAATATATATATATATATATATATATATATATATATATATATATATATATATATAGTATATAATTCTGTGCCACACAAGACACTTCCCTCCTACTGGTATTTATTGGCTTAATGGTCTTCAGTTAGACCGAAAATATATGTGGTATTTATAATAGATAAGCACATATGATTAGTGTATGATCTGTATATATATATATACTCTCATACATGGGTACTTACAGTGGGATTGGGCCCAGGCTCCGCCCACCATCAACGCCAAACCAACTACTAGGAGCCGCATCTCGTTTTCTGTGGAAGAAGAAAATGTTGCATAAGAAAATGGGAAAACGGTGCCGTGAATTTAGCGATGAATGTAATTGTTATAGTGAGAGAGAAATTCAAGGGGAAGTGCTAAATCAGCAAGGTTATTACCGTGCATGGGGTAAATGGAGATAATCAGGTTTGATCGTAGGAAGAGTAGAGTAACTCCAATTTATCGGAAGATTAATATATTCTTTAATCCTGGTGAACAGGTTCAATAACTAGTGTTTAACCATTAATGAACCAAACAATGCTATAAGAAACACTGTTGTTTGATGTAAGTAAAGTTCACTATTAAGCTACACTACATAGCGCAATTTTTTTTATATTTTTTTTTTTTTTTTGTAAATGCGATGGAAAAAAAGTGAATCCGAAATTACATTACGCGTTCTGGCAAGTTTTTCACGCGCTATGCAATTTTTTTATACACTTTTTTTAATTTTACACAAAATTACGCTCAGTGATATAGTTTAATGTGAGGGTTTATTAAGCAATGCCTATGTGACACCACACGCTGCGTATGACAGCTAACAAAAGTTTTCCTTGAGTGCCACATTAACAATTGTTTGGGCCACACCTAGGTACACCTTGCCCTGTGGCTCCCTCCTACATCATGGTGACCAGGAGCACCCCAACACACAGGTAATCAGTGCCCCGAGGACACAACCACAGATACAAGACCCACGCCCACGCCCACACAGGCGCCGCCCTTGTCTAATATGGGCGTACCAAGGCCGCCCGCAAGTTACCACGAACACCTATGTCCTTTGATGGCTGTCCTCAATTTTTTTGTGCAAGTTTCACGTTCGATCCCGTTTCTTGGGTAGTAATTCGAGCACATTATTATACAAAAAAAATATTAAGCCTGTGGAGATCACGCAGGGTCTGGGAAATATGTAATCAAATTTAATCCAAGGTTAGTTCAAATTCCTTGGATCAAGAGATTTTCACAAGCATCAGCGCTTAACCCCCTTCCATCCCCTTAAAGGGGATGAGTTGGTACGTGAAGTGATTTTCTTCATGTTATTATTTTTTTGGAGTAGAGAGCAGGGAAAATAAGCTTTTGCTGTTTGATTTAGAGGAAAAATAGTACATGTGGTGTAAGTCTTGAACCACATGTACTATTATTGTGGTGTCTTATTAGGAATCACAAGGAAAGTACACAGCTCCGCTAACATTGGCTATATGTATTAAAAAAAACTGAAGCGCTTAACCTGTATAAATCAAACAACACACACACACACAGTAATGAACACGTAATCTTGCATATACATTTACTTATATTGCTTATTCTCTAAAGAAATATCGCTTTTCTCTTTAATATTAAAATTGTCATTTTACTACCAATGTACCTACACAAAATTCAACATTATAACTCTTGGTTGATTAACTAGGCTTTTCCCAGCACCAGGAGAGCCATAAGTAGCCTCGTCCCAAATGTTGGTCAGCAAAATTGAAATTAACAATGAATTTACTAAGATAGCCGAGGCACACAAACGTCAATAAGCATTATTCTAGTGTTGCATTGAGAACGAATTACATGTATATACTGTTAAAAGCATTAATTCAGTACAAAAAAAATTGTAGCATCTTCAGTTATCTTTGATATCGTTCAGAGATTCTCTCAATGTTTTTTAATTCGTTGAGTGAGGAAGGAATTGTAACTACATGTTAAAGAGTAATTATATTATTATAATCGTGGGGGAGCGCTAAACCTGTAGGATTATACAGTGCATGTGTGGGGGAGGTGGAAGGTATTTAAGGCTCAATTCAGGGAACCAGAGCACAGATCCAATTCCCTAGATCAAGAGCCCCTCACCAGCGTCAAGGAACCTCCTTGAGGGGGACTAATTATATGGAAACTGAATAATTAAAAAAAATAAGATTAGGCCATAGATAAAAATCTTGCACATAAACGATTATAAAGGATTTTTGGAATTATAGTAGTAATAATTTTCGAGGTACACGATGGTGGGAGTGGAGTCGTCAGGGTTTGGGTTCTGGGGCCTCTCTTAGCTAAATTGGTCTTTTCCTTATTTGAGAAAGCCACCCCTTTAGTGTACCCGCCCACACACCATCCTGTTTATATATATATATATATATATATATGTATTAGAGAAACAAGATACAAGAGAGAGGTAGGTAGGTAGGTATGTTTGGGGGAGGGCAAGCTTGGAAATGTGTCGTGGAGATAAGTGAAGCTGTGCTTTGCAGATGTTGAGAATGTCAGCAATGAAATTGAAAGCTTGGCCATCAATTCCACAACTGTAATGGAAACGCATTAGACTGTCATGAATCTGTTCGCGTTAGAGTGAAGGACTGACAGAAATAAATAGGTAAATGAATTTTAACCATTTTTATGTCTCTATTTCACAATCTATTCACCTGCGTACTGATAAATACTGGCAGGAAAAAAAATAAAACGAAGCTCGAGAGGTAAAGTTAAATGAACTGCGTCACCACTAGTCTTGCATCATCCTGACTTCCTGAAAGGAATATAATCAATATGTAAATACTGCAGCTTTGTCGTTTGGATAATCTCATGGTAACTAACCCTTGTAAACCCTAATTCCTAGAGCTTTTTTTGTGAATTCCTACGTTTTTGCGCTTCCGTCCATAGGATGGATAATAAACTAGTCACTACCACCCACAGGATGGATTTAGAATACACACTAAACTAGTAACTTCAGGAGCAAACTCTAAAAACACTTATACCCGTTCATGTAACAGGAATGGTTGGCAGACGGTCAGAGGAGTCATTGGTAGATGGTCAGAAACGTAGTTAGTCACAGATGTCGTCCATAGACGGCCAGAAACATTGAACGACTATCAGAAGCGTAGTTGGTAAACACCATATATGCAAAACACTTGTATTACTGCCTTCGCAATTTAGTGTATAATATTTTTATTATTTTATTAACACATCGGCCGATTCCCACCAAGGCAGGGTGGCCCGAAAAAGAAAAACTTTCATCATCATTCACTCCATCACTGTCTTGCCAAAAATACAACAGGCATAACACAAAATACAACAGGTAGGAACTACAAGTCTACAAAAAATGTACAACATACAAGCAAAGTTATTAACACCCCTCCTTCAGAGTGCAGACACTGTACTTCCCATCTCCAGGACTCAAGTCCGGCCTGCCGGTTTCCCTGAATCCCTTCATAAATGTTACTTTGCTCACACTCCAACAGCACGTCAAGTATTAAAAACCATTTGTCTCCATTCACTCCTATCAAATACGCTCACACATGCTTGCTGGAAGTCCAAGCCCCTCGCACACAAAACTTCCTTTACCCCCTCCCCCCAACCTTTCCTAGGCCGACCCCTACCCCTATTAAAAAATTGCATAGTTGCTCATGACTGGCTTACACAACCGGGTTATCGCTGGGTGATGGACGAGGGTGTGGCACTGGGTGATGGACGAGGGTGTGGCACTCAGCCAGGAGGGTATTATGGACTGACAAAATCGAAAGTTATTGTAGAAAAAATGACAAGTGAGATTTTTTTTTTTTAATCTGCGAACTACATTTTCTTTTATATTGTGAAAGGATTGTCAAATTAATGTAATTTATTTTAATGTGCTGGTGTTAGTGAATGTATACAGTGGAATATATTTTAAATATATATTTTTCTAATTTCTTTTTTAGTGCACTTGCGAATTGTGGCTTTAATATCCCATGTGCAGTCGATAGGCTCTAAACCCAACTGACTAATATTGATTCTTGTCATTGTCAATGGCAATGCCAATACACTATTGAGAGAGTAAATATTCAGAGGATTTTTAAAGAGAGAAAATTAAAGTCATTACTTCAGAATCTTTTCACCCGAAGCATTAAATACACTCGCAGTGTGCTATTACCCTATTACATACGAGTAACGTTATGGGAGGAAAAGCCAGCTATGTTTCCATAGATGAGCTTTATATATACGGTAATGAAATTGGTCAACATGAGGTGGGAACTTTCAATAGGGTGATGAAAATATCCTATAATGAGTTCGTCTGTCCCGGCAATTTGAAAGGATTCCTTCTGGCATGGCTGGGGGAATGGGGTCATCTACAGGTCACTTGTGGGTGTGAGGAGACGAGGTGCAGGTCCACTCAACACAACTTGAACTGTACGTGGTGTATGTGTGTGGGTGAGACCACCATCTCCAGGGAAAGGTGATTAACACCACTACCTACACACAGGCAAGTTTCCCAATATTTATGAGGCCACGATAGACCAGGCCAAGGGAAAGTATTGCGTGCACGATCCCCCTCCTCCTCCCCCCCCCAAAAAAAAAATGAAAATTTCGTTGCCATAAATTAAATCCGATTTTTAAGCTATTCGGAGACCGGAATGCCTGTAATATACTGCAGAAGTGTTTGCATTGATGAGGAATGTGATGAACTGACAAAGCCTGATTAGAGGACTTTCACTAGGCCGCAAGTAACCTAGTATCTTGCGACATCGTAGCTCTCTTGTGTACACCTACATCATTCCACGTAGTTTATATGTCCTCGCCAGATATCACACATTTTGTTTATGCCCAGCTATATATCAAAGTTAATATTATAAAGGTTATGCTATGCATCAGATTTCGATACCTAAAAGTAAAACAGAAGCGACAAGTTTTTTGGAACGCTGACATTTAGCATAAAGCTCCTATTTCTACAGCATATATTCAAGACCATTGCCTTCTTTCCCCATCAACCTGTGAAGATTTTGGAATACTGTCAGCTGCACATCAGCCTGACATTAGATCAGATGTAGCAAAAAGTCCATGGCTGATGAAGTGAAGGCGGGAGGGAGCAGACGGCCACTTGAACCTCCAGAAAACCTGTTGGACCACTCTTGCAGCCCACGCCTCAACTGTATCGTGGGTCCAGCTGCCAAGAAGGGGGTCTGGCTGGCACTAAACCCTGGCGATATGTGGGCTTTATGATATGTAGGAAGGCACAGCAGGAGTAAGAGCAACATTGATTTCCTGAGAAATAAAGTATCTCTACGACCTCTAATTGTGTAAGCCTAGTATCACTTGTCAGGAGGTAAAATAATTAGTAGGCATTCGGCGATGTAAAAAAATAGTGACTAACTAGCTTCCAACTAGTGAAAACAATATATTCATATTTTTTTACTTTTTTATTGCATAACTGGGAGACGGGTTATACCACCTACGAGCAGAGTGGGGCCATAAGGGAAGCGACACAGCTGACCAGAGCAAGGACTGGAACGGTACACAGCTGACCAGAGCAAGGACTGGAACGGTACACAGCTGACCAGAGCAAGGACTGGAACGGTACACAGCTGACCAGAGCAAGGACTGGAACGGTACACAGCCTACACGCCTCCATTGGGGAAACTACGATACCCTGAAAGCCCTCCCCAAAAAAAGGTGAATCGTCGGACTATAGATCACTTGTTGTCCTCAGAGCGCTAGATCCTGGTTTGAACGCCTTCGCACACCCACCAGACGCCCACATCACGCCCACGCCAGCCTAGACCCTGGCACGTTGTGGGCAAGGCGAGGCTGAACAGTTACCTCATCTTACTTTTAGAAGAGAGCGAGAAGCACTAAGTCTTAATGTAATGTTTAACATGGGCGAAACTCTCTTTTAGTTGTATATACACAAGCTATTCAACTTTATACGACACAGACAGGGAACCAATTTTCAAAGTTATTATCACAATGATCGGGTTATTTTTAGTTATTTGTCATTAAAACATATTTGGCATTTCTTGCCGATGATGCAGTGGGATAATAATTTTAATATGGAATCATGTCTGAGTGTTACAACTGAGATCAAAACTGACATTAACAAGAGACTCTGACAAGTGAGATAAACTGAGTGATGAGCAAGAAATATTGATGAGTGATAAATAATATTAATTCTATATGTTGTTTTGCCGGCTAGCGACCGGGATGATCAACCAGAAACCTGCCATTGGTGAGGCGGGTGGGCGAGACCATACTGCTCAGTGCACGTACACACTGGGAGGCACATGCACCTGTAAATGCACACGCATATTCATACACATGCACCAAAAAAATACGCATATTCATACATATGCAGAAAAATAGACTCATATTTATACACTTGCGCAAAAAATAGTCACCCACACACATTCACATTAAAAAATACTAGGTAGATTAGGGACTAATATATATGATCAGCATTCCTGGTGAAGTTATAAAGATAAGAGAACAGTAGAACACCTTGAAGAAACGAGATTCATCTCAGAAATGGAAAGTCTTGACTCGCAAGCCTGATGGAAATGTACAACAAACTGAGGGAAATGAAAAACGAGAAGGATGGGTCGACGGCATTCTTCTTGGCACACACACACACACACACACACACACACACACACACACACACACACACACACACACACACACAAACGTATGCAGGTGTGTGTGTGTGTGGTACGAGTATCCCGGTCTAGGGTTCCTCCTCCATCACATTTCCCTCCTTTTATGGAACTGGCCCCTCCATCTGTTTCCGCACCCCCACTCCATCTTTCACAAACCCCTTCCATTTGGTGGAATTCTTCATTCCACAATCTTCTCTCGCCTCCCTTTCTCTCCTCCCCCATCAACACATCCAGTAACAATAACAAATAACACTGACATTGAAGAAATGTGATGGTTATTCGGCAGAATTCAAGAAAAAGAATATTCAACGAGCAAGATTACAGCCCCAGGGAAGAGGGAGGCCCTGCCTGTGAGAGGATCTAAGGGGTGACCTGGGGGCGACATCGTAATCTTGGGAGGAGGAGAGGATGTGGACCTGCTTATCAGAACTTGTACCTGCAGCGGTGCAAGTCGTGGCCACACCTTCACCCGCTGGGAAAGAAGGGAAAGAGCATAAGAGAAATTATGGAGTGAGAGAGAGAGACAGAATGAGAGACTGGCTTAGGTGATATTTAACTGCAGTATCTATGTAAAGAGGTTGTGAATCTTGCAGGCTAAGCATCCAAGATATATACGGCGTTGAGGAGCATCTCGTGCTAGTTCGCTAACCAAGGTTTAAAAACTCTATACCTGGGTCTGACAGAGGCTAAGGCAACCCGCCTGTCTCCTCCACTCTTTCTGATTATTACAGTTGTCATTTCAGTTGAGATCTCAACACTAGATACTACAGCTGTCAGTGACCTTGCTGTTTACAAAGTTTCCCCACTGCTAATCTCAGACAGCTGTTATACTTAAAGGCTGGCAGCCATCAGCAATTTCAGTCTGGCTGTGTATTTGTGAAGTACATCACGCCACTTGATGTCTCGTTTTGAAACATCAAACAGAGTAATTAACTCAAATGGCCAAATGAAAGCCGTGGCCCAAATCTACCCAACCTACACCAGCTTCCCTCCATGTTGCTCAGAAAGTAAATAAACGCCACAAATTAACTAAAATGCTATTACCAGAGCTGGGATTTAAAATGAGCTGAGGTAGAGAACAGATTTTACTCTCTAGAAATATATTCCGGCACTCTAAAGCTAACCCTTGTAAATTCCTTAAGTGTCAAAGAAGGAAAAAGTAAGAGAAAGTGAACTACTAACAGCCACTCTCTCTTACTAAATAAATTTACAGTTGTTGTTATGAGTGAAAGTAGGCGGCACCTCGGCTAGCACTTCCTTAACCATCTACTGATGGTGGTTTCTTGCCCTAAACCGTCACCTCCTTCCCTTCACCCACCATCCATACCCCATCATCTTTACCTATCATCTCATACCCCATCACCATCACACACCATCCTTTCCACCCAATAAAAGCTTATCCTCATACAAAATTTTAACTTCTCCTGGGAATTGGATAGGCTATCCTGAGAGATGGTAATTCCCAAGTAATAGAAACTCCAGCTTTGCCAGAACGAAACTCTAGACGCTGACGAACCTTGAAGTGAATGCCTGACGATATCCCCACAGCCCTACTGAAGTCTCCCAGCTCAGACTGACACACATTTTAACACTCATGTATGAACCCCATCCTGTGTGATCTAACCTGACGGGGAACATGTTAGATCACATTCAACCAAAGGGCTCATGAGCAACGGGAATGTCCAAGTCACCTTGGAGGAAAGGGGGAGAAGAGAGAAGGATCGGAAGGGTGGAGGAAGGAGAGACAAAGATTACAAGAGAGGAGGAGGGGTTAGATATACGGTAGTTGGGCTGATTGTGACTTTGGATAGGGAAAGTCACCACTCTGCATTAGCTGCTCTGCCTGCCCATCCTCCCTCCCCAATCCGTGCCCTAACCCCACCTATCCCTCACTCCATGCAAGAGGAGCTGGATTGGGGGGATGTGGGAAGGGGCTGGGGACCGTCAACTGTACCACAACCCCACCCACCCTCCATTCACCCCACGTGTGGGAGGCGTCCTGAGGCGACCAGGTACGCCCACACGCCCACATCCGTCTGGCACGGTCTTCCTGCTCCCTACAACAAACTGTGCTTTATGTGTTGGTGGTTTATGGAGTAGTAGTGTTGGTGGTTTATGGAGTAGTAGTGCTGGTGGTTTATGGAGTAGTAGTGCTGGTGGTTTATGGAGTAGTAGTGCTGGTGGTTTATGGAGTAGTAGTGCTGGTGGTTTATGGAGTAGTAGTGCTGGTGGTTTATGGAGTAGTAGTGCTGGTGGTTTATGGAGTAGTAGTGCTGGTGGTTTATGGAGTAGTAGTGCTGGTGGTTTATGGAGTAGTAGTGCTCGTAGTGTGACGGTGGACAAGAAATAGGTAAGGTGGGTAGACAAGGATGGAAAGGGGAAAGTAGACAAGGAATAGGCAGAGGAGGTACACAAGACTGTCAAAAGGAGTAGAGGAGACTTTATAATGCTGGCCCCGATGTGTGAGAGGGTTGGTGGCTTCCTGCATGGATAGTGGAGTTTACAAATCCATCTATAAATTACCCTTAATCCATCGCATTAATATAGTTTTATATATTATTTTCTTTGGCCCCCTGATGACCATATGTTCGCAAGTCATCAGTGAAATTCTATAGACGCAATACTTCTTTGACCTAAAATGAACCCGGGGTAATGACCCCGGGAGTGCTTATAGATTACGTCAACAGAAAACGACTTGTGCGGGAGGGTGAGGGAGAACTTGCAAAATCAGGCTGGTTGAACCATCTGTCAGGTTCCACTACTGGATCATAAGGGATTCTTTATCCTTATTTCTAGTATCACTTGGCACCAGCAGGTATGATGCAGTGGGACCTCAGTAGCACCCACAGGAACTAATCCCTCACGTGCGGTTCTTGGTCCCGATTTCAGGTCCCCCTTAAAAAAAAAGTTACAGACCCTAGCGTCTCGTCTTCAAAACTGGTCCTGCGTTCTTACCCTCCCTTCTTCTCCCCAACTCCTCCCTACGTCACCTCTCTTAAGGGAAGACAGAGAAGGATGATCTAGGTAAAGGGAAAGTGCCCTTCGAAAGGGACCAGACATCAGTCTCCAACTTGACCTGACTTGCGCACACATGCTAGGTGAGAAAGTGGTGAGGGCAAACTTTATAAATAGTTTCGCGAGTCAGTTTGACAGCCCAAGAGGCCAGGGATTATTAATACCGATAGATTGTAAGTTAAGAGGCAGGTCCAGGGACTAAGAATATTCCAGTAAACAACTCTAAGTATACCCAGTATACTTCCTACCTCCAAAAACTAAAGTCGGGCTTGGTGGTTTCCCCTGAATCCTGTCATAAATGTTATCCTGGTTATACACTAACAGCAATTTTAATCTCTAAAACCTCTCGCCTCTATTCACGCTGCTCTAACATGTTCACACATGCCTCTTCAATGTTCGACCTACTTTTCACAATTTCCTTCACACCCTCCGCTTTCCAATTCTTCCTGGTACATCCCCTACACCTCCTTCCATGCACCAAAGATACATACATTCAACCTGTCGTTCTCCATACTTTCTGTATGACCACACCGTCTCAAAAAACTCCCCTGCACTCCCCTAATTATTTACTTATTTTCTTCCTAATATTCCCACCACACATTGATCTAAGCCACAACACCACCCACTGCTTCCAGCCTAAACCAGCTGCATCGATTAGATAAATTAACTGCAACATAATGAGAATGTTTTATACGCAATGACCCAACTTTAATGTGCAAACATTAAGGTACGTGTCCAGTTGGCTAGGTAGAGAGGCTCTTGTGACAATCTATGATGGGTGTTGTTCTCTCTCTCACTCTCTCACTCTGAGGAAGGGGACAAACAAGGTAAATAGAGGTGCAAGATAATGGGAGAGAAAGCAGGTGAAGAGGAAATATCTAGAAGAGGGCTTTCTAGAAGACAAAAAATACTGTGATAATTAAAACTTTCTACAGTCACTCACTCACACACAAACAAGACACTCGTCCACAGACACGACCTTATAAGTTCAAAGACTCTTACTTTCATCACACGACATGGAAGAAACTTCCGAGCAGATGGTGGATGACTCTGGAGTTGTGCCTCCAACACCACCACCCTATGTCTTCGTCTCTTCGCTCACCTCCTTGGTTATCATATCTTCCTCTTACATCATTTAGTTTCATAAAAAAGTGTGCGTGTCTGACGTGACTGGGAACCAACCTAAGATAAAAACAGAGCCTTGGAGTAAGCAGTGCAACTAAGCAATGGCCTGAAGCCCATGTAACCAGCGCCGTATGCTGCTCTGGCCTACATAATTATCGCCTTAAGAAACGTAAACATGTTCTCCTTCAAGACATTCCAGCGCATGTGTGCGTCAATGCCTCGAGTGCCCGGCGCCAGTGTGCAGCCTTCTAGCCAAACACAAGGAGTAACACTCTTAAGTTCTAAGGTGTCCTGTAGCTCGACTGCTAGCGCACTCTACTCACACAGGTGGAAACATTAGGACGTGTTTCCTTAAGACACCTGCTGTCCATGTTCACCCATCAGTAAAATAGGTACCTGGGAGTTAGCCGACTGGCGTGAGTCGCATCCTGGGACAAATTTGACCAATTTTGCCCGAAATGTTCTGCATAACAAGGGGTTTTCTATATATTAGCATGTCATTGATGTCAGCTAGACCTGTATACATTGCACATGTACTTGTAGAAGATTATTATTATTATTATTATTATTATTATTATTATTATTATTATTATTATAAGCCTCTAGATTACCAGCAGAGAGGCTTGAGCTATGAAGTAGTACACGAGTACTGGAGGACCTTACAGTAAGAGGTGATATAATCACGACATGCAAAATATTTCGGGGACTGAGAGAAGGCAGTCATGGTCAGCCAAGAAGTGAAATAAGTTGCAAAATAGTGACTTAAATGTAAACTAGATGGTTAAATTATGTTATTTAAAGGTTATGAAGAGGGACACAGTCTGAGCTGATCCCCCCCCCACACACAGGAAGAGTGCACCAAGTAGCCATCATCGAAATGGCGGGGCCAGGAGCTGTGAATTGACCCCTACTACCAAAATTAGGTGAGTACCTCCCCCTTTACCACAAAATTCCCTTCCTTCCCTAGTTCTTTCCTAAGCCCTAATACCTGGCATCCCATTACCTGACACTCCCATTACCTGTCACTCCCATTACCTGGCATCCCCCGTTACCTGCCCCCACCCGCCCCACCATGAGTGAGGGGTCAAGAGCAGGGCATGTTGTAGACACCACCACTTTCACTGAGGGGGCAACGCTCACTACATTGTGATAAGCAACATGGGTATTGTGTCCCTTCCTGATACCCAGGGCAAGATGTGTAGGGGTAGATAGGTGAGGAGACAGCGATCTCACTCTGAGAGAAGGAAGCAGTGTTGAAATAGTATTTAGTGTAGTGGATGATTATCCTGTCATCTGCATATACCTGGGCAGCAGCAGCAGCAGCAGTAGCAGCAGCAGCAGCAGCAGCAGCAGCAGGGAGAGGAAGCACCTCTGCTTCTGCTGCTGCTGCTGCTGAAAGTTCAGACAGCAGAAGTACAGGGACATCAGGAGAAGCAGTAGGATCAGGTTAGGTAAGGTTCGTCAGGAAACAGGACAAGTGTTTCCTGACGCGGGTCTTAGATGATGACCCGCCGTTGGAGTTTTTGGTCATCTGACCGAGGCCTTCCGCTGGCTTACCAGTCCACCCCTTTAAAAATTATGGTCATAGTTATAACCATTTAGTGAGAACAGTAACATCAAAAAGTGTAACTTCAATAGTATGGCATGCGTGTGTGTGTGTGTGTGTGTGTGGTGGCATGGTGTGGTGGCATGGTGTGGTGGCATGGTGTGGTGGCATGGTGTGGTGGCATGGTGGTGCATGGTGGTGGCATGGTGGCATGGTGGTGGCATGGTGTGTGTGTGGTGTGGTGGCATGGTGTGGTGGCATGGTGTGGTGTGTGTGGTGTGGTGGCATGGTGTGGTGGCATGGTGTGGTGTGTGTGGTGTGGTGGCATGGTGTGGTGGCATGGTTGGTGGCATGGTGGTGTGGTGTGGTGGCATGGTGTGGTGGCATGGTGTGGTGGCATGTTGTGTGTGGTGTGGTGGCATGGTGTGGTGGCATGGTGTGGTGTGTGATGGTGTGGTGGCATGGTGTGGTGGCATGGTCTGTGGTGGCATGGTGTGTGTGTGCATGTGTGTGGTGGCATGGTGTGGTGCATGGTGTGGTGGCATGGTGTGGTGGCATGGTGTGGTGGCATGGTGTGGTGGCATGGTGTGGTGGCATGGTGTGGTAGCATGGTGTGGTGGCATGGTGTGGTGGCATGGTATGGTGGCATGGTGTGGTAGCATGGTGTGGTGGCATGGTGTGGTGGCATGGTGTGGTGGCATGGTGTGGTGTGTGGTGTGGTGGCATGGTGGTGGCATGGTGTGTGTGTGGTGTGGTGGCATGTGTGGTGGCATGGTGTGTGTGTGTGGTGGCATGGTGTGGTGGCATGGTGTGTGGCATGGTGTGGTGGCATGGTGTGGTGGCATGGTGTGGTGGCATGGTGTGGTGGCATGGTGTGGTGGCATGGTGTGGTGGCATGGTGTGGTGGCATGGTGTGGTGGCATGGTGTGGTGGCATGGTGTGGTGGCATGGTGTGGTGGCATGGTGTGGTGGCATGGTGTGGTGGCATGGTGTGGTGGCATGGTGTGTGGCATGGTGTGATGGCATGGTGTGGTGGCATGGTGTGGTGGCATGGTGTGGTGGCATGGTGTGGTGGTGCATGGAGTGGGGGAGACAAACTTTTGGGGGCTGGTCTGTCATGAGGGTGGAGGCGCTGTGAAACTTTGTTCTATTCAGTGAACCTTATTGTTTTTTCACTTTCTTTTAAACTTGATTTTAGAACACCTGCTTCTAAAGTGTTCCATAAATCCCAAGTCAATGCAAAGAAACAATGTCTGGTATACCAAAACTTCTACATTTAATAAAAACAGAAACTACATATAATTTTTTTATAGCCCACATTGTTAGAATTGCCCTGAATTACTAATGAAAAAAAAAAGTCACAATAAAAATAATGTCAAAGCGTCTCAGTACTTATCATTTGAAACAAGAAACTGGTCAGCACGTCTTGGGATCTCATGTTGTCCTGTGGGTTCTAGATTTAGTCCTTTTCGTGGTGTCCTTCAAGGCTCAGGTGACCCGGTGAACCTCCCGAATTTTAATCCACGTGATAAGTTCCCGAAGGCTGAGTTTTACATCCAACCGCTGCTGCATTTGCAACTTTTCCTGATTTTGACCTCTGAATGAATGTGTGTGTATATATATATATATATATATATATATATATATATAATGTGTGTAGGGTGAAGGGGAAAGTAGACAGCGAGGACCTGACGGAGGGTGCCTGAGAGGGCCAGTCTGGAGTGTGCCACATCGCGGGATCCAGAGAAACAATTGTGCCACTTTCTCCGGTCAAGGGCATATAGATGGGGTGGGGGAGACGAATGAGAGTTAAGAGTGTGTGTGTGTGTGTGTGTGTGTGTGTGAGGGGGGAGGCTGTGATGAGAGGAAGAGGGAACGTGAAGAATGGGGAGGAGGAGGAGGAAAGAAGGGGCTCGAAGAAGGAAAGGTATACTTTGGTACACTTTCCATTCCACTTTTTCTCATCACCTGTGTTAATATATTGATGTGTAGGTGGATGTATGCGAGTGGATCTGTGTCTAGGTACGTGTACATGAGTGAGCTTATGTGTAGATATATATGTATACAAGTATGCATATATAGCATTTATCTATCATTGTAAACGCCTGTATAGAGGTTGATTCCACTGTCATTGTGTCCCAGCTTGAAGTCAAATACGTATAACTGTATGTGTTTACCTACCTAGTGTAAGTTTGTGCGTGTGTGTGTGTGAACAATACAATATCCCTCCCATGAGGAATACTCAAGAGGCCAGGTGTGTGCTACCTGCCAGGGACACCCATCCTCGGAGGATGTAAATGAGGACACCGGGGAAGGGACGGCCCAGAGCAGCAGGAGGCGGGTGTCCTTGGGGATCCTAAACGAGAAGGTTCTCAGGACCAGGAGGATACAAAGTTCTCTTATTTATACCCTCCTTCCAGAGTGTGAGGACACCATACGGAAAGCTGACCCAATTTATTTCATTTTTCAAGGGTGTGTGTGTGTGTGTGTGTGTGTGTGTGTGCGCGCGCGTTTAACACCTTTTTGCTGTATGACCCTTGTCGGTTTAGCGCTTTCTTTCATTATAATAATAATAATAATAATAATAATAATTTGCTATCATGCTTTCCCTCTCATTCTAAATCATAATAAGCAAATATTAAAGCCAAAATGCGTGAGAAATCAAGAGAGAGAGAGAGAGAGAGAGAGAGAGAGAGAGAGAGAGAGAGAGAGAGAGAAAGTAAACTGATGGATAACCAGTAATAAAACTCACAAGTCGCAAGCGTATTATTACCAGCTGAACACTGCCACTAATGACTATGAAGCAGTATATAATGCTGTCCAATTACTGAGACTCAATTACGCAAACAAAAATACAAAAATAACGGGTCTTCCATATACAGCATTCATTTATGGTCGAATAATGACTTAGAGAGAAAGAGAGAGAGAGAGAGAGAGAGGGGGAGATAGATAGATAGACTTATATTTCTCCTGTGGTCGCCTCAAGCTCAGCTGGTCCTCCACCACCAGAATTTTCACTACAGGTCTATGATATATCTTAGTGACGCAGCATCTTTCCCCCGTCTTGAGAAGAAGACACGTCTTCTTTATAAGTCTCACTTTCGATTACAATCAACATCGTAATGAGACGCCGTCTCACGTCCCACTCTTTAAATACAACAAAAAAGAAGTCATACAAAACGCGACGCAATACCTTAATGACGTATTGTCTCCATTGTCAGCAGAGGTTAATTAGTGTTTCAGAGATTTTTAACCCACGCCCACACTACACCCACGTAATTAGTCACAGGTGTTAGCCCACGCCCACACTACACCCACGTAATTAGTCACAGGTGTTAGCCCACGCCCACACTACACCCACGTAATTAGTCACAGGTGTTAACCCATGCCCATACTACACCCATGTAATGTCACAGGTGCTAACCCACGCCCATGTAATGAGTCACAGGTGTTAACCCACGCCCACACTACACCCACGTAATGAGTCAGAGGTGGCAGCCCACGCCCTCAACTATCAAAAATAAATATGACTTATTTCACGACGGGTTACTTCACACCAGAGTCAAGAGGCTGGCCTCTACGCCGTCAAACTCAAAATATAAAATAGCATGTTCTCTCGAACTGTTCTTAGTCAAGTTTAAGTCTATAAGAAACTAGGCGCTTCGAGCAGTGTTACAAAAATTTCTAATACGGTCGAAGAAAAGTGTCCAAGATTTACAGTTGATCAGAAGTCATGCTAAAAATTATTTTACGCCATTTTAATAATGGAATTGCCAAACTGGTACTTTCACTCTCCGATAAAACCCCCGACGTTTTTCCAAGTAGGCTACACCAGTGTTATGAACACTGGGGTTGATCGGAAGAGGCTTTTTTAAGTTATAGCAGTGAAGCCAAATCTCGAAATGGTCAATATTAAATTAATCAAAGGGCACCTGATTACAATACACCACCGTTAAAAATTTGAAGTCGAGCAGATGAATCGTTCTCAAGCTATAAATAAAAACATTAAAGGAAAGAAAAAATATGGCAGCTGCTTAAGAAGGTACCCTTTAGGTGATACCTAATTATTATGTGGTGATAATTTTGTATAATTTTTACCTAGCGAAGTAAAAATCCGCATAATGGTAAACAAGCTAAAGATATTCATATATACGGCCAAACCTGAGTTATAAGTCGTCAAGAACCAATGTATTCAGAGCTAAAACTGGTATGGATCACATTAAAATCTTTTTCCCAAGTAAACCAGTTAAATATAGTTATGTAAATTCTTAAGAGAGATTAGGTTAGTTGAGCGATATTATATTAAGAAATTTTGAACACGATTAGGTTGCTAGGTTAGTTTTGATGCCGAGTAAAAGGAAGCATACCAAAAATTTACATAACTAATTTACTGGAGGCGGAGGAAGGGTAAGTGATATCATGTTTTGCTCATTCTCAGTGCTATCTAAATTTCACTTATATTCCTGCTAATGTATCATAAGCTGGTGGATGCAACTCATTAAGAACACACATTGTTATGGCCGAGAAATCTCATTTAAAGTCAAAGTAGTTTCATGCTTTATCCTAAGATGGTTCTTGAGTTGTTATGGCGCTATAAACTCTTACTTTATAAAGTAAATAGCGGCTCCTGAAGTATTTTGAGTGCAAGTCATTGTTTTGTGTTTTAACAAAAACCTGTACAATCACACTTTGTGATTGTACAATCACACCTTGTGATTGTATAATCACACCTTGTGATTGTACAATCACACCTTGTGATTGTACAATCACATCTTGTGACAATTACACCACAGCTGCACCGTATTAAAACAAATGTAATTGAATGTTTTGGAAATTTTTTAAGATATAAATTCGTTGATGAAATTACAATTTCAGTGTAACTGTAACAATAGCAGCAGTCTCACCATTATAAAAAAAAAAGAAATACAATTTCGAGCAACAGTACACCATGCCATGGATTCCTTTCGGTAAAAAGTAGTAAAGATATTAATGCAATGATACGACGATAACGCACAAACGTAGCCTACTACCCACAATTAAGTTAGGCCGGACAGATTAAGTAGGTGGGAACATCTTGTATGAAAAACCCAAATTATAGTCTTAAAAAACACGATTGACAGGATTTTGTTTTATGCTGATGACATTGCATGGACTGCCTTGAGCTGCTACCATGACGTTGTTATTGCAGGGTGCCAGGGTAGTGACAGGGCACATTACTGAACACCGGTATATTACAACCTTGCACAGCTATCACAATAATAGGCTACGTACTCTATGCGGTTTTTAGTAACGTTATTTAATAGACTATTCGGATATTAGGTTACTTTTAAATATTGAATTTTTTGGGGGCTAATTATATGTGAAATTTTATGAACAAAAATTGTATAAATAAGAGAATTTTCCTCTAATGCTTATGGGAATTATTCCCTATTATCTCTTGGTATTATTTTTATTGTAATTTATCTGCTATTTTATACATTTATTTAGTCATTTGGTATTTATCCCCATACATTTCACTGGTTATTAATATAATTTATGGTTTAAAGTGGAAGTCATTATTTTGACAATATATTTGTAAGTCAGTGTATTTTTTGACAAACGAGGCATTATTTTATGATATATTGAGATACACAAATGTGAAGACAATTCAAGAAAATCAAATTCTAATTTTCCAAATAAAATTTTGTCACGTAAAGACAAACTTCAAATACCTTGTTGGCCCACCCTAAACTGCCGGAGAGCCAATCAGGCACTTCTCTTTCTAGCCACCAACCACGGGAGAGCCAATCATATGCCTCCCTCTTTTATCACTAGCGACCTGAGAGCCAATCAGATACCTCCCTCTCCTATCACTAGCAAACAGAGCCAATCATATGCCTCCCTCTTTTATCACTAGCGACCTGAGAGCCAATCAGATACCTCCCTCTCCTATCACTAGCAAACAGAGCCAATCAGATACCTCCCTCTCCTATCACTAGCGACCTGAGAGCCAATCAGATACCTCCCTCTCCTATCACTAGCGACCTGAGAGCCAATCAGATACCTCCCTCTCCTATCACTAGCGACCTGAGAGCCAATCAGATACCTCCCTCTCCTATCACTAGAAAAAGAAAATGGAACAGGGGGAAAAAAGCCTTTGATCCATACATTTTACTGGATTGAAGGATTCATGTATATTACGGATGTAATAGTCATGTGCGAAAGAGAGAAAAAAAAAAGAGAGAGAGAGAGAGAGAGAGAGAGAGAAGATATTCTTCAGCAAAAAAAGTCAGCCAGTGAGCAGCCGCCTAGCAGGGCACTGAAGTCAAGGTTAACCAATAACCAACCAGCAACAAGATACTCCATCATAGCCAGCCAATGAGGGGCTGAGATGTGGTAGCCGGCTAGCCAGTCGTCCAATCAGCACCCGTCAAAGGAATTTTGCAAATAAAATGTTTAGCTTTGATTTATAAAGATTTAAACGACTTCGTAAGTAGTGATCTCAACTTGTTTAATTTCCATATTAATTTCTTCGAGAAAAATTGTCCTTTGTTCCGAGTCAAACTTTTACAGTGTTGTATTGTTGTAAAAGTTTCATGAAACTCCGTAGTGCTTCAATGTTTCTTAATGGACCAACTCAGGTATCCCCTTTCAAACATTCATCACGTTTACACATATGACCTACCCGTTTATTAGCTCGTTCCCTGAAGGAGTAACATTCAGCTTTTCACGGGATCGACGGGTAAGCCAGCGAAAGGCCTCAATCAGATGGCCAAAAGCTTCAGTGAGCTGGTCATCATATGATTTAGATCCACAAAAAAAAAATACTATCACTTCCTCCGTTGCATTTCATAACTTCCTAATCTGACCCCTTAAAGCCCTTGCCCATATCGTTCTGTTGCAGCTTCTGTAATCTTTGTCCGCCTGGTATGGTGTCATCTTGAGAGAGTAAAATAGAGAGAGCGTATGTATAGCTGTGTGTATATGTATACAATGTGAGTGCACGTACTCATGAGGTCACCATCACCCTGGGAAACGCCAAAGTTCAAAGCGTGCAGATTTAATTTGATCTCAAGTTGGCGAGTCACAATAACACTAAACTGCCTTTTATCATGAGGTAATCATCACACGAGCGCCTCATGTCAGTCTCCAGAACCACTACTTGCCCTCACGAAGGAGAACACCGTGGCAGCTAAAGGCCAGAGGGCGCGTCCTCGCGGCCGGGGGAGATCAGTTCGTGGGCGTCGCTTTCAGCGATCACGGCCGTCACCCCAATTCTCTTTCTCACTCTTTAACTATCACTTTTTAACCACAAATCCAGCTGAAATTTTCACTCGTCCCGCCATATTTCACAATAATCCACGTGTATCCATGTTATTGTTGGTGTGTTGAGAGTACCTGTGAGGGGGGTAATGAGGTAGATGATGACAGGTGCGGCAGGTAGCAGGTGGGCAACCTTCAAGCCTATTTCATGCCCACTCGCTGCCCACTCACCAGCGCCCACGCCGGCATATGCCCCTCCTGCTTCACTCGTTGCGCCTGTTCGCCCCTTTCCCCCCAAAGTGCAAAACTAAATGTATCCCATGGGGGAGATAGCATATCAGATAAGGTAGGACCAACTGATACGCCACATGATACAAGATATATATATATATATATATATATATATATATATATTAAAATGTATGACAAGAATCCTGAAGGACAGGGAGTAGACTTCACCAGGTAATAAGAGTGCGAAATCCGGGCCCAAGAGTTAGAGCTCAGCCCCTGCACCCACTCCTAGTCGGGTATAAATACTCGCTTTGGTTAAAATACACAAATTAATTGCATAACCTGCAAACGATTCGTCATGTCATGTCAGAATGTTTTTATTTAAATATTATAGCGACTGTTGAACATGGAGATGAGACCTGGACGGTAAAATAGGTCCAGGTGTCACCTACCAGCCAATACCTCTTGTAATGTACGCCTTACTCTCTAACATACCTGACAGGTTTTGACAATTCTACTCCAGGAGCCTGGCCTGTGGCCAAGCTTACCTGTTGATTGCCCGATCCTACTATTCTGGAGCCTGGCCTGTGGCCAAGTTCCTCTGTTGATCGCCTGGGCCGAATATCCTGTTGCTACCTGCAACCTGCATAGTCCCAAATGTTGACTAGTCACATCCCAAAGAAACTTGTCTAGTTTCCTCTTGAGTACTTCTAGCTTTGTTCTAGTAACTTATTTATGTCTACTGGTAGAAGGTTGAGGTGCTTCACCATTAATGTTGACAAACTGTTATCTAAATGTTAGCCTAAGACACACCTACTTTCCAACTCTGTTCCATATCTTTCACTCATGTAAGATATTTTAGCTGATAGATTAGGTATCTAAGGTATAGATTATGAGATATCGTTTTTCTGTATGTCGTACATTCAGGGTGCTTTAATGAGGTAATTATTTTCTGAGTTTAAGTTCGGTTATAACAATATTCCTTTATGTGACTACTACGTGCACAATATACGACGTAATCTTAATTAAGATCATTCCTAATTAAACTACAGTTATAACATAAGTGTAAATAACTGTTGGCTAAAGAAGGTATGAGCCGTGGCCGGGCAAACCAGAAGGAGGTTGGTCTTACTTGGTATCCCCAGGAGAAGTGGCACAAGTGATGGTAGCGGCCGCTCTTCGCGCTCTGGCAGGGTCCCGTCGCCAGCCACCCAGCAAGCCTCGCCAGGGCGTGACCCTCTCTCTCTCGCTGTCTCACTGACCTTCGTACACTCCCACTTCCTTTCGCCTGGGCAAGGGGCGACCTACGGCTCTCATGCCCACGTAGCTTTTTTCTAAGCTATCTTAAGATGTCAAGGAGTGCCCTAAAAGCCTACTGTTTTTTATTCGTATATAATTACAGAAATACGTTGTTAGTACACACAGCATGTAAAGAATGAAGAGTAGGATATCTTTGGTCAGTCACAAGTATGCAGTACATGTCGATTACGAAAGAAAACAAGAGGGTAAAATTCTCCGAACTACAGCACACCAGTCAGCACCTCCATAAGGCATCCCCCAAGGTGACCAGCTCGAGCACCCCCTTGTTTCCCGACTGACTCAGCCCACAACCACTGACGTCACTCTTCACTCTCTACATGTAACAGCTTACCTCCTCGCTTTGTAAAATAATGACCCTTTGGAGCCTGACCTGTGACGACGAGTCTCGAAGGACATTGCGGTGCTGAGCATCACAGGTACCCAGAGGAGAATTCCTGACGAAGACTTCGACGGGGAAGGGACTTCACTTCTTGTTTCCTCCTATAGGAGGAGAGACTTGAGGTGACACATGCTGGGAAAAACTAAGGAAATGGCATACATCCGTAACACATGTTCTACAAAATACATACTGAGGGAGACACTTAAAGAAAATTAAATGTTCTGCTGTAAAGGAATAATATATCTTGTAAAGATGTTCTAGTGAAAAGAAAAAAGCTCATCATTAATAGTCGAGCCATTGTAACCTTGGCTAGAATATTACGTTAACAGTCTTCCTGTAATCGATTTGGAGCATTGCGTTATAATATGTATATATATATATATATATATATATATATATATATATATATATATATATATATATATATAAAAATATTCGCAGCCAGGAGGAATCGAACCCACGTTGGAAGCTGCCCACGAGTGTGGTTTAGCTCCCAACCTGACGCCTTAAATCACTCAGCAACAGGCTACCTCAAGCAGGCTACCTCAAGCAGGCTACCTCCTCAAGCAGGCTACCTCAAGCAGGCTACCTCACGTCCGGACCAATATGGAAACCAACCCTTCCCAATCATAACCAGTATTAAGCAATGAAGTTGTGGAATATGTCCTCTGTATCAGTAAGCTTGCTACAGTACTCCTTCATTCCTTGCCTTCCTGCTTCTACTAGTGGACGCTGCCTCTTGCAATGTCTTCGAGATCTTCCAAGCATCACCATCAGCAGTATTTAAGACTACATTCTTACTTCAGCTTCATATTGTTCCCGACCATGGAGCTGACTCTTCTCCAGGCTGAGGGACTGACCACCTCAAACTATTTCAGCAGACTGATGAAATGATTACATCATTTTAACCCCGCTACTTATCCTACAATCCATTCTCCGTATTTGACTGAGGAAGCCTACCGCGTAATAACTAAAACTATCCAATTTTTGCACTAATGTCTTACTCATACTTTCGCTTGCTTCTTCGCGGTACATTGATATATATATATGTCGTGCCGAATAGGTAAAACTTGCGATTTTGGCTTAAATAGCAACGCTCTTCTTGCCATATAAGACAAGCGAAAATTTGTGTATGCAATAATTTCGCAAAAATCATTCTGAACCTAACGAAAAAAAAAATTTCATTGTTTGTTTATTATTAAATTATTGTAAACTTATCTAAAATATATTTACTTGGATTAGGCTAAATTAAATTGCTCTTCTTATAATAAGGTTAGGTAAGTTTTCTAAATTTCTTTTGGTAAAAAATTATTAACTTTTACATTAACATAAATGAAAAAAAAAATATATCTTTAAACATATAAGAGAAAATTTTAGAAAGGACTTTATATATATATATATATATATATATATATATATATATATATATATATATATATATATATATATGACATTTTCTTTTCTTCTCTTGGCTTTCTTTTTTTTATGTAGCGCCTTTCTCTTCCTTTAATGTTTTACAGCCACGACAACATCTTCAAGACAGATATAGCAATAGTTACACAGTACTTTCGGTTTTTTTATCACTAGACACAAGTGGATAGAGCATAAGGACTTTAAATACCACCCTTACTATTTACAACACCTAACTTTTATCTTTCGGTTAATCTTGCTTGTGTGTCTCTGTCTCACTAACAGCGTGGTGACATTCATCAGGTCTTCTCGTCCTCTTCTGGAAACCCTCTTCAGTGCCTCATTAATTGCAGCCGAACCAAAAACATGCAACGCTTGTGACTCAGCTCTTGTTTCTGGATACCAACCAGGTATTCTACAAAGACTAAAATGATAGCACTGTTATAATTACCTAATGTTGAACGAAATACCTTCGTGGCTGGCCTCTTGACCTGACCCTGACCCTTGGCATACTTTCTACAAAACTGAGCCAGTTTTGTCCTCTCCTATTAAGCTACCCATCTCCTGAATTATCCTAAAATCGCTACGTACGTACGTACACCGGTAGTGTACTGTACATGCTACATCACTTGCAAAGCAGTACGTTGTGCATGCTGCAACGTCATCTACGTTCACTTTGCATTCATACCACAGGGAATTCCTGTGTGTTTGATGTTAGTACGAATAGACTTCCGAGAAGCCAGTGTGTCTGTTTTGATGCGTTCCTTTGACTGCATGAGGAATGTTGTGCTTGCTTGCTAGCATATATAGGGAAACCACATTGAAAAATGTTCCTGTATCTCTCTATATAAGGATAATATATGTTCTGAACTTTGTTACTAGACAGTTGGAGTCAGCAGTGAGTGAGGACTGGCTGGGTCCGTCTTGTGTACACTGTCTGGGTAAATGTGGCTGGCGAGGCTGCAACCATGTCCGACCAACACACCTGAGATCATTACTAAGTGTTTACCTAGAGTCTTATCTGCAGAATTCCTAATCTGGCACGAAAAAAAGGTTAGCAGAAAAAAATAGACTAAACTTCCTTGAACAAGAGTTGGTTATACATTTTTTTCTGTATTAAATTAGTAAAAGGAAAGAAAGGGAAGGACATTGAAGTTTGGCTGAATGAAAAGTCGTCGTAAGCTTCTCTTTATGTGCTGGTTATTTGTTATTGTTCCAGTTACTGTATTGTTCCAGTTATTGTATTGTTCCTTATTGTTCTTTAATGTGTGTGTGAATGTAACACGGATGTTAAGAAAAACACTGACTGCTGGCGTTGTAAACGATACGAAGCCAGATGTGCCAGCACCGAGGGCAACAAGGTTAAAACAATTGAGAGAGTTTATAGGCGGAGGAATTAAAGGTAATCAAGTCAGGTATATCAGAGATGACGAGAGCTTACCTGTGCTGGACTCAGGTCCGAGACTGACTTTCGGGATTCATCCGTCACACTTAAAGAACACAGCCAAGGAACTGAACACAAGGTAATCACGAGGGGGGGGGGGGGCAGCACCTCAGCCATGGTTCAGACCTGGTCAGGTGAACAGCTCAAGTCATGAAACTCAGTCAACGTAGAGTAGAACTTTCCTCACGAAATGGGAATGTGCCGCACGAAATTCCCCAACCACCCTCTACCCCCTCTCAAACATCCCCTCCCTCCCCTCCTCCACATCCTTCTCCCCAACGTACCATAATTAGATTCACTCTCTCTTTAATTATGATAATGGTATTGCGTGTTTACTGTGTCATCTTTGTACATCAGATAAAGCAGAAGACACTGGAATATTTTTATTGTGCCTGACAGCTGTCGTGGGAGAGGAGGAGGAGGTAAAGGAAGGAAGGAAGGAAGGAAGGAAAGGGAAGGGGGTAGAGGGTGATGTGTACCTTCCATATTAATGAAGGAGCATGACGGACTTCTTTTTTTTATTTTTGCATATATGAAGTTCCTAAGCAACCCATCTTCATCACCATGGTAACAATGTTTCCATCTTCATCACCATGGTAACCATCCTTCCATCATCACCATGGTAACCATCCTTCCATCATCACCATGGTAACCATCCTTCCATCATCACCATGGTAACCATCCTTCCATCATCACCATGGTAACCATCCTTCCATCATCACCATGGTAACCATCCTTCCATCATCAACCGTACAACTCTACACGCATGTAAATTCATAAACTACTGTACTCATTGCATTCCATTGCATCTGTCAAATAAAGATATGTGTATGTGAGTGTATGTGTGTGTGTGTGTGTGTGTGTGTGTGTGTGTGTGTGTGTGTGTGTGTGTGTCCTAGATTTGAATTAGACGAAGCTGAGGCAGGAGAGACAATGTTTGCTTGAGAGCTGAGGACAGTGTGAAGGTCGCGGCTGAGGGTAAAAAGTCAGGGAGGAAGCAAGGGCAGGGTAAACAACCAGAGGAGGACCATGAGAAGGTAAAAAGAGAGATGTGGAGCAAAGAGATGGGGAGGCAGAGGCATGGAGAAAGATGTGAATGAAAAAGTGAAATGGAGGAAACAAGGAGAATAGAAAGGGTAACAAAGAAAGAGGGAACAGAGGGGAGAGGAGTGTACCTTCAAGCTGATGAATGAGGCGTAATCATCTTGACGAAACGCTTCGCCTGCGCAACAGGCGTCTTCAGTCGAAGACAGAGTTGCTTACAATATTGAAGACAGTACAAGTGGAGAGGTAGTTTGGGAAAAGTGGAATTATTTGTTTTGACTTTGCTGACGACTGCTACACACCTGCACTACCACTGACCATGGACTGCTACACACCTGCACTACCACTGACCATGGACTGCTACACACCTGCACTACCACTGACCATAGACTGCTACACACCTGCACTACCACTGACCATGGACTGCTACACACCTGCACTACCACTGACCATGGACTGCTACACACCTGCACTACCACTGACCATGGACTGCTACACACCTGCACTACCACTGACCATGGACTGCTACACACCTGCACTACCACTGACCATGGACTGCTACACACCTGCACTACCACTGACCATGGACTGCTACACACCTGCACTACCACTGACCATGGACTGCTACACACCTGCACTACAACTGACCATGGACTGCTACACACCTGCACTACCACTGACCATGGACTGCTACACACCTGCACTACCACTGACCATGGACACACCTCCCGACACAACACTGGTATTTCCGACCTCTGTGAAGGTAGTTTGATGCCCAGAACTTCCCTGGTATGATTCACACTTACCCAAACCTTCAAGAGGGTGCCGGTGAAGGGTTCTTGATCCAAGGAATTGGAGCTGTCTTCTCATTCCCTTGGCACCGTATGAACATTTCCTATTTACCACCTTCGTATGTATGTATATATATATATTATAACAACAACGACAGCAACAACAACATACTATAATACATCTAATGTAATAAGATACACTCAGCCAGGTGTATCAGCACTCAGCCAGGTGTATCAGCACTCAGCCAGGTGTATGATCAGCACTCAGCCAGGTGTATGATCAACACTCAGCCAGGTGTATGATCAACACTCAGCCAGGTGTATGATCAACACTCAGCCAGGTGTATGATCAGCACTCAGCCAGGTGTATGATCAACACTCAGCCAGGTGTATCAGCACTCAGCCAGGTGTATCAGCACTCAGCCAGGTGTATGATCAACACTCAGCCAGGTGTATCAGCACTCAGCCAGGTGTATCAGCACTCAGCCAGGTGTATGATCAGCACTCAGCCAGGTGTATGATCAACACTCAGCCAGGTGTATGATCAACACTCAGCCAGGTGTATGATCAGCACTCAGCCAGGTGTATGATCAACACTCAGCCAGGTGTATCAGCACTCAGCCAGGTGTATCAGCACTCAGCCAGGTGTATGATCAACACTCATCAAGGTGTATCAGCACTCAGCCAGGTGTATGATCAGCACTCAGCCAGGTGTATCAGCACTCAGCCAGGTGTATCAGCACTCAGCCAGGTGTATGATCAGCACTCAGCCAGGTGTATGATCAGCACTCAGCCAGGTGTATGATCAGCACTCAGCCAGGTGTATGATCAGCACTCAGCCAGGTGTATCAGCACTCAGCCAGGTGTATGATCAGCACTCAGCCAGGTGTATCAGCACTCAGCCAGGTGTATGATCAACACTCAGCCAGGTGTATGATCAGCACTCAGCCAGGTGTATCAGCACTCAGCCAGGTGTATGATCAGCACTCAGCCAGGTGTATCAGCACTCAGCCAGGTGTATGATCAGCACTCAGCCAGGTGTATGATCAGCACTCAGCCAGGTGTATCAGCACTCAGCCAGGTGTATGATCAGCACTCAGCCAGGTGTATGATCAGCACTCAGCCAGGTGTATGATCAGCACTCAGCCAGGTGTATGAGCAGTGCTCAGCCAGGTGTATGATCAACACTCAGCCAGGTGTATGATCAACACTCAGCCAGGTGTATGATCAGCACTCAGCCAGGTGTATCAGCACTCAGCCAGATGTATCAGCACTCAGCCAGGTGTATGATCAACACTCAGCCAGGTGTATGATCAGCACTCAGACAGGTGTATGATCAGCACTCAGCCAGGTGTATCAGCACTCAGCCAGGTGTATCAGCACTCAGCCAGGTGTATGATCAACACTCAGCCAGGTGTATGATCAACACTCAGCCAGGTGTATGATCAACACTCAGCCAGGTGTATGATCAGCACTCAGCCAGGTGTATGATCAGCACTCAGCCAGGTGCATGATCAGCACTCAGCCAGGTGTATCAGCACTCAGCCAGGTGTATGATCAGCACTCAGCAAGGTGTATCAGCACTCAGCCAGGTGTATGATCAGCACTCAGCCAGGTGTATGATCAGCACTCAGCCAGGTGTATCAGCACTCAGCCAGGTGTATGATCAGCACTCAGCCAGGTGTATCAGCACTCAGCCAGGTGTATGATCAACACTCAGCCAGGTGTATGATCAGCACTCAGCCAGGTGTATCAGCACTCAGCCAGGTGTATGATCAGCACTCAGCCAGGTGTATCAGCACTCAGCCAGGTGTATGATCAGCACTCAGCCAGGTGTATGATCAGCACTCAGCCAGGTGTATCAGCACTCAGCCAGGTGTATGATCAGCACTCAGCCAGGTGTATGATCAGCACTCAGCCAGGTGTATGATCAGCACTCAGCCAGGTGTATGAGCAGTGCTCAGCCAGGTGTATGATCAACACTCAGCCAGGTGTATGATCAACACTCAGCCAGGTGTATGATCAGCACTCAGCCAGGTGTATCAGCACTCAGCCAGGTGTATCAGCACTCAGCCAGGTGTATGATCAACACTCAGCCAGGTGTATGATCAGCACTCAGACAGGTGTATGATCAGCACTCAGCCAGGTGTATCAGCACTCAGCCAGGTGTATCAGCACTCAGCCAGGTGTATGATCAACACTCAGCCAGGTGTATGATCAACACTCAGCCAGGTGTATGATCAACACTCAGCCAGGTGTATGATCAGCACTCAGCCAGGTGTATGATCAGCACTCAGCCAGGTGTATGATCAGCACTCAGCCAGGTGTATGATCAGCACTCAGCAAGGTGTATGATCAGCACTCAGCCAGGTGTATGATCAGCACTCAGCCAGGTGTATGATCAGCACTCAGCCAGGTGTATGAGCAGCGCTCAGCCAGGTGTATGATCAACGCTCAGCCAGGTGTATGATCAACACTCAGCCAGGTGTATGATCAGCACTCAGCCAGGTGTATGATCAGCACTCAGCCAGGTGTATGATCAGCACTCAGCCAGGTGTATGATCAGCGCTCAGCCAGGTGTATGATCAACGCTAAGCCAGGTGTATGATCAGCACTCAGCCAGGTGTATGATCAGCACTCAGCCAGGTGTATGATCAGCACTCAGCCAGGTGTATGATCAACACTCAGCTAGGTGTATGAGCAGCGCTCAGCCAGGTGTATGATCAGCACTCAGCCAGGTGTATGAGCAGCGCTCAGCCAGGTGTATGATCAACGCTCAGCCAGGTGTATGAGCAGCACTCAGCCAGGTGTATGATCAACGCTCAGCCAGGTGTATGATCAGCACTCAGCCAGGTGTATGATCAGCACTCAGCCAGGTGTATGAGCAGCGCTCAGCCAGGTGTATCAACACTCAGCCAGGTGTATCAACACTCAGCCAGGTGTATGATCAGCGCTCAGCCAGGTGTATGATCAACACTCAGCTAGGTGTATGATCAGCACTCAGCCAGGTGTATGATCAACACTCAGCTAGGTGTATGATCAACACTCAGCCAGGTGTATGATCAACACTCAGCTAGGTGTATGATCAACACTCAGCTAGGTGTATGATCAACACTCAGCTAGGTGTATGATCAACACTCAGCCAGGTGTATGATCAGCACTCAGCCAGGTGTATGATCAACACTCAGCTAGGTGTATGATCAACACTCAGCCAGGTGTATGATCAACACTCAGCTAGGTGTATGATCAGCACTCAGCCAGGTGTATGATCAACACTCTCAGCCAGGTGTATGATCAGCACTCAGCCAGGTGTATGATCAACACTCAGCTAGGTGTATGATCAACACTCAGCTAGGTGTATGATCAACACTCAGCTAGGTGTATGATCAGCACTCAGCCAGGTGTATGATCAACACTCTCAGCCAGGTGTATGATCAGCACTCAGCCAGGTGTATGATCAACACTCAGCCAGGTGTATGATCAACACTCAGCCAGGTGTATGATCAGCACTCAGCCAGGTGTATGATCAGCACTCAGCCAGGTGTATGATCAACACTCTCAGCCAGGTGTATGATCAGCACTCAGCCAGGTGTATGATCAACACTCTCAGCCAGGTGTATGATCAGCACTCAGCCAGGTGTATGATCAGCACTCAGCCAGGTGTATGATCAACACTCAGCCAGGTGTATGATCAACACTCAGCCAGGTGTATGATCAGCACTCAGCCAGGTGTATGATCAGCACTCAGCCAGGTGTATGATCAGCACTCAGCCAGGTGTATGATCAACACTCAGCCAGGTGTATGATCAGCACTCAGCCAGGTGTATGATCAGCACTCAGCCAGGTGTATGATCAACACTCTCAGCCAGGTGTATGATCAGCACTCAGCCAGGTGTATGATCAACACTCAGCCAGGTGTATGATCAGCACTCAGCCAGGTGTATGATCAGCACTCAGCCAGGTGTATGATCAGCACTCAGCCAGGTGTATGATCAGCACTCAGCCAGGTGTATGATCAGCACTCAGCCAGGTGTATGATCAACACTCTCAGCCAGGTGTATGATAAACACTCAGCCAGGTGTATGATCAACACTCAGCAAGGTGTATGATCAGCACTCAGCCAGGTGTATGATCAGCACTCTGCCAGGTGTATGATCAGCACTCAGCCAGGTGTATGATCAACACTCTCAGCCAGGTGTATGATCAACGCTCAGCCAGGTGTATGATAAACACTCAGCCAGGTGTATGATCAGCACTCAGCCAGGTGTATGATCAGCACTCAGCCAGGTGTATGATCAACACTCAGCCAGGTGTATGATCAACACTCAGCCAGGTGTATGATCAGCACTCAGCCAGGTGTATGATCAGCACTCAGCCAGGTGTATGATCAACACTCAGCCAGGTGTATGATCAGCACTCTCAGCCAGGTGTATGATCAACACTCAGCCAGGTGTATGATCAGCACTCAGCCAGGTGTATCAGCACTCAGCAAGGTGTATGATCAGCACTCAGCCAGGTGTATGATCAGCACTCAGCCAGGTGTATGATCAGCACTCAGCCAGGTGTATGATCAACACTCTCAGCCAGGTGTATGATAAACACTCAGCCAGGTGTATGATCAACACTCAGCCAGGTGTATGATCAGCACTCAGCCAGGTGTATGATCAACACTCCAGCCAGGTGTATGATCAACACTCAGCCAGGTGTATGATCAACACTCAGCCAGGTGTATGATCAGCACTCAGCCAGGTGTATGATCAACACTCTCAGCCAGGTGTATGATCAACACTCAGCCAGGTGTATGATCAACACTCAGCCAGGTGTATGATCAGCACTCAGCCAGGTGTATCAACACTCAGCCAGGTGTATGATCAGCACTCAGCCAGGTGTATCAACACTCAGCCAGGTGTATCAACACTCAGCCAGGTGTATGATCAGCACTCAGCCAGGTGTATCAACACTCAGCCAGGTGTATCAACACTCAGCCAGGTGTATGATCAGCACTCAGCCAGGTGTATCAACACTCAGCCAGGTGTATCAACACTCAGCCAGGTGTATGATCAGCACTCAGCCAGGTGTATCAACACTCAGGCAGGTGTATCAACACTCAGCCAGGTGTATCAACACTCAGGCAGGTGTATCAACACTCAGCCAGGTGTATGATCAACACTCAGCCAGAGTCACTGACTGATGTCCACTTAATTAAGTTGGTGTGGTGCTCGTCTCTGTCAGCTGATAAACTCCCTGGCGGGCGAAATGTCTTGTGAATGCCGCACCGTAACTCGCAGACTGTCATTCGAATCTCTATGAGGTTAATTCCTGGTTAAGTAGTGACGTTGTTAGCTGAGAACCTGTCAGCGTTATTGTTGCTGTCACTTGCTGTCCTGTCTGTGTCTGCTTTGCTGTCTTGCATCTGTTGTACTGTTCTCTCTGTGTTTGCTGTGTTATCCTCTCTGCGTCTGCTGTGCTGTTCTGCCTGCATTTGTGTTCTACTTCCTGCGTCTGCTGTTCTCCCCTGCATGCGTCTGCTGTGCTCCCCTGCCTGCGTCTGCTGTTCTCTCCTGCTTTCGTCTGCTGTGCTTTCCTGCCTGCGTCTGCTATGTTCGTGCTTGGATTTCTCATCACATTGCACTGCTGATTGCCAGTATTGCTGTTTGTCCTGACAGTTTCTGCGTCTGCTCTTTCATTTGTATCCTATTTACGTGAACAACAAAGTGTGTGTAGGTCATTCATCACAAGGAGTGGTGAAGGTTCCAGCCTCTGGTCGCTAAATAGTTACAGACTTTACTATACTGCAAATCGTTATCTCTTTTGATGTGATATATTATTTTGTCCAGGGAAATAAATACGTCAGTCCCAGGACCATGAGCACCAGTGTCATCATACGACAGTCCCGTGTTAGTTAAAGTTTTCCTGACGGGTACAATAATTTTACTGAAGCCGCTACGAGGTCTGTATTTTTAAGATGCTGCTGTGCCAGACCAAGGGAGCCATATTTTGCATAGCTACATACACTAAGATTTTAAACTTCCGGATGACATAGTGATGATTTTCAAGGAT
The DNA here is from genome assembly GCA_009830355.1 of Cherax destructor. NCBI lineage: Eukaryota > Metazoa > Arthropoda > Malacostraca > Decapoda > Parastacidae > Cherax > Cherax destructor. Next base: position 371,763 of record WNWK01000401.1, on the reverse strand, counting down.
AGATGTGAGACTTTGATGTTGGTACCACGTTATATATGACAACTTGGCCTCTACAACAAAGAAAAAAAACGAATGAAGGTAGTGGGGGGCAGGTCCGTCCGTATCGTTCAAGGCACAACAGTAAATTTAATTAGGAGAAAATAAAGAGGTTAATATTCCTTAAGCAGAGAACACCATAATGGATTTAAGTCATCACAAAGAAGGCACTAACGTTCTACTATCTATCTATCTATCATCATATATATATATATATATATATATATATATATATATATATATATATATATATATATATATATATATATATATATATATATATATATATATATATATATATATATATATATATATATATATATATATATATATATATATATATATATATATATATATATATTCCAAAATTCATTAAGCAGATAGGTAAACAGACTTAAGAAGACGACTGCGTTGATCTATGGAAGGATGGATACACTTTCTTCAAACATCTCCAATACATGAGTGTTACAGCACTGTGTTACAAGTCAGTTGTACTCATGCATCCTGACACTAGCTATGTGTTCTCTTTAGCTGGCTAAGACGTAAAATAATGCAGAGGTGGACATGACCTCTCAGCATAATGACGTTGTTTAAGCACTTACACGAAGTCTTCACTCCACAAGACTCTTTAGTGTGTAAGAGAGGAGTTTATTATTATTGATGTGATGTGTTCAACTCTTGCGAGGTCCTTCAACTCCAGGAGTGGTGGAGGCTTGATCCTCCGTCCGTGTGAGGTCATTCATCACAGGGAGTGGTGGAGGCTTGATCCTCCGTCCGTGTGAGGTCATTCATCACAAGGAGTGGTGGAGGCTTGATCCTCCGTCCGTGTGAGGGCCTTCAACTAAAGAAGCGGTGGAGGCTCGATCTTCCGTTCGTGTGAGGTTATCACAAGGAGTGGTGGAGGCTTGATCCTCCGTCTGCTGGCCATAACTTCCAGGGAATTCAGTTTTGGTCACTGCCCATACACCATGAAGACTTTTTCCTGCAGCTTACCATCTTAGCATAGTATTCAGGGCAGTAAAACTCTTGTATTTGCGATTCATATGTAAGTAAACTACCGTATTTACCGGCATATAAGACGCATAACAGAAGTATCATAACCCTAAATCACTAATCATATTCAAGGTCAAATAACCCGTCTTACTTTACGCTAAAGCGTAACCCAAAACCTACCCTTGACCCTGACCTTGAGCCTATAAGGCGCAGGCTGATTTTCCAAGACTTTTTGTGGGGACAAAGGTGCGCCTTATATGGCGGGAAATACGGTACTATGTCACGTAATGACTCAGCATTCTCGTGTAGACAAGTAGTGCACTAACTTGTCTACATATCTCGTGTAGACAAGTAGTGCACTAACTTGTCTACACGAGATATGTAACCATCACAACGATGATTACACAGTAGGGACAAAACTGGTCTTAATGCACAACGAAAATACCATAAACTTAGAACGTTCTTGGTGAGCGGTACATGTGACTGGGGAAGCTGCTGGTGAGCGGTACATGTGACTGGGGAAGCTGCTGGTGAGCGGTACATGTGACTGGGGAAGCTGCTGGTGAGCGGTACATGTGACTGGGAAGCTGCTGGTGAGCGGTACATGTGACTGGGAAGCTGCTGGTGAGCGGTACATGTGACTGGGGAAGCTGCTGGTGAGCGGTACATGTGACTGGGGAAGCTGCTGGTGAGCGGTACATGTGACTGGGGAAGCTGCTGGTGAGCGGTACATGTGACTGGGGAAGCTGCTGGTGAGCGGTACATGTGACTGGGGAAACTGCTGGTGAGCGGTACATGTGACTGGGGAAGCTGCTGGTGAGCGGTACATGTGACTGGGGAAGCTGCTGGGAGCGGTACATGTGCTGGGGAAGCTCTGGGAGCGGTACATGTGCTGGGGAAGCTGCTGGTGAGCGGTACATGTGCTGGGGAAGCTGCTGGTGAGCGGTACATGTGACTGGGAAGCTGCTGGTGAGCGGTACATGTGACTGGGGAAGCTGCTGGTGAGCGGTACATGTGCTGGGAAGCTGCTGGTGAGCGGTACATGTGACTGGGGAAGCTGCTGGTGAGCGGTACATGTGACTGGGGAAGCGTGCTGGGAAGGCGGTAGCATGTGACTGGGGAAGCTGCTGGTGAGCGGTACATGTGCTGGGGAAGCTGCTGGTGAGCGGTACATGTGACTGGGAAGCTGCTGGTGAGCGGTACATGTGACTGGGCGAGAGCGGTGCTGGTGGCTAGCGGTACATGTGACTGGGAAGCTGCTGGTGAGCGGTACATGTGCCTGGGGAAGCTGCTGGTGAGCGGTACATGTGACTGGGGAAGCTGCTGGTGAGCGGTACATGTGACTGGGGAAGCTGCTGGTGAGCGGTACATGTGCCTGGGGAAGCTGCTGGTGAGCGGTACATGTGACTGGGGAAGCTGCTGGTGAGCGGTACATGTGCCTGGGGAAGCTGCTGGTGAGCGGTACATGTGACTGGGGAAGTCGGGCTGGGAGCGGCGGTACATGTGACTGGGGAAGCTGCTGGTGAGCGGTACATGTGACTGGGGAAACTGCTGGTGAGCGGTACATGTGCCTGGGGAAGCTGCTGGTGAGCGGTACATGTGACTGGGGAAGCTGCTGGTGAGCGGTACATTGGATTGGGGAAGTTTCTGGTGAGCGAAACTATTTAGCTTGTGTGATATACTGCTTCCCTCCCTCACCCCTTCATCTCCCTCACCAGAGCATCACTCCCTCTCTTTCTCCCTCCCCGCCTCACCCTCTCTTTCTCCCTCCCCGCCTCACCCTCTCTTTCTCCCTCCCCGCCTCACCCTCTCTTTCTCCCTCCCCGCCTCTCCATCTCTACCTTCCTGGTGATGTCACCTCCGTCTTCGTAACAGCGTCGTCCACCACACCAGGCAGGTCACTCACCTCTCTCTCTCTCTCATCTTAGCTAAGACCAAGGGAAAATGAGGCTGGTGAAGGGCTCTTAATCCAAGTAATTGGAGTTACCACCCTAGCCCTTCCCAGAGAATATGAAATGTATGAAAAAAAATTAATTTTAGACTCGATAGATTAATCATAATAATAATAATATTGATAATAATAATAACAACAACAACAATAATAATAATAATAATAATAATAATAATAATAATAATAATAATAATAATAATAATAATAATAATAATAATAATAATAATAATAATAATAATAGATAATAATAATAATAATAATAATAATAATAATATTATTATTATTATTATTATTATTATTATTATTATTATTTAAATAATTTGCAATGTTATTGTTGCTCGACACATTGATCAGTATTCCTATTTATCTCTTGTGTGTGTATCTGTTACAACGTTAAAAACGATACGTTGTAAAACAACGTTGATAAACACTACGCATGCGGTGCGTTGCGCTCCTCCGATACGTCAACATATAACGTGTGTGATGCTGAGCACACGCCAGCCAGACTGCCACAGACTGAGCACCTCAGACCTCTGTGTTCAGCACCTGGGGAATGGGGGTTGGCGGGAGGGGAAATAAGGTTTGATCCGTGGAAGGGGAAGAGTAGCTCCGGTACCTTGGGTCAAGAGGTCCTCACCAGTTTGAAGGTAAATTGTTCCTTGCCTTGAAGGAAGGTAGGTAGGAGGCAGGAGGCTGGTGACCGAGTACTGCCTTAACCGGGAGAGCTGTGAGCCCCGGTGGTGCTACTGCTGCTGGCTGTACTATACTCACCTTGTTGTGGTTGCAGGGGTCGAGTCATAGCTCCTGGCTGTGTGTGTGTGTGTGTGTGTGTGTGTGTGAGAGTACGTTAGGCTAATGCTAATAACTTTCATATCTCCCTCCCTCCCCCCCCTCTCTCTCTCTTAATATAGGCATTAAATTTGACGGATAACTGTGACATTGCCTAAAAATAGTGAGTGGCACTGGCACGGGCACTCACTGTATTATAAACTATACTGTGTTTCTCACAATTTTTAATAAAGCTTCTTCCATAACATTAGATAAAGAAGAGAAATTGATCAGAATCTTAATATTCATGAGACGAGGGGAACGAGAGAAAGGTGCTTGCTACTGGACACGATAGTCTGATGGAACGAGTGATTAGTTAGTTTATTAAGTTTATTAGACACCCAGATAATGGTATCTTCTTCTCGGTCTTCGGGAGATGAGGATGCTCTGATGCTGAGACAAACATGAGTAAGTTTGTAAGACTGAAGATGTCTGTTGTATCTTCCTGATAGCAAGGGAGGTGTGGGTGGTGGTATGTTAAGTGTGGGTGGTGGTATGTTATGTGGGTGGTGGTATGTTATGTGGGTGGTGGATGTTATGTGGGTGGTGGTATGTTATGTGGGTGGTGGCATGTTAGGTGTGTGGTGGTATGTTATGTGGGTGGTGGTAGTATGTTGGTGGTGGTATGTTATGTGGGTGGTGGTATGTTAGGTGTGGGGTGGATGTTATGTGGGTGGTGCATGGGGTGGTGTATGTGGGTGGTGGCATGTTAGGGTGGGTGGTGGCATGTTAGGTGTGGGTGGTGGCAGTATGGGTGTGGTGGTATGTCTGTGGGGTGGTGGCATGTTTAGGGTGTGGGTGGTGGCATGTTAGGTGTGGGTGGTGGTAAAGGTGGGTGGGGTATGTTATGTGGGTGGGGCATGTTTATGGGGTGGTAGGTTTAGGTGGTGGTGGAGTAGTGGGTGGTGGTATAGTTAGGTGGTGGTGGCATGTCATGTGGGTGGTGGTAGCAGGGTGTGGCGGAAGGGTGGGCTGTCATGTGGGTGGTGGCATGTTATGTGGGTGGTGGCATGTTAGGTGTGGTGGTGGATGTTAGGTGTGGGTGGTGGATGTTATGTGGTGTGGATGTTAGTGGGTGGTGGAGGTGGGTGGTGGTATGTTATGTGGGTGGTGGTAATGTGGGTGGTGGATGATGGGTGTGGTGGATGTTTAGGTGTGGGTGGTGGATGTAGGTGTGGGTGTGGTGTGTAGTTTAGGTGGGTGGTGGCATGTTACGTGCGGTATGTGGTGGTGGGGTAGTTAGGTGGGTGGTGGCATGTTAGGTGGTGGTGGTATGTTAGGTGGGTGGTGGATAGTGTGGGTGGTGGCATGTTAGTGTGGTGGTGGATGTAGGTGGGTGGTGGATGTTAGGTGGGTGGGGCATGTTTAGGTGGGGTGGTGGCATGTTAGGGTGGGTGGTGGATGTTAGGTGTGGGTGGTGGTATGTTAGGTGGGTGGTGGATGTTAGGTGTGGGGTGGCATGGGTGTGGGTGGTTAGTAGGTGGGTGGATGGATCAGTGGGGTGGTGGCATGTTGTGGTGGGGTGGCATGTTTAGTGTGGGTGGTGGTATGGGCGGTGTGGGTGGTGGCATGTTAGGTGTGGGTGGTGGTATGTAGTGTGGGTGGTATGTTAGTGTGGGGTGGTGGTTGGTGTAGGTGTGGGTGGTGGCATGTTTAGGTGTGGGTGGTGGATGTTGTATGGGTGGTGGTATGTTAGGGTGGGTGGTGGATGTGGGGTGTATGGGTGGTGGATGTTAGGTATGGGGTGGTGGATGTTAGTGGGTGGTGGATTTTTGGTGGGTGGTGGCATGTTAGGTGTGGGTGGTGGTATGTTGGTGTGGGTGGTGGATGTTTATGTGGTGGTGGTACGTTAGGTGTGGTGGTGGTATTATTAGGGTGGTGGTATTTGTGGGTGGTATTGAGGTGTGGGTGGTGGCATGTTAGGGTGGTGCAGTGGTGTAGGTGTGGGTGGTGGCATGTTTAGGTGTGGGTGGTGGCATTAGTGGTGGCAGGTATGTTAGGGTGGTGGTGGTATGTTAGGTGGTGGAGTGTGGGTGGCATGTTATGTGGGTGGTGGTGGTGTTGGGGTGGGTGGTGGCTAGTGTGGTGGTGGCAGTTAGGGTGGTGGTGTTTATGGTGGTGGTGGGTGGCGTTAGGGGTGGTGGATGTTAGTGGTGGTTAGTGTGGTGGTGGTATGTTAGGTGTGGGTGGCATGTATGTGGGTGGTGGGTGGTGGCATGTATGTGGTTGGTGATGGGGTGGCATGTTATGTGGGTGGTGGCATGTATGAGGGTGGTGGCATGTTTAGGGGGTGGTGGTTGTTAGGTGTGGTGGTGGCATGTTATGTGGTGGTGGCGTGGTGGGTGGTATGTTGGGTGGGTGGTGGCATGTAGGTGTGGGTGGTGGCATGTTGGGTGTGGGTGGTGGCATGTTAGGGGGGGTGGTGGATGTCAGGTGTGGGTGGTGGATGCAGGTGGGTGGTGGCATGTTATGTGGGTGGTGGCATGTTAGTGGGTGGTGGTTTTGTTTAGGTGTGGGTGGTGGCATGTTAAGGTGTGGGTGGTGGCATGTTAGTGGGTGGTGGATGTGGGAGCTATGGGTGTGGGTGGTGGCATGTTAGGTGTGGGTGGTGGTATGTTAGGTGGGTGGTGGCAGTTAGGGGGGTGGTGGCATGTTATTGGGTGGTGGATGTTAGGGTGGGTGGGTAAGTTAGGTGTGGGTGGTGGTAGTCAGGCGTGGGTGGTGGTATGTTAGGTGGGTGGTGGCAGTTAGGTGTGGGTGGGGTATGTTAGGGTGGTGGTGGTATGTTATGTGGGTGGTGGATGTAATGGGTGGTGGTAGTGGCTATGTTGGTGGTGGTGGCATGAGGTGGGTGGTGGATGTAGGGTGGGGTGGTGGTATTTAGGGTGGGGTGGTGATGTTAGGTGTGGGGTGGTGGATGTAGGTGTAGGGTGGTGGTATGTTAGGTGTGGGTGGTGGTATGTTATGTGGGTGGTAGTGTGGGTGGTGGTAGTTAGTGGGTGGGGTATGTTAGGTGGTGGTGTAGGGCGTATGTTAGGTGGGTGGTGGTATGTTAGGTGGGTGGTGGTCTGAAGTGGGTGGGTGGCATGTTTAGTGTGGGTGGTGGATGTTAGGTGTGGGTGGGTGGATGTTTAGGTGTGGGTGGTGGTATGTTAGGTGTGGGATTTAGTGGGTGGTGGATGTAGGTGGTGGATGTTGGTGGAGTAAGGTGGCATGGGATGGATAAGGTGTGGAGTGGTGGTGTAAGTGTGGGTGGATGGCATGTAGGGTGTGGCGTGGTATTATGGGGTGGTGCAGGCAGTTAGGTGGGTGGTGGAGTTAGGGTGGGGGTGGCATGTTAGGTGTGGGGTGGTGGCTATGTTGAGTGTGGGTGGTGGCATGAGGTGGGTGGTGGATGTTAGGTGGGTGGGGTATGAGGGTGGGGGTGGATGTTTAGGTGTGGGTGGTGGATGTTTAGGTGTGGATGGTGGTATGAGTGTGGGTGGTGGTATTAGGTGGGTGGTGGCATGTTAGGTGGGTGGGGATGTTAGGTGTGGGTGGTGGTATGTTAGGTGTGGGTGGTGGTATGTTAGGTGTGGGTGGTGGTATGTTAGGTGTGGGTGGTGGTATGTTAGGTGTGGGTGGTGGTATGTTAGGTGTGGGTGGTGGTATGTTAGGTGTGGGTGGTGGTATGTTAGGTGTGGGTGGTGGTATGTTAGGTGTGGTGGTGGTATGTTAGGTGTGGGTGGTGGTATGTTAGGTGTGGGTGGTAGATGTTAGGGTGTGGGTGGTGGTATGTTAGGGTGGGTGGTGGTATGTTAGGTGTGGGTGGTGGTATGTTAAGGTGGGTGGTGGTATGTTAGGTGTGGGTGGTGGTATGTTAGGGTGGTGGTATGTTAGGTGTGGGTGGTGGTATGTTAGGGGGGTGGGTGGTGGTATGTAAGGTGTGGGTGGTGGTATGTTGGGGGTGAGTGGTGGTATGTTAGGTGGGTGGTGGTATGTTAGGTGTGGGTGGTGGTATGTTAGGTGTGGGTGGTGGTATGTTAAGTGTGGGTGGTGGTATGTTAGGTGTGGGTGGTGGTATGTTAGGTGTGGGTGGTGGTATGTTAAGTGTGGGTGGTAGTATGTTAGGTGTGGGTGGTGGTATGTTAGGTGTGGGTGGTGGTATGTTAGGTGTGGGTGGTGGTATGTTAAGTGTGGGTGGTAGTATGTTAGGTGAGGGTGGTGGTATGTTAGGTGTGGGTGGTGGTATGTTAGGTGTGGGTGGTAGTATGTTAGGTGTGGGTGGTGGTATGTTAAGTGTGGGTGGTGGTATGCTAGTATGTTGAGGTGAGGGTAGTGGGGCCAGACATGAATATGTCAGTTTGTAGAGATTGAGATTACGGTTTTCTGCTAGCCTGCCTGTCTGTCTGTATGTATGTCTGTCTGTCTGCCAGCCTGCCTGTCTGTCTGTATGTCTGTCTGTCTGTCTGCCAGCCTGCCTGTCTGTCCGTCTGTTTGCCAGCCTGCCTGTCTGTCTGTATGTCTGTCTGTCTGTCTGCCAGCCTGCCTGTCTGTCCGTCTGTTTGCCAGCCTGCCTGCCTGCCTGCCTGCCAGCCACCTGCCAGCCTGCCTGCCTGCCTGTCAGCCACCTGCCAGCCTGCCTGCCTGCCTGCCAGCCACCTGCCAGCCTGCCTGCCTGCCTGTCTGTCTGTTTGCCAGCCAGGCACCTGCCTGGCTGTCTGCCTGCCTGATTATCTGCTTGGGTAAGAACATAAGAAGAACATAAGAAAGAAGGAACACTGCAGCAGGCCTATTGATCTATGCGAGGCAGGTCCATGTCACTCCCCGGCTTAGACCTGACTACCTGGAGTTAACCCTCTCCAGGTAAACTCCAGGTAGTCCTGCCTATCTGCCTGTGTGTCTGTACACAGCTGGTTCTTCTACCTACACATCAGCGCCAGTGTTGGGTACTCTCCTGACCTTCACCTCATAACTTTGATCTGCACGTTTATTATTCACGCTTTGTGTGTGTGTGTGTGTGTGTGTGTGTGTGTGTGTGTATGTGTGTGTGTGTGTGTGTGTGTGTGTGTGTGTGTGTGTGTGTGTGTGTGTGTGTGTGTGTGTGACTGGTCAATTAACAAGAACTCATTTAAAATTAAATCCTTTCTAAAAAATTTCTCTTATACGTTTAAATATATATTATTTTATGTTAATGTAAAAATTAATAATTTTGTACCAAAAGAACCTTAGAAAACTTATCTAACCTTATTATAACAAGCGCAATTTAATTTAGCCTAATCCAACTAAATATATTTTAGATAAGTTTACAATAATTTAATAATAAACAAACGCAATTAAATATTTTTTTCAAGGTTCAGAATGATTTTTGCGAAATTATTGCAAACACAAATTTTCGCTTGTCTTTATTCTGCAAAAAAATAGCGTTGCTATTTAAGACAAAATTCGCAAGTTTTACCTACTGGGCACGACATATATATATTAAAGCACACACTGATACAGTGCCACTCACTGCCACAGACAAACATCGCGTGCAATTTGCGTGTTCGGCGTGTCTATGAGCTTAGTGGTGATGGAAGGTGAAACCTGATTTGCGAGAGGGGAAGAGATCTTAGAAGTGGAGGGGAGGGGACGGGAGGGGTGGGAATTGGAGGGCAGTAACATAGCGGAATAATTGCTCTAGGAAATGGGTCAGGTGGAGAGAGGGTCGGCGTAGCGAAGCTTATCTTCCAGTACAACTTCTCGTGGTGGGAGAGAGAGAGATATGAGGCTTCCCTTCATAGAGAAAAACTGGGTATAACAAGCACAGAATAACGTAACTACAGACACAAGCAAAACAAACACAGAAGAACAACTATAAAATGATCCATGCATAACAAACACACAAGAACGTTTACCTACAGACTGACCCAAGCATAACAAAGACACAAGAACGTAACTACAGACTGACCCAAGCATAACAAAGACACAATAACGTAACTACAGACTGACCCAAGCATAACAAACACACAAGAACGTAACTACAGACTGACCCAAGCATAACAAAGACACAAGAACGTAACTACAGACTGACTTAAACACAACAAGCAGAGAAGGGCATAACCTTTTTACCAGAAATAGCGAGCATCAAGAAGGAACAAAATCTATTGCTTTACGTTGTGGATGCAGCAAAGAGCGGCCCTTCACACCTCTCAACCCACGTAAACACAAGCAACCTCTCCCAGAGAGAAACTAAAAACCCCACAAACACCTGAAACATGCCGGAACCTCCCCCCATTGTGTACACTGTGACCTTTGAGACTGGGTTACAAACACACGTGAGCAAACACTAGGACCTATTTCTTAGAAAACGTTTCTAACTCTATTTGTCGGTATTTATTACCAAGGTTTATACCGCCTCTGAAACTCCCCAAACTGCCTCTCACACGATTAAACCGCACAAACACCTAGGTGAGCTAACCAGCCCCAGGTATCGTCTGGTCTTGCGTTACAAACGGCCTCACAACAGCAACATCTCACTAGACAATACACAAGGAATGTAGATAACTTAGACACATGTGTAATACTTGGGTACTTTTATTGTGGAAACGTTTCGCCACACAGTGGCTTCATCAGTCCAATACAAATAACAATGGTGAAGATCAGAGGGTGTTTGAGGTAATCAGTCCCTCACCCTGAGGGACTGATTACCTCAAACTCCTTCTGATCTTCACCATTCTTCTTTGTATGGACTGATGAAGCCACTGTGTGGCGAAACGTTTCAATAATAAAGATACCCAAGTGTTGCAAATGTGTCTAATTTATCAATACACGAGGAATCCAGATTCCTCTACTCATTCATTCTCCAGGCACCTGTCACTCAACATAGGCACCTCATGCCACCTGTCAGTCACCACTGACAACCCCAGATGGCAGAAATGAAGCCAGCTGAGCACAAGAGGTGAAGGAGAAACCTCGTGGCACCTTGACTTTGGCTTAAACGAGGCGGCTCTCTACAAGGTTTCGCCATATTGGGACACCTGAGTCAGTATCTCGTAACTATGTACGACTCGCCTGATGTACGACCCATACGGTGTACGACTCACCTGCTGTACCACCCATATGGTGTACGACTCGCCTGATACACGACCCACGCGGTGTATCCGGATTCGTGAAAGTTATTGTACAGAGAGTGGAGGGTGCTGGATTATCATCGTATATACTGGAAACACAAGCCAAGAGGATTTCACCCTACGACGGAAGCTGCATTTATTTACTGTCACATATGAATAAACGTGGACACAGAGGCGAACCGCGGCCTTCAGACTGACAGTCCGTCTCTCTACTGATTTGTTGATTCATTTATTAATTTGGGTCCACTGTCACCTATAAAGTCCCTCCTAAGAATCTCATCACTAGTAACATCATGCTTAATAAATCAACTGCAAAGGCAACTGCTCAAGAAGAAAGTTCTAACTTAGATGTTAGTAAGAAGTGGTCACAAAATTACATAGACTGGCTGGTGTGAAGAAGAGTGTACTGGGACGGCTGCATCTTGATACCTCATCCAGCGGGTATACCAACTTAGCGTCCTCTAACAAGTCATTCCATTGGTATACCACTTTGTGAAGAACCTTTTAGTATTGCTTTGGGATTTTTCCTTCTGTGTGTGTGTGTGTGTGTGTGTGTGTGTGTGTGTGTGTGAGGGGTGGAGTGTTTTTCAGTGTCATAAGTCAAGGTTAGTGTGTGTGTAGCGAGGGACATTTTACTTATTTTAGGAACTATCTACATACACACACACACGCACATACACACACACACATACACATACACACATACACACACACAAACACACACACACACACACACACACACACATACACACACATACACACACACACACATACACACACACCTCCACGTCACCTCTTACACACAATGACAACTCAAGCATCAAAAAATATTTAGATAACATAGGAGAAGTAGCAAGACATGATACAAGATGGCCGCCAGAGTGAGGAGTAAGAATGTTTAACACACCTGGCAGTCTCTCCCTGAGGTAGGGTGACACACCTGGCAGTCTCTCCCTGAGGTAGGGTGACACACCTGACAGTCTCTCCCTGAGGTAGGGTGACACACCTGGCAGTCTCTCCCTGAGGTAGGGTGACACACCTGGCAGTCTCTCCCTGAGGTAGGGTGACACACCTGGCAGTCTCTCCCTGAGGTAGGGTGATACACCTGGCAGTCTCTCCCTGAGGTAGGGTGATATACCTGGCAGTCTCTCCCTGAGGTAGGGTGACACAATATTAGAAAACACATTCACCATCATTCATTCAATCACTGCCTTGCCAGAAGTATATTGACATCACAGTTCAGATGGCCTTCCCAACTGTGTCTGCACTCTCCTTCAGAGTACAGACACTGTACTTCCCAACTCCAGGACTCAAGTCTGGCTAACAGTTTCGCTGAATCACTTCATAAATGATACCTTTCTAACACTCCAACAGCATCTCAAGCCATTAAAACTACTCGTCTCCACTCACTCCGATTTAACAACCTCAGGAAAGCCCTCTGTATACTTAAACCTCTAGCACTCAAAACCTCCTTTACCCCCTCCTTCCATCTTTTCATGGAACGACCCCGTGTTCTCTCCTTACCTCCACCCCAGATTTATACACCCTCTTGGTCATCCTGTTCTGCTTCATCTTACCTAAATGTTCTAACCACCTCAATAGTCTCTCCTCAATCCTCTGAATTTATAATATCGGTAACCCCTCACCGTCTTCTAACTTCTAAGCTCCGAATTCTCTGCATAATAGTCACATCACACTGTCCTCAAACATGACATCCCCACTGATTCCAGCCTCCTCGTCGCTGCAACGTTTAAACCCCATGCCTCATACCCCTATATAACAGTGTTACTACCACTATACTCTGGTACACCACTATACCCTTTTTATTTTGCTTCCAGAGATACACTTCTATCTTCCAACACATGCCTCGACACAACGCCCATCTTCTTTATATCTCTACTGCTTCTGTTGCCTCCATTGTACCTGACTGAAGAAGCCTACTGTGTAGACGAAACGTTTCAGAATAAAGTTTCCTAACTGTTGCATGTGTCTTATCACCCCCCTTCCCATCTTTTTCTCCTCGTCTATTATATAACTCATCTCGTCTATTCCATAACTCAGCTCATCTTTCCATAACTCAGCTCATCTTTCCATAACTCAGCTCATCTTTCACAGACCCATCTGTCGACACGTCGACTCCCATATAAGTGTGTAGACGTTCACTCAGTACTCCCTCCCTCCATCCTGGTACTTGATATGGAAGACAAACCTGTGTTTCGTCAACACATCTCCCATGAAGAAATGCGTCAAGAGTTTTATGTTGAAACTTGTTTTACAGTGAATCACTGAAGTTGGAATTTTAAATAAAAACTATAGTTGTTAGACAGAGGAAAAACCCACACGGGTCGATGGAAGGAAGAAGAAGATAACCGCTCGTACGACTGTGTTCAAGACAAGATAACATGATAATATCTCACTAGACCTTGAAAAGGGAGGAAGAGTTATATAAAGATTTGTCATCATTATCAAGAGAAAAACAGGATGCCACAGTAGGTCACTTTAAAACGTACGTGAGAAACTAACTCTTAAGACAGCACCAGAGAGAGAGAGAGAGAGAGAGAGAGAGAGAGAGAGAGATAACACTCTGCTCTTAAAAACCCGGTTTGTATGCTAAATGTATTGAAGTTCTAAACCTGTGTGGATCGTTGAGTGTTAGGAGTGATGAAGGCTCGATCCTTCGTCCGATAATCAACCAAACTGTTGGTAAATGTCCGGATGGAAAATGACGTAAGTTACCTATACAGGAACCTTGCTGTAGTATACCTGTGGCCAGTTCTGAGAGTTTTCCTACTCCCGCATCCCTGCCCTGGGCCAGGCTTGTCAGGTACTTACTTGGTCAACCAGGCTGTTGCTGCTGGCGGCCTGGTTGATCTGGAACCTGGTGAAGATACTTGTCCAGTTTCCTCTTAAAGACTTCTGTACTGGTTCCAGCAGTATTTCTGATACCTTCTGGTAAATTATTAAATAATCTGAGACCACGGATGTTGATGTAGCGTTCTCTTATTGTGCCCAAGGTGCCTCTCTCTCACTGGAGTAAGTTGTTATGGCAGTATGCAGGTTTGTGACCAGACCCTCAAGTACCTTCCATAACTACATTATCTAGTATCTCCCTCCTTCACTCCAGAGGTCTATTACCATGTATCTCATTCCTTCCCCAGAGATGTAGCGTTCTCTTATTGTGCCCAAGGTGCCCTCTCTCACTGGAGTAAGTTGTTATGGCAGTATGCAGGTTTGTGACCAGACCCTCAAGTACCTTCCATAACTACATTATCTAGTATCTCCCTCCTTCACTCCAGAGAGTACATATTACCATGTATCTCCTTCCTTCACTCCAGAGAGTACATATTACCATGTATGTCCCTCCTTCACTCCAGAGAGTACATATTACCATGTATCCTCCTTCACTCCAGAGAGTACATATTACCGTGTATCTCCTTCCTTCACTCCAGAGTACATATTCAGTTCCTTGAGACGTATACTATTGTATTCTAGAAGCGCTAAACCCCTAGGTCACATAGAACCAAAACGGTTCTCTCTACATTGTAGCATTAGTAATGACACTACTACTACTTTCACTACTACTACTACTACTACTACTACTACTACTACTACTACTACTACTACTAATAATAATAATAATAATAATAATAATATTATTATTATTATTATTATTATTATTATTATTATTATTATTATTATTATTATTATTATTATTATTATTATTATTATAAGTATTATTAGTGTCTCAAACAGTTGATTTCATAATTAACTTAAGTGAATGTTAAATATGTGTGATCTTTTAAACTATGAGACCTTTGACTCATGCGGTGAGGGCGTGAGTGTGGGCGTGAGTGTACGCGTGGGTGTTTGTGAGTGTGGGCGTGGGTGTTTGTGAGTGTGGGCGTGGGTGTTTGTGAGTGTGGGCGTGGATGTTTGTGTGTGGGGGCGTGGGTGTTTGTGAGTATGGGCGTGGGTGTTTGTGAGTGTGGGCATGGGTGTGAGCGTGAGTGTGGATGTGGGCGTGAGTGTGGGCGTGGGTGTTTGTGAGTGTGGGTGTGGGCGTGGGTGTTTGTGAGTGTGGGTGTGGGCGTGGGTGTTTGTGAGTGTGGGTGTGGGCGTGGGTGCTTGTGAATGTGGGTGTGGGTATGAGTGTAGGCGTGGGTGTTTGTGAGTGTGGGCGTGGGTGTTTGTGAATGTGGGTGTTTGTGAGTGTGGGTGTGGGCGTGGGTGTTTATGAGTATGGGCGTGGGTGTTTGTGACTACTTATCGTAGTTACCTATTCACAGCTACATTAGCAGAGTTATGCTGGTGCTGCTGGTGGTGGTGGTGCTGGGGTGGTGGTGGTGGTGCTGCTGGTGGTGGTGGTGCTGCTGGTGGTGGTGGTGCTGGGGTGGTGGTGGTGGTGCTGGTGGTGGTGGTGGTGCTGGTGGTGGTGCTACTGTTGGTGGTGGTGCTACTGTTGGTGGTGGTGGTGCTGGGGTGGTGGTGGTGGTGCTGGTGGTGGTGCTACTGTTGGTGGTGGTGGTGCTGGTGGTGCTGGTGGTGGTGGTGGTGCTGGTGGTGGTGCTACTGTTGGTGGTGGTGGTGCTGGTGGAGGTGGTGCTGGTGGTGGTGCTGGGGTGGTGGTGGTGGTGCTGCTGGTGGTGGTTGTGCTGGTGGTGGTGGTGCTGGTGGTGCTGGTGGTGGTGGTGCTGGTGGTGGTGCTGGTGGTGGTACTGGTGGTGGTGCTGGTGGTGGTGGTGGTGCTGGTGGTGTTGGTGCTGGTGGTGTTGGTGCTGGTGGTGCTGCTGCTGCTGGTGGTGGTGCTGCTGCTGGAGGTGCTGCTGGTGGTGGTGCTGCTGGTGGTGGTGCTGGTGCTGCTGATGGTGGTGGTGCTGTTTGTAGCTGTATAAGCATAGCTGTACTTAGACCGTGTATACTTAGACCGTGTATACTTAGACCGTGTACCTCCTGCCATATTTTCAACAATAACAATAACAGACAACTGACCGTATTAATTATTTCTTTCTGTTTCCTGGACCACCTCACACAACATTCTACTTCTCTAAACTACAAAACAAACACAGTTATTTTATTATCCAAAGATGAGATGGCTGATGTGTGTGTGTGACGGGGGTGTGGTCGTGAGAGTGTGGGCGTGGGTGAGAGTGTAAGGCAGGGCGAGAACGTGGGCGTGAGCGTGGGCGTAAAGTTGGTTCTGACACACTTGGCCACGCCCACGCCATCTTCTGGCATCTCCGTGACATTTGCTGCGGGCGTGTGGGCGTGTGACGTCACCTGTCCCCCCACCCTTCTCTGGCAGTGTGACCACACTAGCAGTGTGACCACACTAGCAGTGTGACCACACTAGCAATGTGACCACACCAACAGTGTGACCACACCAGCAGTGTGACCACACCAGCAGTGTGACCACACCAGCAGTGTGACCACACCAGCAGTGTGACCACACCAGCAATGTGACCACACCAGCAGTGTGACCACACCAGCAGTGTGACCACACCAGCAGTGTGACCACACCAGCAGTGTGACCACACCAGCAGTGTGACCACACCAGCAGTGTGACCACACCAGCAGTGTGACCACACCAGCAGTGTGACCACACCAGCAGTGTGACCACACCAGCAGTGTGACCACACCAGCAGTGTGACCACACCAGCAGTGTGACCACACCAGCAGTGTGACCACACCAGCAGTGTGACAACACCAGCAGTGTGACAACACCAGCAGTGTGACCACACCAGCAGTGTGACCACACTAGCAGTGTGACAACACCAGCAGTGTGACAACACCAGCAGTGTGACCACACCAGCAGTGTGACCACACTAGCAATGTAACCACACCAGCAGTGTGACCACACCAGCAGTGTGACCACACTAGCAGTGTGACAGACTAGTCACACATGACAGCAAGGAAATTTGGAAAAAATGACACTTGTACAACTTTAGGACCTATGGAAAACGTTTCGCCCACCACCAATCTAATGTTTGGCTCATTAGGGGCTTTTTTCATTCCAATACAGAGAAAGGAGGAAGGATATATAGAGTGGCTTGGAGGTCAGGTGTAGAGTGGCTTGGAGGTCAGGTGTAGAGTGGCTTGGAGGTCAGGTGTAGAGTGGCTAGCATAGCTGATATTGTCTGTGTCCTGACTGCTGTGTCCTGAGTGCTGTGTCCTGAGTGCTGTGTCCTGAGTGCTGTGTCCTGACTGCTGTGTCCTGAGTGTTGTGTCCTGACTATTGTGTCCTAGCTGCTGTGTCCTGACGGCTGTGTCCTGACTGCTGTGTCCTGAGTGCTGTGTCCTGACGGCTGTGTCCTGACTACTGTGTCCTGACTGTTGTGTCCTGTCGGATGTGTCCTAACTGCTGTGTCCTGACGGCTGTGTCCCGACTGCTGTGTCCTAACTGCTGTGTCCTGACTGCCTAAAATCTAGTGAGGCAACACTCTGGAGGTCCTCAAACACCCGGTGTTCCGCACAAGTGTGTCACTAAGACAATGGACGGCGGATTCTAATCAGCGGTGTTTATGTCAGTTCTCTTGATAAAAAGTTTAGCATAGTTTCACTTCATCATGTGGCTCCTGATATTCCTGTCAATAACACAGCCATTATTAACAATGTCACCATGACAAGTGTATTTATGATCATCGTTACCAGTGTTACTCTCTACTGTTGCTGTTAGTCCCGTGTATGTGTTCGCACATCCTCCGCATAGTACTCCAGCTATGGTTTCAACTAGACTTGGGTTTTTTTTGCTGGTTAAGTCTAGTGGTAGTGCTGGTAGTAGTAGTAGTGATAGTGCTGGTAGTAGTAGTAGTAGTAGTGATAGTGCTGGTAGTAGTAGTAGTAGTGAGTACTTGAACATAGTACTTTGAGGAGGGAAGTGTGTCCTCACAGTCCTCTTCAAGTGTGACTTTGTTTAGTGTTTGTTTCCCCTATTTAACTGTCACGTAGAGTACGGTAGCAGTACATAGCTCAGGTGGGTGACAGTGAACCTGCTAGGCGCTGTAGGTGGGGGACAGTGAACTTGCTAGGCGCTGTAGGTGGGGGACAGTGAACCTGCTAGGCGCTGTAGGTGGGTGACAGTGAACCTGCTAGGCGCTGTAGGTGGGTGACAGTGAACCTGCTAGGCGCTGTAGGTGGGTGACAATGAACCTGCTAGGCGCTGTAGGTGGGTGACAATGAACCTGCTAGGCGCTGTAGGTGGGTGACAGTGAACCTGCTAGGCGCTGTAGGTGGGTGACAATGAACCTGCTAGGCGCTGTAGGTGGGTGACACTGAACCTGCTAGGCGCTGTAGGTGGGTGACAATGAACCTGCTAGGCGCTGTAGGTGGGTGACAGTGAACCTGCTAGGCGCTGTAGGTGGGTGACAATGAACCTGCTAGGCGCTGTAGGTGGTGACAATGAACCTGCTAGGTGCTGTAGGTGGGTGACAGTGAACCTGCTAGGCGCTGTAGGTGGGTGACAGTGAACCTGCTAGGCGCTGTAGGTGGGGGACAGTGAACTTGCTAGGCGCTGTAGGTGGGGGACAGTGAACCTGCTAGGCGCTGTAGGTGGGTGACAGTGAACCTGCTAGGCGCTGTAGGTGGGTGACAGTGAACCTGCTAGGCGCTGTAGGTGGGTGACAATGAACCTGCTAGGCGCTGTAGGTGGGTGACAATGAACCTGCTAGGCGCTGTAGGTGGGTGACAGTGAACCTGCTAGGCGCTGTAGGTGGGTGACAATGAACCTGCTAGGCGCTGTAGGTGGGTGACAGTGAACCTGCTAGGCGCTGTAGGTGGGTGACAATGAACCTGCTAGGCGCTGTAGGTGGGTGACAGTGAACCTGCTAGGCGCTGTAGGTGGGTGACAGTGAACCTGCTAGGCGCTGTAGGTGGGTGACAATGAACCTGCTAGGCGCTGTAGGTGGGTGACAATGAACCTGCTAGGTGCTGAAGGTGGGTGATGTCAATCCTCCTAGTGTTGTGAGATCACTCACATGCATAACCACCTCACATAGGTGGGTGCTGGTGAACCTGCTAGGCGCTGTAGGTGGGTGCTGGTGAACCTGCTAAGTGCTGTGAGCAGGATATCAACTATACACCTCAGCTGCCTCACATTGTTCAGTATTATAAACTCTGACAAACATAAAATTAATCGCTAAATATTGGAATCACTCAGAGCTGACAACACCAACAAAGTAATAATGTAAACAATCTTCAGAATATTGACGAGTGTGTAACTTCAGACACCAGTCACTTTGGTCATTACAGGTCAAGCTAGGTCAACCTAAAATTTGATTGACCTTGTCAAACTGGCTCAGTCACGCTGCAATATAATGTAGTTTACGTTACTTTGAACTAACTAAAGGTCGCTTATGCATATTTTTGGCAATGAAATTTAGGCCAATTAAGTGTAAATGTAGGATGTTACAGGTTACGTTAGGTCAGCCAAAGGTCAGCCAATTGCAAAGTGGTTCATTCAAATACCAAATGAACTGCAGGTTGGTATTACTTCTAACAGGACTACAGGTTGGTATTACTTCCCATAGGACTGCAGATTGGTATAACATCCCACAGGACTGCAGGTTGGTATTACTTCTCATAGGACTGCAGGTTGGTATTCCCATAGTACTGCAGGATGGTATTACTTCTCACAGAACTGCAGGTTGGTATTACTTCCCACAGGACTACAGGTTGGTATTACTTCCCACAGGACTGCAGGTTGGTATTACTTCCCACAGGACTGCAGGTTGGTATTACTTCCCACAGGACTGCAGGTTGATATTACTTCCCACAGGACTGCTGGTTGGTATTACTTCCCACAGGACTGCAGGTTGGTATTACTTCCCATAGGACTGCAGGTTGGTATCCCCATAGGACTGCAGGTTGGTATTACTTCTCACATGACTGCAGGTTGGTATTACTTCCCACAGGACTGCAGGTTGGTATTACTTCCCACAGGACTGCAGGTTGATATTACTTTCCACAGGACTGCAGGTTGGTATTACTTCCCACAGGACTGTAGGTTGGTATTACTTCCCACAGGACTGCAGGATGGTATAACTTCTCACAGGACTGCAGGTTGGTATTACTTCCCACAGGACTGCAGGTTGGTATTACTTCCCACAGGACTGCAGGTTGGTATTACTTCCCATAGAACTGCAGGTTGGAATTACTTCCCATAAAACTGCAGGTTGGTATTACTTCCCACAGGACTGCAGGTAGGTATTACTTCCCACAAGACTGCAGGCTAGTATTACTTCCCACAGGACTGCAGGTTGCTGTTACTTCCCACAGGACTGCAGGTTGGTATTACTTCCCACAGGACTGCAGGTTGGTATTACTTCCCAGGGGACTGCAGGTATGTATTACTTCCCACAGGACTGCAGGTTGATATTACTTCCCATAGTACTGCAGGTTGCTATTACTTCCCACAGGACTGTAGGTTGGCATTACTTCCCACAGGACTGCAGGTTGGTATTACTTCTCACAGGACTGCAGGTTGGTATTACTTCCCACAGGACTGCAGGTTGGTATTACTTCCCACAGGACTGCAGGTTGGTATTACTTCCCATAGTACTGCAGGTTGCTATTACTTCCCACAGGACTGTAGGTTGGTATTACTTCCCACAGGACTGCAGGTTGGTATTACTTCTCACAGGACTGCAGGTTGGTATTACTTCCCACAGGACTGCAGGTTGGTATTACTTCCCATAGTACTGCAGGTTGGTATTACTTCCCACAGGACTCAAGGTTGGTAATACTTCCCACAGGATTGTAGGTTGGTATTACTTCCCACAGGACTGCAGGTTGGTATTACTTCTCACAGGACTGCAGGTTGGTATTACTTCCCACAGGACTGCAGGTTGGTATTACTTCTCACAGGACTGCAGGTTGGTATTACTTCCCACAGGACTGCAGGTTGATATTACTTCCTACAGGACTGCAGGTTGGTATTACTTCTCACAGGACTGCAGGTTGGTATTACTTCCCATAGTACTGCAGGTTGGTATTACTTCCCACAGGACTGCAGGTTGGTATTACTTCCCATAGTACTGCAGGTTGGTATTACTTCCCATAGTACTGCAGGTTGGTATTACTTCCCACAGGACTGCAGGTTGGTATTACTTCCCATAGTACTGCAGGTTGGTATTACTTCCTACAGGACTGCAGGTTGGTATTACTTCCCACAGGACTGCAGGTTGGTATTACTTCCCATAGTACTGCAGGTTGGTATTACTTCCCACAGGACTGCAGGTTGGTATTACTTCCCATAGTACTGCAGGTTGGTATTACTTCCCACAGGACTTCAGGTTGGTATTACTTCCCACAGGACTGCAGGTTGGTATTACTTCCCACAGGACTGCGACTCCTGCAGCTGTAGATGGTGTTTTGGTCGTCAGGAAGATTGTTTCTTAATGCAAGTTGTTAGTCACGGTTGACTTTCTCATTTAAGCTTCAGTTCTGTTTCTGGAGCGAGGCTAGACCAGTGCTGGCTTACCGGGACCCCAGGCTAGACCAGTGCTGGCTTACCGGGACCCCAGGCTAGACCAGTGCTGGCTTACCGGGACCCCAGGCTAGACCAGTGCTGGCTTACCGGGACCCCAGGCTAGACCAGTGCTGGCTTACCGGGACTCCAGGCTAGACCAGGTGGCTTAGGCTCGCTGCCAGTGCTGGCTTCCGGGACTCCAGGCTAGACCAGTGATGGCTTACCGGGACCCCAGGCTAGACCAGTGCTGGCTTACCGGGACCCCAGGCTAGACCAGTGCTGGCTTACCGGGACTCCAGGCTAGACCAGTGCTGGCTTACCGGGACTCCAGGCTAGACCAGTGCTGGCTTACCGGGACCCCAGGCTAGACCAGTGCTGGCTTACCGGGACTCCAGGCTAGAGCAGTGCTGGCTTACCGGGACTCCAGGCTAGACCAGTGCTGGCTTACCGGGACTCCAGGCTAGAGCAGTGCCGGCATACCGGGACTCCCGGCTAGAGCAGTGCTGGCTTACCGGGACTCCATGCTAGACCAGTGCTGGCTTACCGGGACTCCAGATTAGACCAGTGCTGGCTTACCGGGACTCCAGGCTAGACCAGTGCTGGCTTACCGGGACTCCAGGCTAGACCAGTGCTGGCTTACCGGGACTCCAGGCTAGACCAGTGCTGGCTTACCGGGACTCCAGGCTAGACCAGTGCTGGCTTACCGGGACTCCAGGCTAGACCAGTGCTGGCTTACCGGGACTCCACGCTAGACCAGTGCTGGCTTACCGGAACTCCAGGCTAGAGCAGTGCTGGCTTACCGGGATTCCAGGCTAGAGCAGTGCTGGCTTACCGGGACTCCAGGCTAGACCAGTGCTGGCTTACCGGGACTCCAGGCTAGACCAGTGCTGGCTTACCGGGACTCCAGGCTAGAGCAGTGCTGGCTTACCGGGACTCCAGGCTAGACCAGTGCTGGCTTAATGGGATTCCAGGCTAAACCATTTCTGGCTTCCCGGGACTCCAGCCTAGACCAGTGCTGGCTTACCGGGACTCCAGGCTAGAGCAGTGCTGGCTTACCGGGGCTCCAGGCTAAAGCAGTGCTGGCTTACCGGGACTCCCGGGTAGACCAGTGCTGGCTTACCGGGACTCCATGCTAGACCAGGGCTGGCTTACCGGTGCTCCAGGCTATAGCAGTGCTGGCTTACCGGGACTCCATGCTTGACCAGTGCTGACTTACCGGGACTCCATGCTAGAGCAGTGCTGGCTTACCGGGACTCCAAACTAGAGCAGTGCTGGCTTACCGGGACTCTAGGCTAGAGCAGTGCTGGCTTACCGGGACTCCAGGCTAGAGCAGTGCTGGCTTACCGGGGCTCAATGCTAGACCAGTGCTGGCTT
This sequence comes from Cherax destructor, assembly GCA_009830355.1. Taxonomy (NCBI): domain Eukaryota; kingdom Metazoa; phylum Arthropoda; class Malacostraca; order Decapoda; family Parastacidae; genus Cherax; species Cherax destructor. Next base: position 349,028 of record WNWK01000401.1, on the reverse strand, counting down.
ACCGGGGCTCCAGGCTAGACCAATGCTGGCTTACCGGGACTCCAGGCTAGAGCAGTGCTGGCTTACCGGGGCTCCATGCTCGACCAGTGCTGGCTTACCGGGACTCCAAGCTAGAGCAGTGCTGGCTTACGGGGACTCCAGGCTAGACCAGTACTGGCTTACCGGGACTCCATGCTAGACCAGTGCTGGCTTACCGGGACTCCAGGCTAGAGCAGTGCTGGCTCACCGGGACTCCCAGCTAGAACAGTGCTGGCTTACCGGGGCTCCAGGCTAGACCAGTGCTGGCTTACCGGGTCTCCATGCTAGACCAGTGCTTGCTTACCGGGACTCCAGGCTATAGCAGTGCTGACTTACCGGGATTCCAGGCTAGAGCAGTGCTGGCTTACCGGGACTCCAGGCTAGACCAGTGCTGGCTTACCGGGACTCCACGCTAGAGCAGTGCTGGCTTACCGGGATTCCAGGCTAGACCAGTGCTGGCTTACAGGGACTCCAGGCTAGAGCAGTGCTGGCTTACCGGGGCTCCAGGCTAGAGCAGTGCTGGCTTACCGGGACTCCCGGGTAGACCTGTGCTGGCTTACCGGGACTCTATGCTTGACCAGAGCTGGCTTACCGGTGCTCCAGGCTAGAGCAGTGCTGGCTTACCGGGACTCCATGCTTGACCAGTGCTGACTTACCGGGACTCCAGGCTAGAGCAGTGCTGGCTTACCGGGACTCCAAACAAGAGCAGTGCTGGCTTACCGGGACTCAAGGCTAGAGCAGTGCTGGCTTACTGGGACTCCAGGCTAGAGCAGTGCTGGCTTACCGGGGCTCCATGCTAGACCAGTGCTGGCTTACCGGGGCTCCAGGCTAGACCAGTGCTGGCTTACCGGGACTCCAGGCTAGAGCAGTGCTGGCTTACTGGGTCTCCATGCTCGACCAGTGCTGGCTTACCGGGACTCCAGGCTAGAGCAGTGCTGGCTTACGGGGACTCCAGGCTAGACCAGTACTGGCTTACCGGGGCTCCAGGCTAGACCAGTGCTTGCTTACCGGGACTCCAGGCTAGAGCAGTGCTGACTTACCGGGATTCCAGGCTAGAGCAGTGCTGGCTTACCGGGACTCCAGGCTAGAGCAGTGATGGCTTACGGGGACTCCAGGCTAGACCAGTACTGGCTTACCGGGACTTTAGGCTAGACCAGTGCTGGGTTACCGGGACTCTAGGCTAGAGCAGTGCTGGCTTACCGGGACTCCATGCTAGACCAGTGCTGGCTTACCGGGACTCCAGGCTAGAGCAGTGCTGGCTTATCGGGACTCCAAGCTAGAGCAGTGCTGGCTTACCGGGGCTCCAGGCTAGACCAGTGCTGGCTTACCGGGGCTCCAGGCTATACCAGTGCTTGCTTACCGGGACTCCAGGCTAGAGCAGTGCTGGCTTACCGGGACTCCAAGCTAGAGCAGTGCTGGCTTACCGGGGCTCCAGGCTAGACCAGTGCTTGCTTACCGGGACTCCAGGCTAGAGCAGTGCTGACTTACCGGGATTCCAGGCTAGAGCAGTGCTGGCTTACCGGAACTCCAGGCTAGACCAGTGCTGGGTTACCCGGACTCCAGGCTAGAGCAGTGCTGGCTTACCGGGACTCCAGGCTAGACCAGTGCTGGCTTACCGGGACTCCAGGCTAGAGCAGTGTTGGCTTACCGTGATTCCAGGCTAGACCAGTGCTGGCTTACCGGGACTCCAGGCTAGACCAGTGCTGGCTTACCAGGGCTCCAGGCTAGAGCAGTGCTGGCTTACCGGGGCTCCAGGCTAGACCAGTGCTGGCTTACCGGTGTTCCAAGCTAGACCAGTGCTGGCTTACCGGGGCTCCAGGTTTGACCAGTGTTGGCTTACCGGGACTCCATTCTAGACCAGTGCTGGCTTACCGGGGCTCCAGGCTAGACCAGTGCTGGCTTACAGGGGCTCCAGGCTAGACCAGTGCTGGCTTACCGGGACTTCAGGCTAGACCAGTGCTTTCTTACCGGGGCTCCATGCTAGACCAGTGCTGGCTTACCGGGGCTCCAGGCTAGACCAGTGCTGGCTTACCTTGGCTCCAGGCTAGACCAGTGCTGGCTTACCGAGACTCCAGACTGTACCAGTAAAACACATCCTGAGATTCGTAATATATTCGTTACACAATTTTAGTTACATTGTCGGTGTTGAAGCCTATCGACTACACGTGGGTAGCCAAGAATGCAGTTAACCTGTACACTAAAATTTAGGATACATCAGTTTCTAAAGTAAGGGTTAGAGTAAACTCTCTCAGTGTTTAAATACTGAGAGATAAACACCTCTGAGTGTATACACACTGAGACATACACATCCGTATAGAGAAACGGAAAAAAAAATAGTTTTTTTTAGTAACACAGACGTTGCTAATATAATGACTCGCTCAGAGTTCTTAAGTTATACGAGACCAAGTGTTGGCTTGCCGCTCCACTCCTGTAAAAATTAAATATCACGTCATAAGACGTGAAGTGTGTGTTTCAAAGGAAGCCACCATAACTTCAGCTCCGAGTGAGGACATGAGTGTCTTGTGTTGTGGTCACAGTGTGACCACAACACAACCACCTTCAATAATTGTTATGTTGATGATTAAGTCACATGTGCAACAGTTGGGTGTCTTTATTGATGAAACGTTTCGCCTACACAGTAGGCTTCTTCAGTCAAATACAGAGGCAGCAGGTGTAATAGTGAAAAGATGAGGTAATCAGTCCATCAACCTTGGAGAAATAGTACAACAGTCTTGGTACAAAGGACGTCTTCCACACTTCATCACGTAACTGCTAATTATGAATGAGATAGGTTGCATTCCAGAGGGACTTGCCTTCATATTTCTACTAGTGAATCCCGTCCCCTGCAACGTCTTCGAGATCTTCCACCTCACCTTCGACAGTATTTAAGACTCCAGTCTCATGTGTCAGGTACCCTCCCCACCGCGGGGAGACACTGCAAGATTTCTGCGCAAGACAGAAGACAACGAATGACACCCCTCCCACCAGGGAGGTCAACGCCGGGTCACCAACTGGACAAGACTCGGGTCGGGACAGTACCGGCGAACCTCATCCAGTCCAATGTGTGAGGTTCACATCGTTCTAGACCATGGAGTTGAACCCTTCTCAAGGCTAAGGGACTGACCACCTCATCATCATTTCATTTTCATTTCACTAATACATCTGCTGCCTCTGTATCTGACTGAAGAAGCCTACTGTGTAGGCGAAACGTTTCAACAATAAAGATACCCAACTGTTGCACATGTGCCTTAATCATCACCGTTAATACAGCAATGTATTGTGTTGTGGACTCACTACGATCGCTCACCCACACGGAAGGTGGCGCCTCGCCCGACCCACCAACGGGAAGAGGTGCAGCGGTAGATTAAAAAAAAGCTACAATCTGGTGCTAGCATCAGTAGTACAGCGCCCTGGCCGGAGGCTCTCTTGTGGGGTCACTCGCAACAAGTCAATAACAACTGCAGGCATTTAGACGACCACCAGGAGGCACTTGCAAAGGTTCCGAGGCACTCACGGAGTGATCACTACTCAGGAGGAGTTCCAGGAGGCACTCGCAAAGGTTCCGAGGCATTAACAGTGTTCACTACTTAGAAGGGGTACCAGGAAACACTTACAAAGGTTAAGAAGCACCCACAGAGTGTTTATTATTCAGGCATTTAGATGAGTGTCCTGAGGCACTTACAAAGGTTCACAGACTCTCTCACAGTGTTCACATTCTTTGCCTCTCATGCACGTAAACATTATTCAAGGCAAAGTGCTTTTCGTATACATTTCGTGTGCAATTTGGCACCGGCATTTAGTTGGGCCTCAGTCATACTAATATCCAGACTGACCTGCAGTCACAATAATATCCAGACTGACCTGAAGTCACAATAATATACAGACTAACCTGCAGTCACACTGATATCCAGACTGACCTGCAGTCGCATTTATTATCTAGTCTGATCTGAGCTCTCGATGTGCTTGTCTTTGATTAGTTGTGTAACTTGTGTTGAATGTTGCGCGAGGCACATCATATTAGTCTCTGGACAAGTTTAGTTAACATTCACCACCATCACAACTACCACCATCAAAACTATCACCATCACAACTACCACCATTACAACTACTACCTTTACAACCACTACCTTCACAACTACTACTTTCGCCACCGCCGCGGTCCTTCAACCCAAACCAAGGGTCGTAGCACTGTTCCATCACACCACAAACTAAGGGTCGTAGCACCGCTCCATCACACCACAAACCAAGGGTCGTAGCACCGCTTCATCACACCACAAACCAAGGGTCGTAGCACCGCTTCATCACACCACAAACCAAGGGTCGTAGCACCGCTCCATCACACCACAAACCAAGGGTCGTAGCACCGTTCCATCACACCACAAACCAAGGGTCGTAGCACCGCTACATCACACCACAAACCAAGGGTCGTAGCACCGTTCCATCACACCACAAACCAAGGGTCGTAGCACTGCTACATCACACCACAAACCAAGGGTCGTAGCACCGCTTCATCACACCACAAATCAAGGGTCGTAGCACCGCTGCATCACACCACAAACCAAGGGTCGTAGCACCGCTCCATCACACCACAAACCAAGGGTCGTAGCACCACTCCATCACACCACAAACCAAGGGTCGTAGCACCGCTTCATCACACCACAAACCAAGGGTCGTAGCACCGCTCCATCACACCACAAACCAAGGGTCGTAGCACCGCTCCATCACACCACAAACCAAGGGTCGTAGCACTGCTCCATCACACCACAAACCAAGGGTCGTAGCACCGCTCCATCACACCACAAACCAAGGGTCGTAGCACCGCTCCATCACACCACAAACCAAGGGTCGTAGCACTGCTCATCACACCACAAACCAAGGGTCGTAGCACCGCTCCATCACACCACAAACCAAGGGTCGTAGCACCGCTCCATCACACCACAAACCAAGGGTCGTAGCACCGCTCATCACACCACAAACCAAGGGTCGTAGCACCGCTCCATCACACCACAAACCAAGGGTCGTCAGCATCCCGCACCATCACACCACACAACCAAGGGTCGTAGCACCGCTCCATCACACCACAAACCAAGGGTCGTAGCACCGCTCCATCACACCACAAACCAAGGGTCGTAGCACCGCTCCATCACACCACAAACCAAGGGTCGTAGCACCGCTCCATCACACCACAAACCAAGGGTCGTAGCACGCTCCATCACACCACAAACCAAGGGTCGTAGCACCGCTCCATCACACCACAAACCAAGGGTCGTAGCACCGCTGCATCACACCACAAACCAAGGGTCGTAGCACCGCTCCATCACACCACAAACCAAGGGTCGTAGCACCGCTCCATCACACCACAAACCAAGGGTCGTAGCACCGCTCCATCACACCACAAACCAAGGGTCGTAGCACTGCTCCATCACACCACAAACCAAGGGTCGTAGCACCGCTCCATCACACCACAAACCAAGGGTCGTAGCACTGCTCCATCACACCACAAACCAAGGGTCGTAGCACCGCTCCATCACACCACAAACCAAGGGTCGTAGCACCGCTTCCATCACACCACAAACCAAGGGTCGTAGCACTGCTCCATCACACCACAAACCAAGGGTCGTAGCACCGCTCATCACACCACAAACCAAGGGTCGTAGCACCGCTCCATCACACCACAAACCAAGGGTCGTAGCACCGCTCCATCACACCACAAACCAAGGGTCGTAGCACCGCTCATCACACCACAAACCAAGGGTCACGCTCATCACACCAAAACAAGGGTCTAGCACCGCTCCACACACACAAACCAAGGGCGTCACTGCTCACCAAAACCAGTCTAGCACACATCACACCACAAACCAAGGGTCGTAGCACCGCTCCATCACACCACAAACCAAGGGTCGTAGCACCGTTCCATCACAACACAAACCAAGGGTCGTAGAACTGCTACATCACACCACAAACCAAGGGTCGTAGCACCGCTACATCACACCACAAACCAAGGGTCGTAGCACCGCTCCATCACACCACAAACCAAGGGTCGTAGCACCGTTCCATCACAACACAAACCAAGGGTCGTAGCACCGCTCCATCACACCACAAACCAAGGGTCGTAGCACCGCTTCATCACACCACAAACCAAGGGTCGTAGCACCGCTCCATCACACCACAAACCAAGGGTCGTAGCACCGCTCCATCACACCACAAACCAAGGGTCGTAGCACTGCTACATCACACCACAAACCAAGGGTCGTAGCACCGCTACATCACACCACAAACCAAGGGTCGTAGCACTGCTACATCACACCACAAACCAAGGGTCGTAGCACCGCTCCATCACACCTCAATACATTACCAAAAGAGTAATGTAGCGCCTGGAGAGGAGTTTAAAAACAATAACCACGACGCTTTTAACGATGGTATAAATCCTCTCTCTCAAGTCTAAAGTTAAACCATACCACGGGTGGGGTTCGAACCCGCGGTCAGAGAGTCTCCCACCCGTGGTATGGTTTGTTTGCAATCGTGTCATTACGATTTCGTGAGTCAAGTTAACTAAAGTTAGGAGAGACGGAAAAGGAGAGGGATGAGTGGACTGCATATTTTCGGGGTGTAAGAAGGTGTTCGATGGAGTACCTCACAAGAGACCAAGACAAAAGCTAGAGAAACAGGCAGGAATAACAGGGAAAACTCTGTAGTGGATCAAGGAATATTTAACTTAAAGAAATGAGTGAGATAGTGTCCAGTAGGAAGTGTGGGAATGAGCAACAGGAGTGACGAGTGGAGTGTCCAAGAGTCAGAGCTGGGACCAGTGCTGTTTCTGGTGTACGTAAACAGCATGACGTAACAAATAGAATCAGAGGTGTCCCAGTGTGTAGGTGATGTGAAACTAACGATGAGAAGACAAACAGGAGCAGATGAGGAAAGACCACAAACGGATGCTGGTACTGCAAGACTGGTCTAACAAGAGGCTATTAGAATATAACCCCGGCAAATGAAAAGGTTATGAAAATCGGGAAAGGGCAAAGACAACTGGAAACAGAGTACAGGTTAGGGGGAGGGGACAAAGGCTGCAAACCTCCCTGAGAGAGAAGGACCTCGGGGTGTGCATTGTTCCAAGCATATTACCTGAGGCACATATTGAAAGAATCACACATACACACACACACACACACACGGCCAAAGGGTCAACATAATCTCAACAAAACAACATTATGCATGACAGTGATTTTTTTAATATATTAATATCGTTTTTCCTATGTTTTCGTTGCTCAGAAAAACCTACATATTTTTTTTTTCAATTTGATTTATTCCATATTTTTGACACAATGATAAATATTAGACATTAACTTAGTTAATATTGATCAGTTATAAGACACTAACTTAGTTAATATTGATCAGTTATGAGACATTAACGTAGTTAATGAAATCTAGGTTTCGAAGCTTCACCATCTGCAGTGTCATTCAGATCTTTCTCTGATTGGCTCTGACATGAACATAACGTCACTCATGACTTTCTCTGATTGGCTATCAGTAAATGTGACGTCACTCGTCTCGCAGAATCTGCTTTCCCTGGTACAGGAAGAGATGACGTCATCCATGACGTCCTACAGTGACGTCATCCGTTGACGTCATCTTGGTGGATACGCTTGATACAGGTGTCTCTACAAGGCACTCTATAAGGCACTCTAGAAGGCACTCTACAAGGCACTCTATAAGGCACTCTAGAAGATACTCTTCAAGGCACTTTACAATACACTCTACAATGCACTCTACAAGGCACTCTACAACACACTCTACAACACACTCTACAACACACTCTACAACACACTCTACAACACACTCTACAACACACTCTACAACACACTCTACAACACACTCTACAACACACTCTACAACACACTCTACAACACACTCTACAACACACTCTACAACACACTCTACAACACACTCTACAACACACTCTACAACACACTCTACAACACACTCTACAACACACTCTACAACACACTCTACAACACACTCTACAGTTGCATCATCGACACAGTAACTCTAAGAAAGACGTAGCCAGGATGACCTCAGATATATCTTCTTTAAGAAGTCCAACTTGTTTATCCTCACACCAGCATAACCCAGCCCATTACTGATAATAATAATAATAATAATAATAATAATAATAATAATAATAATAATAGTAATAATAATAATAATAATAATAATAATAATAATAATAATAATAATAATAATAATAATAATAATAATAATAATAATAATAATAATAATAGTAATAATAATAATAATAATAATAATAATAATAATAATAATAATAATAATAATAATAATAATAATAGTAATAATAATAATAATAATAATAATAATAATAATAATAATAATACAAATAATTATAATAAAAATAATAATAATAATAATACAATGATACAAATGACACAACAGTGTTAGTAGACACTAGTGACACAACAGTGTCACTAGACACTAGTGACACAACAGTGTCACTAGACACTAGTGACACAACAGTGTTACTAGACACTAGTGACACAACAGTGTTACTAGACACTAGTGACACAGCAGTGTCACTAGACACTAGTGACACAGCAGTGTCACTAGACACTAGTCACACAACAGTGTCACTAGACACTAGTGACACAGCAGTGTCACTAGACACTAGTCACATAACAGTGTCACTAGACACTAGTGACACAACAGTGTGACACAACAGTGTCACTAGACACTAGTGACACAGCAGTGTCACTAGACACTAGTCACACAACAGTGTCACTAGACACTAGTGACACAGCAGTGTCACTAGACACTAGTCACACAACAGTGTCACTAGACACTAGTGACACAACAGTGTGACACAACAGTGTCACTAGACACTAGTGACACAGCAGTGTCACTAGACACTAGTGACACAGCAGTGTCACTAGACACTAGTGACAGTTGTCTCCCTGACAAGTAAGACACAGGTCAAGGTGTCTCTGTAACTCTATACCCTCACACTATCTAATGTCTCTCTACCTCCCACCCTCCCTTCCTCCCACCCTTCCTTCATCCTACCCTCCCTTCCTCCCACCCTCCCTTCCTCCCACCCTCCCTTCCTCCCACCCTCCCTTCCTCCCACCCTCCCTTCCTCCCACCCTCCCACCCTTCCTTACTCCCACCCTCCCTTCCTAACACCCTCCCACCCTTCCTTCCTCCCACCCTTCCTTCCACCCTCCCACCCTTCCTTCCACCCTCCCACCCTTCCTTCCTCCCACCCTCCCTTCCACCCTCCCACCCTTCCTTCCTCCCACCCTTCCTTCCACCCTCCCACCCTTCCTTCCTCCCACCCTTCCTTCCACCCTCCCACCCTTCCTTCCTCCCACCCTTCCTCCCACCCTTCCTCCCACCCTCCCTTCCACCCACCCTCCCTTCCTCTCACCAGAGAACACAGTAGAAACTGAAAAATAGAAACGTTTTGTGTTTCATTCCCACGTTTCATGTTTCATTCCATGTCAACTGGGAATGTGGTGAAACGCCCACGACCCTGGTCTTACGCCCACGACCCTGGTCTTACGCCCACGACCCTGGTCTTACGCCCACGACCCTTGTTTCACGCCTACTCCCCTTGTCTAACACCCACGCCCAAGACTTCACGCCTACGCTCCTGGTCACACGCGAACGCTCCTGGTCCTACGCCCACGCCTCTGGTCTCACGCCCACTCTCCTTGTCTAACACCCACGCCCAAGACTTCACGCCTACGCTCCTGGTCACACGCCCACGCTCCTGGTCATACGCCCACGCCCCTGGTCTCACCCACGTCACTGGTCTCCCGCCCACGCCCCTTGTATCGCGCCCACGTCACTGGCTTTCTCTCACTTCTAGCAGTCGTGGGCTGTGCCTGTTGTGGACGCTAGGTGAAGTTCCCTCTTACTCTTACTTAACCTTTTGCCCACGCCCGCCGCCCACCGCCGCTCACACCCCACGCCCACATTTGCACCTCACGCCCGCACTCGCGCCCCGCGCCCATATTTGCTGCCCACACTCCCACCGTGGAAGTTACTGCTAGTTGAATATGGTCGAGAACCCATTGTCCAGTGTGTGTTGTTGTTGTTGTTGATGCTACTGTTGTTGTGTCAGCTACTGCCACCAAACAAATGTATCCTGGCACCAACAAAACACACCCTGGCACCAACATATACACCCTGGCACCAACAAAACACACCCTGGCACCAACTAACACACCCTGGCACCAACAAACACACCCTGGCACAACCAAACACACAATGGCATCAACAAACACACCTTGGCACCAACAAACACACCCTGGCACCAACAAACACACACTGGCACCAACAAAACACACCCTGGCACCAACAAACACACCCTGGCACCAACAAACACACCCTGGCACCAACAAAACACACCCTGGCACCAACGAACACACCCTGGCACCAACAAAACACAAGTCCAGGGCAAAAGCTACATCCAGTATCGGGTCTTGGCTCAAACAAGGCGGCATCTACACTGATGATAGCAAAGAAATTAGTGAAATGCTGAATTATTAATATGACTATGTAGTGAGTTGTGAATCAGACTAGAGGTCGACATTCTGAATGATTTCTTTATATGAGCCATTAATACATTCTCTATTGAATGTATAGAGTTTTCGCTGCACGTATACGCTCAGTCAAACACTTTAATTACTGGGAATGTACTCACGAAAGATATATATAGTAATTTACATCTGGAAAATACTAGAGGAATTGGTCTCATATCGGCACACAGAAATCACTCCCTACGAAAGCAAAGGGCACGACAGGCGGTACAGTGTACTCCTAATGAAAAGCAAGGGGGCCATGAGTCCACTGAGAGGTAACACAATAAGCGTAAGGGTCGCTTTTTGATCCTTCGATGTCGGCTCTTCCTATCATTGTGAAGCAGAATTCACCAAGCGTTGGATTGTTCACCCACCAATAGGGAACGTGAGCTGGGTTTAGACCGTCGTGAGACAGGTTAGTTTTATATTCGGCAGCCTCCCATCATACATAAGAGGGATAACTAATAGACTCCTAGCTGTTTTCAAAAGGAAACTGGATAGGTTCCTAAAGTTACTTCTCACCAGCTGTAACCAGCAGTAACAGCTTGGTTGATCAGCCCCTGATCCACCGGAAGATCCGATCATGGACTGGACCTGCGGGGGCGCTGACCCCCGGAACACCCTCCAGGTAGGTAGGTAGTGCCATCTTGGCAGTGCCAAGTTGGTCAACTTGGAACCAACTTGGAAAATTTAGAATCAGTCATCTAAAATGACGTCTAAAAGGGGAAGGTGGCACCAGATGCACCTGAAATGGGGCCCAGAAGGTCAAGATGGCATCAGTGCTACACAGGAAGTCCAGGAGGTCAAGATGGCACCACTTCTACACAGGAGGTCAAGATGACACCAGTGCTACACAGGAGGCCCAGGGATCAAGATGGCACCAATGCCACACAGGAGGTCAAGATGGCACCAATGTCACACAGGTCTAGGTCAAGATGGTACCAGTGCTACACAGGAGGCCCAGGAGGTCAAGATGGCACCAGTGCTACACAGGAGGTCAAGATGGCACCAGTGTTACACAGGAGGTCTAGGGCAAGATGGCACCAGTATTACACAGGAGGTCCAGGAGGTCAAGATGGCATCAGTGCTACACAGGAGGTTCATGAGATCAAGATGGCACCAGTGCTACACAGGAAGTCCAGGAGGTCAAGATGACACCAGTGCTACACAGGAGGCTCAGGATGTCAAGATGACGTCAAGGCCACCTAGGAGGTTTACCAGGTCATCATGGCACCAGTGCTACACAGGAGGTCCAGGAGGTCAAGATGGCACCAGTGCTACACAGGAGGTCCAGGAAGTCAAGATGACATCAAGGCCACCTAGGAGGTTTACCAGGTCAAGATGGCACCAGTGCTACACAGGAGGTCAAGATGGCACCAGTGTTACACAGGACTCCCAAGAGGTCAAGATGGCACCAGTGATACACAGGAGGTCAAGATGACATCAAGGCCACCTAGGAGGCCTACCAGGTCAAGATGGCACCACCACCACCTAGGAGGCCCAGGAGGCCAGGAGTGCCCGCCACCGACCAGGTAAGTGCCCACATACCCTCGAAGCTTGTTCCTTCGTGGGCGAATGACGCCCAGTTTCACAACCTCTGTTGCCTTTCTCTCGTTCTTTGATACCAGGGTGTGTTTGTTGGTACCATGGTGTGTTTGTTGGTACCAGGGTGTGTTTGTTGGTACCAGGGTGTGTTTGTTGGTACCAGGGTGTGTTTGTTGGTGCCAGGGTGTGTTTGTTAGTACCAGGGTGTGTTTGTTGGTACCAGGGTGTGTTTGTTGGTACCTGGGTGTGTTTGTTGGTACCAGGGTGTGTTTGTTGGTATCTGGGTGTGTTTGTTGGTACCAGGGTGTGTTTGTTGGTACCAGGGTGTGTTTGTTGGTACCAGGGTGTTTTTGGGGTACCAGGGTGTGTTTGTTGGTACCAGGGTGTGTTTGTTGGTACCAGGGTGTTTTGGGGTACCAGGGTGTGTTTGTTGGTACCAGGGTGTGTTTGTTGGTACCAGGGTGTGTTTGTTGGTACCAGGGTGTGTTTGTTGGTACAAGGGTGTGTTTGTTGGTACCGGGGTGTGTTTGTTGGTACCGGGGTGTGTTTGTTGGTGCCAGGGTGTGTTTGTTAGTACCAGGGTGTGTTTGTTGGTACCAGGGTGTGTTTGTTGGTACCTGGGTGTGTTTGTTGGTACCAGGGTGTGTTTGTTGGTACCAGGGTGTGTTTGTTGGTACCAGGGTGTGTTTGTTGGTACCAGGGTGTGTTTGTTGGTACCAGGGTGTTTTTGGGGTACCAGGGTGTGTTTGTTGGTACCAGGGTGTGTTTGTTGGTACCAGGGTGTTTTTGGGGTACCAGGGTGTGTTTGTTGGTACCAGGGTGTGTTTGTTGGTACCAGGGTGTTTTTGGGGTACCAGGGTGTGTTTTTTGGTACCAGGGTGTGTTTGTTGGTACCAGGGTGTGTTTGTTGGTACCAGGGTGTGTTTGTTGGTACCAGGGTGTTTTTGGGGTACCAGGGTGTGTTTGTTGGTACCAGGGTGTGTTTGTTTGTACCAGGGTGTTTTTGGGGTACCAGGGTGTGTTTGTTATTACCAGGGTGTGTTTGTTGGTACCAGGGTGTGTTTGTTGGTACCTGGGTGTGTTTGTTGGTATCAGGGTGTGTTTGTTGGTACCAGGGTGTGTTTGTTGGCACCTGGGTGTGTTTATTGGTATCAGGGAGTGTTTGTTCGTACCATGGTGTGTTTGTTCGTACCAGGGTGTGTTTGTGGGTACCAGGGTGTGTTTGTTGGTACCAGGGTGTGTTTGTTAGTGCCAGTATGTGGTCACTCTTGTGTAGACGTAACAAGGGTGTAGTTACAGCGGTCAGACGTAACAAGGGTGTAGTTACAGCGGTCAGACGTAACAAGGGTGTAGTTACAGCGGTCAGACGTAACAAGGGTGTAGTTACAGCGGTCAGACGTAACAAGGGTGTAGTTACAGCGGTCAGACGTAACAAGGGTGTAGTTACAGCTGTCAGACTGATCTAGAAGTTGCTGAGCTGTGTACTGGTTCTAGATGTTCTCTGGCTATGTTAGATATTGTCAGGGTGTATAAAACGTTGTCTGGGTATATAAAACGTTGTATGGGTGTATAAAACGTTGTCAAGGTGTATAAAACGTTGTCAGGGTGTATAAAACGTTGTCAGGGTGTATAAAACGTTGTCAGGGTGTATAAAACGTTGTCTGGGTGTATAAAACGTTGTCTGGGTGTATAAAACGTTGTCAAGGTGTATAAAACGTTGTCAGGGTGTATAAAACGTTGTCAGGGTGTATAAAACGTTGTCAGGGTGTATAAAACGTTGTCAGGGTGTATAAAACGTTGTCAGGGTGTATAAAACGTTGTCAGGGTGTTTAAGACCTTGCCAGTTAGCAGTAGACGCTGGCAGACTGGTGTCTACGTTGCTGGCTCTTGTACGACAACAAACGATGCAGACTGCTCTTTGCACTATAAAAGTTGTGTCTTTGCAACACTTTAACCTAGCAATATTAACGCTGGGAAGACGATGTGGCACTATATACCAGATTCTCCCGTTACCATACGCGAAACAGGACTCAAGAGGTAGAAGGGTTAGATGAGGGAGGATGTTGTTAGTAGAGGAAGTAGAGGTAAAGAAGGGAGGTAGAGAAGGGAGGGTGAAGTACAAGTGTTGGTCTTCCGAGGCCAGGTAGGTCTGAGCAGCAGGACCTGCCTCGCCGCCCACACACACACCGAGGGTGTCGCCAACGCAGGCAGGATATCGGTCCTCTCCTCCTGCTAACTCGTTCCTGCTCCGTTAGTGGTGTTACCCACCGCCTTGCACCACCAGCGCCCACCTGTGGGACATTCTAGTGGTGAAGGACCTCTGCTGGATGGGTTCCTGCGCGTTGTATGTACCGTTCTGGGGTCTGGCCTAGGACTAACACACCTCCAGGAATAATGCACTTAGGAACATCTGGTGGAGAGCTTGGAGGTACCCTTATATCACTTATGTGATGTTTCTCTTCTCTGTGTACTCTAAATCCTGTTCTCTGAATGTACTTTACTTCCTCTTCCCTGTGCATATCGTCTTTCATCTGTGTACCCTGCATGAGACCTCTGCGTATTGTCACCATCTCTTGTCTTGTGTACTGTACCCATGCTTCATGGGTGCTCTGAATTGCTACCTTGATCTTTACAAAATCGGAAGACCTCTGTGGCACTCCTGCCCTTCTCTGTGGTCTCTGCATTCTGTATGTAGCACCATGAAACATAATGCCCAGGTATCAGCAATGCCACGACTAATCTGGAATCTGGTATCAGTGATGCACAACTTTAACTCCATTTCAATATGTCTTGGAAGCATAAAAAAAAAAGTCAGCCACTTCAGCTAACTCTTTAAGTTTCATGTCATAACGTTCCTGATAGCAGCAGCATCCACACTTCTCTTATTTTAGCAGGTGTGAGATCTCGACGCTGGCGTCAGCGTGGTACTGGAGGCAGCAGTAGAGGTTCTGGTGATGTAGCAGACAAACTTTGCGTGGTACGACAGATGGGCATCCTTTTTGGGGACGTAAGCAGATGTACACAAGGCATTAACGTCTCTGACAGACATTCCAGCACTCAAGTGAGACAACGGGTAAGACTGAAGTTTACACAGAGTGTCGTATTAATAGTCAGTGATGCAGTGTAACATCTACGGCCATTGTGAGACAATATTCTCAGCTGTTACTCAAAACGTTTATCAGAATTTGACCAGTAACCCCCAAAAATTGACAAAATGAGATTACTTTATTATTTAAAAAAATAATTTATACTGTTTTGTATGAAATAAAATATACGTTCATGACAATTAACAAGGTCGTCATTAACTATAATTTTTTGACAAAAAAAACCCTGCATGACACCGGTGGATATATTGTTTGTTAATAAACAAACTGGATTAAGTTTCTTAATGGATACTGTTCTTAAATAACAGCCAGACATGAATACGAAGAGGTGAGAAGAGAACTGGACGACAGTTAAAGAATGACACAATAACAAAAGCCAAGTGTGAACCAGAAGTGAGTGAGAGTCACACGAGAAGAAACACAACAGTAAGAGCAAGTAACACGAGTGAGAGAAGAACTTCTCCCGAGACACGACGTGGGAGTCTCTTACAAGTTGAACAAATGACTTGAAGAGGTGTTTGTTCTCAGTGGAAACCAGGGCAGCACCAGAGTCAGAGAGAACAGGTAGACCCGCACCTCGTCCTCTCAAGAACAGACATCATTCCAGGGCAGCACCAGAGTCAGAGAGAGAACAGGTAGACCCGCACCTCGTCCTCTCAAGAACAGACATCATTCCAGGGCAGCACCAGAGTCAAGAGAACAGGTAGACCCCACCTCGTCCTCTCAAGAACAGACATCATTCCAGGGCAGCACCAGAGTCAAAGAGAACAGGTAGACCCCACCTCGTCCTCTCAAGAACAGACATCATTCCAGGGCAGCACCAGAGTCAGAGAGAACAGGTTGACCCGAACCTCGTTCTCTCAAGAACAGACATCATTCCAGGGCAGCACCAGAGTCAGAGAGAGAACAGGTTGACCCGAACCTCGTCCTCTCAAGAACAGACATCATTCCAGGGCAGCACCAGAGTCAGAGAGAGAACAGGTAGACCCGCACCTCGTCCTCTCAAGAACAGACATCATTCCACTGTTGTGAAAACAAATGAGAGACTGCTGAAGGCACTTTTAATAAAGAGTAACATTCTGACTGTGTCGCTGAGAGCGCTCAGCAGCTGACTGATGTTTGTTCCCGACGCAGGTCTTGTTATCGCCTTTTATCTTCTATTTGTTTCCTTTATATCACTACTGGTTGCTTTTTGAAACCCGGGTACTGGCCACCATACACACAAGGCAACAGGTGAAAAACTTTTGAGTGAATTGAATACATAAAAGGCACTGGGACGAGACAAGGCATCACAATGGATTCTGAGAGAGGAAGCAGAAATATTGTAGTGTTAACTAACATCTACAGGTCAGTGGACACAGGACAGCTGTCAGTGGACACAGGACAGCTGTCAGTGGACACAGGACAGCTGTCAGTGACCACGGGACAGCTGCCAGAGATATAGAAGACAACGAATATAGTCCCAATATTTAAAAAATGGGATAGGCAGACAGAAAGCATTAAGCTACAGATCAGTATCACTGACATTCATTTTATGTAAGTTTTATGTAAGGTTGTGGAGAAGATAATCAGAGGGAGAGTGATGGAGCACTTGCAGGAAAGTGGTTTTATACACAACACAGGTTTGGATATGGCAAACCATGTCTCACAAACTTGCTGGAGATCTATGACAAAGTACCAGAAATGAGGAAGGAGAGAGAGAGAGAGAGAGAGAGAGAGAGTGCAAGGAAACATTTGATACTGTAGCTTAAAAGAGACTAAGACAAAAACTTGAGGATCAGGAAGGAATAACAGGGAATGCACTACAGTGGGTCAAAGAATACCCTGTGGGAAGAAAACAAAGATTGACTCTCCGAGAGATGTCAGTGGGAAAGCGTATTAAGTGGGGTCCAGCAAGGAGTTACATTAAGACTAATACTATTTCTGGCCCAATTTATGTGAATGACATATTAGAAGGGATAAAGTTATTTGTACTCTTGTTTGCAGATGATGTAAAATTATCGAGGAGAATAAAACCCGATAAGGACAAGAAAAAAACACAAGACTGGTCAAACAAGGTTTTGAAAACAGGGGAAAAGGGGTAAGAAAACTGAGTATAGACTTGAGGGGACAGCAATTGCAGACCTCACTTAAGGAGAAAGACGTAGGGGTGAGCATAGTGCCGAGTATATCACCAGAGGCAAATATCCGAATATCCTTTGCGGCGACTGCTGGTTTGGTAATTCAAAGAGATGCCTTAACAAATTATGTCGGGCCCATCTTGGAGTATGCAGCACCAGCATGGAACCACAACTCATAAAGCATCCTAAGCAACTGGAGAAAGTGCAGAAGCCTGAGACTAGTTCCAGGGTTCAGAGAAATGACCTTTGAGAGGAGGCTAAAGGAACCTAATCTGACGACATTAAAGGATGCAAGAACCAGCGGTGATATGATAACGACATACAAAATACATTGAGAACTTGACACGATGAACAGGAAAAGTCTGCCCGAGAGGTGGGAAACAGGTACACTAGGGCACCATTAAAAGTTAAATTAATTACGTGGATGTGTTGAAGTATTTCTTTAGCCTCAATGTCTTGAGGACATGGAATGTGTTGAGGCAGACGAAACACAGTACATAGTTTTAAAGATAATTAGGATAGTCCTACGAGGCTATGAGGGCGTAAACCCACTAGCAACCAGTATGAGAGGCGGGACCAGGAGCCCAGAGGGACATAAGACACAGGCAAACGCTTGCTAGACACAGCAAGACACACCGGACACAGGTAGACACGATGACAGGCACAGCAGTACATGGTAAACAGACACAGCAGGAAGCTGAACACAGACAGACACAGAAGCACGCTGGACACAGACAAAGCAAGATGCTGGACACAGACACAGCATAATGCTGGACACAGACATAGCAGGATGCTGGACACAGACAGACACAGCAGGATGCTAGACACAGACAGACACAGCAGGATACTGGACACAGACAGACACAAAAGCACGCTGGACACAGACACAGCAGGATGCTGGACACAGACAGACACATCAGGACGCTGGACACAAACACATCAGGACGCTGGACACAGACACAGAAGGATGCTGGACACAGACACAGAAGGATGCTGGACACAGGCAGACACAGCAGGACGCTAGACACAGACAGACACAGCAGGACGCTGGACACAGACAGACACAGAAGGACGCTGGACATAATAGGACATAGAGGACTGAGAAACAAATATATAAAAGGGACATTATCTGAGCGCCATGTTGGGGGTGGGCGAGGCTTGCCACCGCTGAGAGCTTTCACTGTGTGTTCACCTAATTGTGGTTGCAGGAGTCGATTCATAGCTCCTGGCCCCGCCTCTTCACTGATCACTACTAGGTCCAGTCTCTCCCTCCTCCGTGAGCTTTATCATTGTGTGTGTAGCAGTAGTAGCACTTCCTATCAAGAGCAAGTGCTACTATTTTCTGCTATCTCTTCGGTTCCAGTTTTTGTCAGCCTACAGCTGTGGCCTCCTGTCATCTCTGTTGCAAGTATTAACAAAACTTTATCTATTGCTTCATGTCCTTTAATAACATTGCATGTGGTTATCATGTCTCCTCTTGCATTCTTATCATCCAGCGTTCATTTTAACTCATGTTTATCACCTCTGACATCCAGTGGTAGTTCTCGTTTTAACATGTAGGCACAAGACAGCTGATGGCACAAGACAGCTGATGGCACAAGACAGCTGATGGCACAAGACAGCTGATGGCACAAGACAGCTGATGCATATTCCAATTTCGGTCTGACATGTGTCGTAAATATATATTTTAGTTCAACATTTCTTCATCTGTATAATTAAAATCTGTTTTATAGTTTACCAGAGTAATGTTAAAAGTTTCTCACTCTTATATTTATATGATGTTCCGGTGACAGGTGTTTAGTGGTGATAACTCTCTCTCTCTCTCTCTCTCTCTCTCTCTCTCTCTCTCTCTCTCTCTCTCTCTCTCTCTCTCTCTCTCTCTCTCTCCTATTTTTCTAAGTCATTTTCATTGTTTATTTTACGTAAGAGTTCGGCATCATCAACAAACATATTCATATAGTGTTTTCTTAATGAGTTTGTTTATTTAACATCGACATTACAGTGTTGGCCACTGTGTTTCCGTAGTGTTGCTGGTGACCATCGTCAGTAGCGCCGCGCCCTGCAGACCTTGAAGCCGGACGAAGGAGGAACCGCTAGCGTTTGCTTTATCGCCAGGGAGAGAGTCCTTGAACTATGATCTACTCCATCACTTAAAAGGTCTCAAGCTCTCGGATGGAAGGATCCTCCAAGAAACCTTCACTCGGTTCCTACATAGTCGCTCAATCTGCGGCAACTACTGGTTCTCTGAGGTTCCAAAGGTTCAGAGGTGTAAAGAGGTTCTCATCTGAGCCTCAGCCAGGCTGATTCTTTAAGGTCTTCATGATATACTTTTTTTTCTAATCTTCGGCCAAGAGATATTCCAAGAACCCTTCAGTTCTCATCCTGTGATTTGGATTTTTAGGTTCTTCGAATTTATTGTAACAGATGGTTCTACTCCACAAGAGCAACGCGGCTGTTACTCCATCAGCTTTGCACCTCAGATAAGAGGACTCTCAAAGACTCTCCTTGACTCAGAACGCCGCAAGTGTTACCTTGCAGTTACCCTCGAAGAAGAGCCGTGCCAGTCTTCGTCAGGTGTAGTGTGTTGCCAAACCCTCATGATGGCATACAACAACATTTCGCGCCACCCCTGACAGTCTTATGAAGGCGTTTAAGTTCTTGCATACAGGAATAAGAAGCATGTAAAAAATATCTGATTCAATCCGCTTCTGACTTAAGATCAACTGGACCTTCCTTGACTCGAGAGAGAGAGACGCAGACCTCAACCCGGACACTTGACTTTGAGATATCAGAACACATTATACCCAAAGAGAGAGAGTCTTGGAACGTGTTTGTCTTTCTCAAAAAAGTGACCACAGAGGGAAACCTCGGTGAACCAAGACCAGCAAGAGTGGTGAGCAATGTTGACCGATACCAACATAGCTCTCCAGCTATGTTGGTATCGGTCACACACACACACACACACAAGAATGCCTTCAAGACGTACTAGCAAAGGAAGAGAAAGATGATGATGAGAGAAAAGAGGAGAAAGAAAATCAACTACAACACGATTTCTCTTCCTCTGGAAGAGAAAACGCAGAGGATAAATTAAAAAATATAAGGAACGGAAGAGATGAGGGAAGAATAATAAAAATTAACATAACAGGTAAAACAATATAGAAGATAAACATAATAATAAAATATAATAAAATTATTTATGATCTCTAAGGAGAGAAATTAAGTGTATGAATGACCTCTTAAGTGTATGTATGACCTCTTAAGTGTATGTATGACCTCTTAAGTTTATGTATGACCTCTTAAGTGTATGTATGACCTCTTAAGTGTAGGTATAACCTTTTAAGTGTATTCCCCATTACCTCATTATGTATGACCTCTTAAGTGTATGAATGACCTCTTAAGTGTATGTATGACCACTTAAGTGTATGTATGACCTCTTAAGTGTATGTATGACTTCTTAAGTGTATGTATGACCTCTTAAGTGTATGTATGACTCTTAAGTGTATGAATGACCTCTAAGCTAATGCAACTGAAGCAATGAAACTGAACCATTTGCGATCACCATGATCATCTTATATGTAAATAAATGGTGTAAAATACCGACACAATGGAAATATAAACACATAAGCAGTATAATGTGATCCTTTATTGACAACGTTTCGCCCACACAGTGGGCTTTATCAAGTCACAAACACATCTACCTGGGTAAAAGGTACGTGAGTATTTATAGGATGGAGTCAGGTGGAGAATGCTGGGTCAGGTGGAGAATGCTGGGTCAGGTGGAGAATGCTGGGTCAGGTGGGGAATGCTGGGTCAGGTGGGGAATGCTGGGTCAGGTGGTGAATGCTGGGTCAGGTGGAGAATGCTGGGTCAGGTGGAGAATGCTGGGTCAGGTGGAGAATGCTGGGTCAGGTGGAGAATGCTGGGTCAGGTGGAGAATGCTGGGTCAGGTGGAGAAAGCTGGGTCAGGTGGGGAATGCTGGGTCAGGTGGGGAATGCTGTATGTGACAGTCTTGCGAGTAGGGTGATAGAGTCTAGAACCTTGGGTAGCTTTAAAAAGAGATTGGATAAATATATGAGTAGACCTTCTGCAGTGTTCCTCCATTCTTATGTTCTTATGTGGGATAGCGTTGAAGAAGTTTCTTGGCAATAGGTTCAGCTATGTTGTAGAAGCCGTTGTTCTGGTTGATGTTGTTGGATATACAGATAAGTGATGATTCCAGGATTCTTCGGTATTGAGTGTTGTCTTCTCTGGCGATGAGTCTTGCGTTTCTGTAGTTGATTAAATGGTTGTGTGAATTTCGGTGTCGAACACAGGCATTCCTTGGAATGTCAGATCTGCCTGCGTTCAGAACACCAGTACGCAGGCAGATCTGACGATCCAAGGAATGCCTGTGTTCGACACCGAAATTCACACAACCATTTAATCAACTACAGAAACGCAAGACTCATCGCCAGAGAATCCTGGAATCATCACTTATCTGTATATCCAACAACATCAACCAGAACAACGGCTTCTCACATGTGAACATGAGCCTTCAACGCTATCCACATAAGACATGAATGGAACACTGCAGAAGTCTACTCATATTTATCCAATCTTTAAAGCTACCAGGTTCAGACTCATCACCTACTCGCAAGACTGTCACATACAGCATTCCACCTGACCAGATTCCACCTGACCCAGCATCCCACCTGACCCAGCATTCCCCACCTGACCCAGCATTCTCCACCTGACCCAGTCCCACCTGCCCCCCATGACCCAGCATTCTCCACCTGACCCAGCATCTCCACCTGACCCAGCATTCTCCACCTGACCCAGCATTCCCACCTGACCCAGCATTCTCCACCTGACCCAGCATTCTCCACCTGACCCAGCATTCACCACCTGACCCAGCATTCTCCACCTGACTCCATCCTATAAATGCATCACGTACCTTTACCCAGTAGATGTTTTGTGACTTAAAGCCCACTGTGTGGCAAATGTTGTCAATAAAGGATCACATTATCTGCGGAAGTGTTTATATTTCCATCATCTTTCTGTACTCTCTCTCTTTCTTCTCCTCTCTCTCTCTCTCTCTCTCTCTCTCTCGGAAGAGGGTATTCTTCTTTTCCACGCCCACACGACATGTTCCTTGAACCCACAGTGGGCGTGGGGTCAGTGTTCCTTGTGTGTGGGTGGTGGGCGGTGGGGTTAGTGTTCCTTGTGTGTGTGGGTGGTGGGCGTCAGGTCAGTGCTCCTTGTGTGTGGTGGATGATGGGCGTGAGTCAGTACCTCACTAACACCAGTACCTCCACCACCAGTACCTCACTAACACAAGTACCTCCACCCCCATTACCTCATTAACACCAGTACCTCACTAACACCAGTACCTCCACCACCAGTACCTCACTTACACCAGAACCTCCACCATCAGTACCTCACTAACACCAATACCTCACTAACACCAGTACCTCACTAACACCAGTACCTCACTAACACCAGTATCTCACTTACACCAGTACCTCCACGACCAGTACCTCACTTACACCAGTACCTCAACGACCAGTACCTCACTAACACCAATACCTCACTAACACCAGTACCTCACTTACACCAGTACCTCACTAACACCAGTACCTCACTTACACCAGTACCTCACTTACACCAGTACCTCACTAACACCAGTACCTCACTAACACCAGTACCTCACTTACACCAGTACCTCCACCACCAGTACCTCACTTACACCAGTACCTCCACCACCAGTACCTCACTAACACCAATACCTCACTAACACCAGTACCTCCACCACCAGTACCTCACTAACACCAACACCTCACTAACACCAGTACCTCACTTACACCAGTACCTCACTAACACCAGTACCTCATTAACACCAGTACCTCACTAACACCAGTACCTCACTAACACCAGTACCTCACTAACACCAGTACCTCACTAACACCAGTACCTCACTAACACCAGTACCTCACTAACACCAGCACCTCACTAACACCAGTATTTCACTAACACTAAGTACCTCACTAACACCAGTATTTCATTAACACCAGTACCTCACTAACACCAGTACTTCACTAACACCAGTACCTCACTAACACAGGTATTTCACTAACACCAGTACCTCACTAACACCAGTATTTCATAACACCAGTACCTCACTAACACCAGTATTTCACTAAGACCAGTACCTCACTAACACCAGTACCTCACTAACACCAGTATTTCATTAACACCAGTACCTCACTAACACAAGTATTTTACTAAGACCAGTACCTCACTAACACCAGTACCTCACTAACACCAGTACCTCACTAACACCAGCACCTCACTAACACCAGTACCTCACTAACACCAGTACCTCACTAACACCAGCACCTCACTAACACCAGCACCTCACTAACACCAGTACCTCACTAACACCAGTACCTCACTAACACCAGTACCTCACTAACACCAGTACCTCACTAACACCAGTATTTCAATAACACTAGTACCTCAATAACACCAGTACCTTACTAACACCATTATTTCACTAAGACCCGTACCTCACTAACACCAGTACCTCACTAACACCAGTACCTCACTAACACCAGTATTTCATTAACACTAGTACCTCAATAACACCAGTACCTTACTAACACCAGTATTTCACTAAGACCAGTACCTCACTAACACCAGTACCTCACTAACACCAGCACCTCACTAACACCAGTACCTCACTAACACCAGCACCTCACTAACACCAGCACCTCACTAAAACCAGTACCTCACTAACACCAGTACCTCACTAACACCAGCACCTCACTAACACCAGTACCTCACTAACACCAGTACCTCACTAACACCAGTACCTCACTAACACCAGTACCTCACTAACACCAGTATTTCACTAAGACCAGTACCTCACTAACACCAGTACCTCACTAACACCAGCACCTCACTAACACCAGCACCTCACTAACACCAGCACCTCAATAACACCAGTACCTCACTAACACCAGTACCTCACTAACACCAGCACCTCACTAACACCAGTACCTCACTAACACCAGTACCTACTAACACTAACACCCAGCTTTACTAACACCAGTACCTACTAACACCATTGACCACACTCAACACAGTACCTCACTAACACCAGCACCTCACTAACACCAGCACCTCACTAACACCAGTACCTCACTAACACCAGTACCTCACTAACACCAGCACCTCACTAACACCAGTACCTCACTAACACCAGACCTCACTAACACCAGACCTCACTAACACCAGTACCTCACTAACACAGTACCTCACTAACACCAGTACCTCACTAACACCAGTACCTCACTAACACCAGTACCTCACTAACACCAGTACCTCACTAACACCAGTACCTCACTAACACCAGTACCTCACTAACACCAGCACCTCACTAACACCAGACCTCACTAACACCAGTACCTCACTAACACCAGTACCTCACTAACACCAGTACCTCACTAACACCAGTACCTCACTAACACCAGCACCTCACTAACACCAGTACCTCACTAACACCAGTACCTACAACACCAGCACCTCACTAACACCAGCACCTCACTAACACCAGTCACCTCACTAACACCAGTACCTCACTAACACCAGTACCTCACTAACACCAGTACCTCACTAACACCAGTACCTCACTAACACCAGTACCTCACTAACACCAGCACCTCACTAACACATGTACCTCACTAACACCAGTACCTCACTAACACCAGCACCTCACTAACACCAGCACCTCACTAACACCAGCACCTCACTAACACATGTACCTCACTAACACCAGCACCTCACTAACACCAGTACCTCACTAACACCAGCACCTCACTAACACCAGCACCTCACTAACACCAGCACCTCACTAACACCAGCACCTCACTAACACATGTACCTCACTAACACCAGCACCTCACTAACACCAGTACCTCACTAACACCAGCACCTCACTAACACCAGCACCTCACTAACACCAGCACCTCACTAACACCAGCACCTCACTAACACCAGTACCTCACTAACACCAGTACCTCACTAACACCAGCACCTCACTAACACCTGCACCTCACTAACATCAGCACCTCACTAACACCAGCACCTCACTAACACCAGCACCTCACTAACACAGCACCTCACTAACACCAGCACCTCACTAACACTCAGCACCCTCACTAACACCAGCACCTCACTAACACCAGCACCTCACTAACACCAGCACCTCACTAACACCAGCACCTCACTAACACCAGCACCTCACTAACACCAGCACCTCACTAACACCAGCACCTCACTAACACCAGCACCTCACTAACACCAGCACCTCACTAACACATGTACCTCACTAACACCAGCACCTCACTAACACCAGCACCTCCTCCTCCACTCATAACTGAGAGGTTCACTTTCACTCCAGGTATCCTCCAGTTACTTCACTTATAACATGTGCTCGTTATTGTTTCTACGCTGATACTCCATCAACACATCATCACTCATCATTACATCACCACATCATCACCACTCCATCATCACCACATCATCACTACATCACCACTCATCACCGCATCACCACATCATCACTACATCACCACTCATCACCGCATCACCACATCATCACTACATCACTCATCACCACTCCATCATCACTACATGACCACTCATCACCATATCATCACTACATCACCACTCATAACTAAGCTTTACTTCTTCATTTATTCCTTTTTTCTTATACTTTTCACCTTTATTAACACTCTTCATGACAGTTTTTTCTTCTGTCTTACCTTCTATTTACATTCATCATTCCAGCAATCTTTCCCCAATTCTCCCAGCACCCGCCCTCCTGTCACCACCAGAATATTTATTCCCGAAGGATCTCCAGAGACAATGTATTCGGCAGGAATAAGCTGAGATACCGAAATAAAGTGGGGCGCTACCTCTTGGATCTGTTCTTCCTCATTATTTTCTATGCAAGATTTTTTTTTTCCAGCAGTTCTCTATATCTCCCAGCAGCCATCCAGTGCTGTCACTTTCCAGCAGTTCTCTATATCTCCCAGCAGCCATCCAGTGCTGTCACTTTCCAGCAGTTCTCTATATCTCCCAGCAGCCATCCAGTGCTGTCACTTTCCAGCAGTTCTCTATATCTCCCAGCAACCATCCAGTGCTGTCACTTACCAGCAGTTCTCTATATCTCCCAGAAACCATCCAGTGCTGTCACTTTCCAGCAGTTCTCTATATCTCCCAGAAACCATCCAGTGCTGTCACTTTCCAGCAGTTCTCTATATCTCCCAGCAACCATCCAGTGCTGTCACTTTCCAGCAGTTCTCTATATTTCCCAGAAACCATCCAGGGCTGTCACTTTCCAGCAGTTCTCTATATCTCCCAGCAACCATCCAGTGCTGTCACTTTCCAGCAGTTCTCTATATCTCCCAGAAACCATCCAGTGCTGTCACTTTCCAGCAGTTCTCTATATCTCCCAGCAAACATCCAGTGCTGTCACTTTCAAGCAGTTCTCTATATCTCCCAGCAACCATCCAGTGCTGTCACTTTCCAGCAGTTCTCTATATCTCCCAGAAACCATCCAGTGCTGTCACTTTCCAGCAGTTCTCTATATCTCCCAGCAACCATCCAGTGCTGTCACTTTCCAGCAGTTCTCTATATCTCCAGAAACCATCCAGTGCTGTCACTTTCCAGCAGTTCTCTATATCTCCCAGAAACCATCCAGTGCTGTCACTTTCCAGCAGTTCTCTATATCTCCCAGCAACCATCCAGTGCTGTCACTTTCCAGCAGTTCTCTATATCTCCCAGCAACCATCCAGTGCTGTCACTTTCCAGCAGTTCTCTATATCTCCCAGAAACCATCCAGTGCTGTCACTTACCAGCAGTTCTCTATATCTCCCAGAAACCATCCAGTGCTGTCACTTTCCAGCAGTTCTCTATATCTCCCAGAAACCATCCAGTGCTGTCACTTTCCAGCAGTTCTCTATATCTCCCAGCAACCATCCAGTGCTGTCACTTTCCAGCAGTTCTCTATATTTCCCAGAAACCATCCAGTGCTGTCACTTTCCAGCAGTTCTCTATATCTCCCAGCAACCATCCAGTGCTGTCACTTTCCAGCAGTTCTCTATATCTCCCAGAAACCATCCAGTGCTGTCACTTTCCAGCAGTTCTCTATATCTCCCAGCAAACATCCAGTGCTGTCACTTTCAAGCAGTTCTCTATATCTCCCAGCAACCATCCAGTGCTGTCACTTTCCAGCAGTTCTCTATATCTCCCAGAAACCATCCAGTGCTGTCACTTTCCAGCAGTTCTCTATATCTCCCAGCAACCATCCAGTGCTGTCACTTTCCAGCAGTTCTCTATATCTCCCAGAAACCATCCAGTGCTGTCACTTTCCAGCAGTTCTCTATATCTCCCAGAAACCATCCAGTGCTGTCACTTTCCAGCAGTTCTCTATATCTCCCAGCAACCATCCAGTGCTGTCACTTTCCAGCAGTTCTCTATATCTCCCAGCAACCATCCAGTGCTGTCACTTTCCAGCAGTTCTCTATATCTCCCAGAAACCATCCAGTGCTGTCACTTACCAGCAGTTCTCTATATCTCCCAGAAACCATCCAGTGCTGTCACTTTCCAGCAGTTCTCTATATCTCCAGAAACATCCAGTGCTGTCACTTTCCAGCAGTTCTCTATATCTCAGAACATCCAGTGCTGTCACTTTCCAGCAGTTCTCTATATCTCCCAGCAACCATCCAGTGCTGTCACTTTCCAGCAGTTCTCTATATCTCCAGAAACCATCCAGTGCTGTCACTTTCCAGCAGTTCTCTATATCTCCCAGAAACCATCCAGTGCTGTCACTTTCCAGCAGTTCTCTATATCTCCCAGCAACCATCCAGTGCTGTCACTTTCCAGCAGTTCTCTATATCTCCCAGCAACCATCCAGTGCTGTCACTTTCCAGCAGTTCTCTATATCTCCCAGCAACCACCCAGTGCTGTCACTTTCCAGCAGTTCTCTATATCTCCCAGCAACCACCCAGTGCTGTCACCTTCCAGCAGTTCTCTATATCTCCCAGCAACCACCCAGTGCTGTCACCTTCCAGCAGTTCCCTATATCTCCCAGCAACCATCCAGTGCTGTCACTTTCGCTTCCCTCGTTACCCACTGACTCTCAGTCTTACTGACTTCCCTCTCCTTTGCCTCTCACTCGGCACCAGTCGCTCCTCTGGAAGCCTTCCTTATGTCGAGCCTGTCCAGCAGACATAGTCAGGCATAGTCCAGCAGACATAGTCCAGCAGACATAGTCCAGCAGACATAGTCCAACAGACATAGTCCAGCAGACATAGTCCAGCAGACATAGTCCAGCAGACATAGTCCAGCAGACAGCGTTGACAAGCTTCATATGTTATATACTAATTTATCTTTGTATTAATAAAGCTGGTCTTGTTTATCACATTATTATTATGTTCATTGTTTGTTATGGTAGAACAATAACACTGCTGCTTCCTTCATTGTTTGTTATGGTAGAACAATAACACTGCTGCTTCCTTCATTTTGCTTGTTTCTTTTATTTTCCATCGACAATTAAAGTGTTTATTGGTCAATATCTTTAGTTATATATTTCCTGATTTTGGGGGGATACTCATTTATTGATAAGACACATGTGCAACACCTGGGTATCTTTATTCTACTACACGGGTTTTTTCTAAAAAAAAAAAAAAAAATATGAGGGAGACTTGTATAGTGGAGCCAGTGAAAGAGGTCTGAGTTGCAGCAGTTGTAGACGTCGTCACAAGTGGTCGGGGCCCTCTAGTGTAAGCAGGTCATGCCCCAGAAGGTGAAGCAGAGGTTAGCAATAGAGTAGTGGAGAATTCTCTCTGTATCATGAGTCTATTGGCTCCACCATGAACGTCACCGCCATATTTAAGACTCCATTGTCATGCTGAAGCTTCATATCGTTCCAGACCATGGAGCTGAACTCTTCTCCAGGCTGAGGGACTCACCACCTTGTTCCAGACCATGGAGCTGAACTTTTCTCCAGGCTGAGGGACTCACCACCTCAAATGCTATTTTTCCAAAATTGATGGACTGATTACACATCTTCATTTTACTACTACACCTGCTGCCTCTGTATTTGACTGAAGAAGTCTCCTATGTAGGCAAAACAATAAAGATACCCAAGTGTTGCATATATATCATAATCATCAACTTGTCTGTATTTTACATTATTTTCAGCACAGACTGGAAAAGTCTGCTATGCCGACGAAACTTCTCTCCAGTAAAGATACCCAGTGGTGTCAGGTCCCCACCCTGAGGAACTGTCAGGAATGGCCTTGACTACAGGGTGTGTGGTGGGGTAGGGTGACTATGTAGGGCGGGGCCATGTAGGGTGCCCTTGCTGGCCTTAGACACACCTACCACGCCCCCCTCTGTTTATAGTGGGAGTGCGGGGGTGACTTGCAGAGGGTGGGGTCAATTTTGTCCCTCATTCAGGCCATAGGCACGAGTGCCACGCACCCTTCTGTTTGTAGTAGGGGTGTGAAGGACGTCTCTACATGATAGGGCAACAATTCAGCCCTTAAGTAAGGGTGTGTAAAGTAGGAATAGGGAATAAAGAGTGTGTAGAGGGCATGACAGACTGGACACCTTTGCTAGTTTTATGTATGATGTAACGCCCCTTGTATATAGTGTGGTGGGTGTTGTGTGGTATAGCGAGGACAGGTGGCAGCACTGACAATGGAATGAAGATGAATGGTTCAGAGAACCGTCAAGTTGATAAATTAGACACATATGCAACACTTGGGTATCTTTATTGAGGAAACGTCTTGCCACACAGTGGCTTCATCAGTCCTATACAGAGAAGACTGGTGAAAATCAGAAGGCGTTTGAGGTAATCAGTCCCCCAGCCTGGAGTCGAAGTCATCACTCCATCATTGTAACGTAACCTGAGCCTAAATAGAACTTAATGACTTATTCTTGACAGGCTCATTAATCTCAGAGAAAATTTTGGATTTATTTTGGCTTGTATATATCACAGGTTTTTTTTAGTGGAAGAAACTGGGAAAACTGAAATACTGTTTTTTATACAATAATTCCTGAGTTCATCCACTTGTCTCCAACCCTTCAACGCTGACAACTCGATAATGCACCTTCATAGCGGCTTCAAACCTAATGTTCTTCCATATCTTTAGAATATTGTTCTCTCTGAGATAAGAAGAGTAAGTCTCTTCAGTTTTAGGCTGTATTTGACTTTATTTGCCAGTTTTATTGAAGAAATTGGAAGATTAGTTTCCATGTGATGACTTGTGAAGGCCTCGGCTGGTTTGCTAATATTCAGCAGCGTTAGAATCGTATTGCCGCACTCTGCACTATTTTTGTCGCCGCGAACATTGAGGTAGATAGAGTGGACTGAGGTTATGATATACATGGATACCTTTATCAGATCTTGGAACCACTGAAATACTTATAGTTATTATAATTTATTATTATTATTATCTGATGATTATGATAATGGGGAAATAGAAGAGAAAATAACGAATAAAGAAGGAGGAAAATAGTCAGAAGATGAGGAAGAGGAGGAGGTGGAGGAGAAGAGAAGGAGAAAGAGGAGAGGAAGAGAAGGAGGTGGAGAAGAGGAAGAGGAAGAAGAGGAGGAAGAGAAGAGGAAGTATAGAGGCTTAGTGATCAAGGCTTTGAAGCTCTTCCTAGATGACGGGACTAAGCCACGCCCACCCAGCCCACCCCGCCCACCCCGCCCACAACGCCCACCCCGCCCATACCAGCAGCTGTAATCCAAGGTCGTTCTTCGCTTAAAACAAAAACGCCCACACCACCCCGCCCACACCACCCCGCCCACACCACCCTACCCACCCACACCACCCTACCAACACCAAACTACCCACACCAACCCGCTCACACTCCCACTTCCACACCACCTCAGCCACCCCAATCCACCCACACCAAACTACCCACCCCACTCTGCCCACAGGAACCCACACCACCTGGCCCACATCACCCTACCCACATCAACCCGCCCACACCACCCCGCCCACACCACCCTACCCATACTACCCCGCCCACACCACCCTACCCACACTAAACTACCCACACCAACCTACGACACCACCCCGCCCACAACACCCTACCCACACCAAACTACCCACACCAACCTACCCACACCAACCCGCCCACACCACCCCACCCAAACCAACCCACCCACACCACCCCGTCCACATCACCCCGCCCACACCACCCAAACCAAACTACCCACACCAACCTACCCACACCACCCCGCCCACACCACCCCACCCTACCCACACCACCCCGCCCCCAGTAACCCGCACCACCCCACCCTACCCACACCACCCCGCCCCCAGTAACCCGCACCACCCCAAATGTGGGAGAGTAAAGAATGGTGAAACATAATAATATTGTTAATCGGGAGAAATTAGTTGAAGAGAGAGAGAAAGAGTGAGAGAGAGATAGTGAGAGAGAGAGAGAGAGAGAGAGAGAGAGAGAGAGAGAGAGAGAGAGAGAGAGAGAGAGAGAGAGAGAGAGAGAGAGAGAGAGAGAGAGAGAGAGAGAGAGAGAGAGAGAGAGAGAGAGAGAAGAGAGAGAGAAAGAGAGAGAGAAGAAGAGAGAGAGAGAGAGAGAGAGAGAGAGAGAGAGAGAGAGAGAGAGAGAGAGAGAGAGAGAGAGAGAGAGAGAGAGAGAGAGAGCGAGAGAGAGAGAGAGAGAGGGAGAAAGGGAGAGGAGGAGGGAGATTATATTCATAGTTAAATTTACACATTGCTTTGGCTTCCGTAGTCACATGCTGATATGTATGTCTGTTTTGTGTTCATCTGTCTGTGTTCAGGTGCAAGGAGCCTCACTCTAATACTTGTATATATACCCTGTGTGTCCATGTATTTTTTGTAACAGCTTGACAAAGCTCCTGGAGAGCGAAACGTTGCCACAATATAAATGTCGCATTAGTTGCACTTGTGTCCTTTTACCTAACATATTCAGGTCTTATTCACTATCACCCAGACTCACTCAGTATCCCTGCAACTCACAATCAACCACTCACTCAGTATCCCTGCATCTCACAATCAACCACTCACTCAGTATCCCTGCAACTCACTATTAACCAGACTCAGTATCCCTGCAACTCACTATCAACCAGACTCACTCAGTATCCCTGCAACTCACAATCAACCAGACTCACTCAGTATCCCTGCATCTCACAATCAACCACTCACTCAGTATCCCTGCAACTCACTATTAACCAGACTCAGTATCCCTGCAACTCACTATCAACCAGACTCACTCAGTATCCCTGCAACTCACAATCAACCACTCACTCAGTATCCCTGCAACTCACTATTAACCAGACTCAGTATCCCTGCAACTCACTATTAACCAGACTCAGTATCCCTGCAACTCACTATCAACCAGACTCACTCAGTATCCTTGCAACTCACAATCAACCACTCACTCAGTATCCCTGCAACTCACTATTAACCAGACTCAGTATCCCTGCAACTCACAATCAACCAGACTCACTCAGTATCCCTGCAACTCACAATCAACCACTCACTCAGTATCCCTGCAACTCACTATTAACCAGACTCAGTATCCCTGCAACTCACTATCAACCAGACTCACTCAGTATCCCTGCAACTCACAATGAACCAGCCTTACTCAGTGTCCCTGCAACTCACTATTAACCAGCCTCACTCAGCATCCCTGCAACTCACTATCCACCAGACTCACTCAGTATCCCTGCAACTCACTATCCACCAGACTCACTCAGTATCCCTGCAACTCACTATCAACCAGACTCACTCAGTATCCCTGCAACTCACTATCCACCAGACTCACTCAGTATCCCTGCAACTCACTATCAACCAGATTCACTCAGCATCCCTGCAACTCACTATTAATCAGCCTCACTCAGTATCCCTGCAACTCACAATCAACCACTCACTCAGTATCCCTGCAACTCACTATTACAAAGACTCACTCAGTATCCCTGCAACTCACTATCCACCAGACTCACTCAGTATCCCTGCAACTCACTATCCACCAGACTCACTCAGTATCCCTGCAACTCACTATCCACCAGACTCACTCAGTATCCCTGCAACTCACTATCCACCAGACTCACTCAGTATCCCTGCAACTCACTATCCACCAGACTCACTCAGTATCCCTGCAACTCACTATCCACCAGACTCACTCAGTATCCCTGCAACTCACTATCCACCAGACTCACTCAGTATCCCTGCAACTCACTATCCACCAGACTCACTCAGTATCCCTGCAACTCACTATCAACCAGACTCACTCAGTATCCCTGCAACTCACAGCCAACCAGCCTCACTCAGCATCCCTGCAACTCACTGTCAACCAGCCTCACTCAGTATCCCTGCAACTCACAATCAACCACTCACTCAGTATCCCTGCAACTCACTATTACAAAGACTCACTCAGTATCCCTGCAACTCACTATCAACCAGACTCACTCAGCATCCCTGCAACTCACTATCCACCAGACTCACTCAGTATCCCTGCAACTCACTATTACAAAGACTCACTCAGTATCCCTGCAACTCACTATCCACCAGACTCACTCAATATCCCTGCAACTCACTATTACAAAGACTCACTCAGTATCCCTGCAATTCACTATCCACCAGACTCACTCAGCATCCCTGTAACTCACTATCCACCAGACTCACTCAGTATCCCTGCAACTCACTATCCACCAGACTCACTCAGTATCCCTGCAACTCACTATCCACCAGACTCACTCAGTATCCCTGCAACTCACTATCCACCAGACTCACTCAGTATCCCTGCAACTCACTATCCACCAGACTCACTCAGTATCCCTGCAACTCACTATTACAAAGACTCACTCAGTATCCCTGCAACTCACTATCCACCAGACTCACTCAATATCCCTGCAACTCACTATTCAAAGACTCACTCAGTATCCCTGCAACTCACTATCCACCAGACTCACTCAGATCCCTGCAACTCACTATCCACCAGACTCACTCAGTATCCCTGCAACTCACTATCCACCAGACTCACTCAGTATCCCTGCAACTCACTATCCACCAGACTCCTCAGTATCCTCAACTCATATCACAGACTCTCAGTATCCGCAACTCACTATCCACCAGACTCACTCAGTATCCCTGCAACTCACTATCCACCAGACTCACTCAGTATCCCTGCAACCCACTATCCACCAGACTCACTCAGTATCCCTGCAACTCACTATCCACCAGACTCACTCAGTATCCCTGCAACTCACTATCCACCAGACTCACTCAGTATCCCTGCAACTCACTATCCACCAGCCTCACTCAGTATCCCTGCAACTCACTATCCACCAGACTCACTCAGTATTCCTGCAACTCACTATCCACCAGACTCACTCAGTATCCCTGCAACTCACTATCAACCAGACTCAGTATCCCTGCAACTCACTATCCACCAGACTCACTCAGTATCCCTGCAACTCACTATCAAAGCCACTTATTAGCTTCATCATGTATTAGCAGAGTAATCTCTCCAGTGCTCTGTTAGCATCTAACATTAGCATACCTGCTCCTTCACCGTTACGTTAACATTTTCCCATTAGCATAGCAACCCCTTCACCATTATGATATCTTACATTACCATTGTTGACCCTGCCCCTTCACCGTTACGTTAACATTTTCCCATTAGCATAGCAACCCCTTCACCATTATGATATCTTACATTACCATTGTTGACCCTGCCCCTTCACCGTTACGTTAACATTTTCCCATTAGCATAGCAACCCCTTCACCATTATGATATCTTACATTACCATTGTTGACCCTGCCCCTTCACCGTTACGTTAACATTTTCCCATTAGCATAGCAACCCCTTCACCATTATGATATCTTACATTACCATTGTTGACCCTGCCCTTCACCGTTACGTTAACATTTTCCCATTAGCATAGCAACCCTTCACCATTATGATATCTTACATTACCATTGTTGACCCTGCCCCTTCACCGTTACGTTAACATTTTCCCATTAGCATAGCAACCCCTTCACCATTATGATATCTTACATTACCATTGTTGACCCCTCCAGTAAGAGCTCTCGCTAGCCTCGCATGGAATCCAAACTGGCGCTACAATTAACTTTACCAAGGAGTAGTAAATTGTCTCACACTCACAGGTTTTCTTCATTCACTGTCGTCTTAGTTTTTTAGCGTTTAATTAGCTTAATCGTCTTCAAATGAGCTACTAAAGAACGTCGATAACGATCGCTTACCCCCTTAACGGTAACATGTAGATCATTAGAGCAGGATGCCTAAAGACTGGAAACTAGCAAATGTAACCATAATATTTGTTTGTAAGAGTGACTATTATCTTCTCAGTTTAAACATAAGTTTTGTGTAAGCAACTTGACACTTATTAATTATGGACAAGATAGTTATTTTTCTGTAACTTAATAACTTAACCGGAAATCAACATGGATGTCGCAACAAAAGGTCATACCTGACTAACCCAAATATTTCAAGTATATATTCAAAGTGCATATATACTAAAAAAAAAAAACTGGACAAGATTCCAACAAATGTAGGATACCTTGATTTCCAAAAGACATTTAACGAAGTCCGCCGTCCAGGATAACTGGCAAATATAAATGAGCATGGTGTAGGAACTCCATGCCAGGAAACAGTGAGTGGCACTGAAGGGCGAAGTTTGTGAGTGACAAGACGTTAAAGAGTGGCGTTCCTTAGGGATAGGTTCTTGGTCCAGTTCTTTTTGTAATGTACACAAAGGGTCTCGAGGTAGGGTTAGCATCTACAATGGTAAAGTTTGCCGATGACACAAAATTGGGACAAAATGCAGCGTCCAAAGGCGAATACTTGAGCACCCAGAGTTGGACAGCTTGACGTTGTGTTGACAAATGAAAATAATGTATTTCAAATATAATAATCTCAAGCACGAACATAAAATATTTGGTAATAATATTAACCGAAACAAGAGAAGAAAAGGACCTTGGAATAATCATAAGCAACATTTTCAAAGGCACAGAACAGTACCGATCTACAAGCAGAAAAGTGACTAGGTTTCATATCTAGGAATCCCGAGAACAAATCACATTAGAAAATAGTATTTCACTAGATACTAAGCTGGGACAAACTGAAATCAATGGAGTCCTGATATTTGTTCAGCCTCTGTGTCAAGACCAACAGTTAACAATGACCCACACAAGTTAATAATAACAGTGGTAGAAGTAGTAGTGGTGGTTGTGATTGTACTAGTCACATCAGTGGTTGCGTCCACCTGCACCACATTTCTGTACACTGGTGATTATTCTGAAACTCTCTTCCCCTGTTTTATCACTTTAGGATTTAGAGTGAATTCTGATAGTTGAATAAAGGGGTTTACTGGAGGTGTTAGACTACTGTATGGAAGTTCTCTATAGTCACGAATTCTAGTTTTAAAAAATTATGAAGAGCACTTCCAGGATATTAATGTTACAGTTAGAAGAGATGGACTGATATACAACTGTACACAGAAGAGAGACAAGGTTACCCTTGTATCTACTGTCATCGATTAGTATTTGAAACTTCGCAATGATAGTGAAAACTAACCAGTTTGCAGTTTGTTTGTCTGTCCTTTGAATACTAGGAAAATACCACTTTCATGAATATAATAATAATAATAATAATAAAAATAATAATAATAATAATAATAATAATAATAATAATAATAATAATAATAATAATAATAATAATAATAATAATAATAATAATAATTATTATTATTATTATTATTATTATTATTATTATTATTATTAAACTACCAGGCTAGTAACATAGAGGTTTAACTAGCCTGCCCACACGACCAGCCAAGACACCAGCACGACAACATGCACGCCTGCCTGCCCGCACGCCCACCCAGACGCCCACATGCACGCACGCCCGTTCACCTGAGACACTCACCTTGGCATCTCCGGCGACGCCCACGCCACTCACAAAGGTGTTCAGGTGGCAAAGCGATGAACAGGTAACCCCAAAACACTGCCCACGCCAGCCATACCCAAAGGCTAAGATGGCGCCCTGCCCACCACTCACACTTGAACCTCAAGTATGAGGCTGGAGAGATACTGCAAGAGGAGGTGAGGTGCAGCACCTGAGGGACTGACCCCCCACACCCTCATGTTCGTCTCTGTATTCGACTGACGAAGCCTGCTGAGCCGGCGCTACATTTCGTCAATAAAGACATCTAGGTGTTGTGCATGTGTCTTGTTCATCAGTACAGAAATTATGTCTTTTTTCAGACCTCCAAAAATTTTGCGAAAAATTTCATTTTAATTTTATTTTGGCAATAATTTTCCAAAGGAAGATTTAAATAATTTTAATATATTGAATGTTAGAAGATTCGTCCAGCTGCAAAACAGAATGTAAAGAATAACGAGTGACAGAGGAGAAATATTTAAATTTAAATAAAACTGAAAGAAGGTTATACAGACGAAGACAGGTGTATGTTTCACTGTGTATACACAGAGAAGTGTATTTCTAGCTGTGTACATCAACAGAAAGGTGTATGTCTAGCTGTGTACATCAACAGAGAAGTGTATGTCTAGCTGTGTACATCAACAGAGAGGTGTATGTCTAGCTGTGTACATCAACAGAGAGTGTATGTCTAGCTGTGTACATCAACAGAGAAGTGTATGTCTAGCTGTGTACATCAACAGAGAAGTGTATGTCTAGCTGTGTACATCAACAGAGAAGTGTATGTCTAGCTGTGTACATCAACAGAGAAGTGTATGTCTAGCTGTGTACATCAACAGAGAGGTGTATGTCTAGCTGTGTACATCAACAGAGAGGTGTATGTCTAGCTGTGTACATCAACAGAGAAGTGTATGTCTAGCTGTGTACATCAACAGAGAGGTGTATGTCTAGCTGTGTACATCAACAGAGAGGTGTATGTCTAGCTGTGTACATCAACAGAGAGGTGTATGTCTAGCTGTGTACATCAACAGAGAGTGTATGTCTAGCTGTGTACATCAACAGAGGAGTGTATGTCTAGCTGTGTACATCAACAGAGAGGTGTATGTCTAGCTGTGTACATCAACAGAAGGTGTATGTCTAGCTGTGTACATCAACAGAGGTGTATGTCTAGCTGTGTACATCAACAGAGAGGTGTATGTCTACTGTGTACATCAACAGAGAGGTTATGTCTAGCTGTGTACATCAACAGAGAGGTGTATGTCTAG
Source organism: Cherax destructor (assembly GCA_009830355.1). Lineage (NCBI taxonomy): Eukaryota > Metazoa > Arthropoda > Malacostraca > Decapoda > Parastacidae > Cherax > Cherax destructor. The sequence continues at coordinate 310,364 of WNWK01000401.1, read as the reverse complement.
CTGTGTACATCAACAGAGAGTGTATGTCTAGCTGTGTACATCAACAGAGAGGTGTATGTCTAGCTGTGTACATCAACAGAGGGGTGTATGTCTAGCTGTGTACATCAACAGAGAAGTGTATGTCTAGCTGTGTACATCAACAGAGAGGTGTATGTCTAGCTGTGTACATCAACAGAGAGGTGTATGTCTAGCTGTGTACATCAACAGAGAGGTGTATGTCTAGCTGTGTACATCAACAGAGGGTGTATGTCTAGCTGTGTACATCAACAGAGGGTGTATGTCTAGCTGTGTACATCAACAGAGAGGTGTATGTCTAGCTGTGTACATCAACAGAGAGGTGTATGTCTAGCTGTGTACATCAACAGAGAGGTGTATGTCTAGCTGTGTACATCAACAGAGAGGTGTATGTCTAGCTGTGTACATCAACAGAGAGGTGTATGTCTAGCTGTGTACATCAACAGAGAGGTGTATGTCTAGCTGTGTACATCAACAGAGAGGTGTATGTCTAGCTGTGTACATCAACAGAGAGGTGTATGTCTAGCTGTGTACATCAACAGAGAGGTTTTGTCTACTGTACATCAACAGAGGGTATGTCTAGCTTACATCAACAGAGAGGTGTATGTCTAGCTGTGTACATCAACAGAGAGGTATATGTCTAGCTGTGTACATCAACAGAGAGGTGTATGTCTTGCTGTGTACATCAACAGAGGTGTATGTCTAGCTGTGTACATCAACAGAGAGGTGTATGTCTAGCTGTGTACATCAACAGAGAGGTGTATGTCTAGCTGTGTACATCAACAGAGAGGTGTATGTCTAGCTGTGTACATCAACAGAGAGGTGTATGTCTAGCTGTGTACATCAACAGAGAGGTGTATGTCTGCTACTAGTGTACATCAACAGAGAGGTGTATGTCTGCTGTGTACATCAACAGAGGTGTATGTCTAGCTGTGTACATCAACAGAAGGTGTATATCTAGCTGTGTACATCAACAGAGAGGTATATGTCTAGCTGTGTACATCAACAGAGAGGTGTATGTCTAGCTGTGTACATCAACAGAGGTGTATGTCTAGCTGTGTACATTAACTGACAGGTGTAGATCTCTCAGTATACATCAACTGACAGGTGTACATCTCTCAGTATACATCAACTGACAGGTGTATATCTCTCAGTATACATCAACTGACAGGTGTATATCTCTCAGTATACATCAACTGACAGGTGTATACCTCTACATATATATACAGAAACTTTACATAATTCACATCTCAGTCATTAAAGTATTCCTGACTAGTGGCGAAGTAACACGCAGGCATGAATGACCCTCATGTAGTCGACAGGCTTGAAACCCAATTAACTCTCCTGGATTTAAATTAAAAACAGGCCCCGGGGATAGGGGGCGCTGACCCCTAGTGTCCCCCAACCCCCTGAAGCAATCTTAGGTTCATCAATCTCACTTCACTAAAGTCATGACTCAAAAATCACTTTACTACTACTACTACTACTACTACTACTACTACTAATAATAATAATAATAATAATAATAATAATAATAATATTATTATTATTATTATTATTATTATTATTATTATTATTATTATTAAAAAATTTAGTTTGAGATGGACTATTATAATTTATATTTTCATTTAAAATAAAGACTGAAAAGTTTTGTTTAACTTGTGATTAAGTAAATAAGGTCAAAGACGCCAGATAAAGTTCAACTTGAACAGCTATGTTAATGTAGGAAAAAGTGAACAGTGTTGAACACTCAACTACCAGACGTAAATTATTATAGTAACTCTTGAACCTTATCTCCCTTAGTCTCTCTCTCTCTCTCTCTCTCTCTCTCTCTCTCTCTCTCTCTTCTCTCTCTCTCTCCTCTTCTTCTATACTCTTCCCCCTTCCTCCTCACTTCTTCACTCCCTTATCTCTCTCCCTCACTAGCGCTTTACTCTCAACTCACGTAACCTCACTAGCGTACATATCAACTAGAATCTGTAACTCTTCAACCAGCAGCTGTAACACTCAACTAGCAACTGTAACATTCAACTAGCAGCTGTAACACTCAACTAGCAGCTGTAACACTCAACTAGCAACTGTAACACTCAACTAGCAACTGTAACACTCAACTAGCAACTGTAACACTCAACTAGCAACTGTAACACTCAACTAGCAACTGTAACACTCAACTAGCAGCTGTAACACTCAACTAGCAGCTGTAACACTCAACTAGCAACTGTAACACTCAACTAGCAAATGTAACACTCAACTAGCAACTGTAACACTCAACTAGCACTGTAACACTCAACTAGCAACTGTAACACTCAACTAGCAACTGTAACACTCAACTAGCACTGTAACACTCAACTAGCACTGTAACACTCAACTAGCAACTGTAACACTCAACTAGCACTGTAACACTCAACTAGCAACTGTAACACTCAACTAGCAGCTGTAACACTCAACTAGCACTGTAACACTCAACTAGACTGTAACATCACTAGCAGCTGTAACACTCAACTAGCAACTGTAACACTCAACTAGCAACTCTAACATTCACCTAGACGCTGTAACATTCAACTAGCAGCTGTAACACTCAACTAGCAACTGTAACACTCAACTAGCAGCTGTAACACTCAACTAGCAACTGTAACACTCAACTAGCAACTGTAACACTCACCTAGCAGCTGTAACACTCAACTAGCAACTGTAACACTCAACTAGCAGCTGTAACACTCAACTAGCAGCTGTAACACTCAACTAGCAACTGTAACACTCACCTAGCAGCTGTAACACTCAACTAGCAACTGTAACACTCCCCTAGCAGCTGTAACATTCAACTAGCAGCTGTAACACTCAACTAGCAACTGTAACACTCAACTAGCAACTGTAACACTCAACTAGCAGCTGTAACACTCAACTAGCAACTGTAACACTCAACTAACAACTGTAACATCAACTAGAAAGCTGTAACCAACTACTGTAACTCAACTAGCAGCTGTAACACTCAACTAGCAACCTGTAACATTCAACTAGCTAAGCATACTGGCTGTAACACTCAACTAGCAACTGTAACACTCAACTAGCAGCTGTAACACTCAACTAGCAAGCTGTAACACTCAACTAGCAGCTGTAACACTCAACTAGCAACTGTAACACTCAACTAGCAGCTGTAACACTCAACTAGCAACTGTAACACTCAACTAGCAGCTGTAACACTCAACTAGCAACTGTAACACTCAACTAGAAAGCTGTAACACTCAACTAGCAACTGTAACACTCAACTAGAACTGTAACACTCCTAGCAACTGTAACACTCAACTAACTAACAAACACTTCAACTAGCAACTGTAACATCAACTAGCAGCTGTAACACTCAACTAGCAACTGTAACACTCAACTAGCAACTGTAACATTCAACTAGCAGCTGTAACACTAACTAGCGCTGTAACACTAAGCACTGTAACACTCAGCTGTAACCCACTGCAGCTGTAACACTCAACACAACTGTAACACTAACTACAGCTGTAACATCAACTAGAGCTGTAACATAACTAGCAACGTAACACTCACCTAGCAGCTGTAACACTCAACTAGCAACGTAAACTCCTAGACTGAACATTCAACTAGCAGCTGTAACCTCAACTAGCACTGTAACCTCACTAGCACTGTAACACTCAACTGCAACTAAACTCAACTAAACTGTAACACTCAACCTAACAACTATAACATTCAACTAGCAACTGTAACATCAACTAGCAGCTGTAACACTCAACTAGCAACTGTAACATCAACTAGCACTGTAACATCACCTAGACGTAACACTCAACTAGCAGCTGTAACACTCAATAGCAACTGACTCAACTAGCAGCTTAAACTCAACAGCAACTGTAACATCAACTAGCAGCTGTAACACTCAACTAGCAACTGTAACATTCAACTAGCACGTAACATTCAACTAGCAACTGTAACATCACTAGCACTGTAACATCAACTAGCACTGTAACACTCAACTAGCAGCTGTAACACTCAACTAGCAACTGTAACACTCAACTAGCACTGTAACACTCAACTAGCGCTGTAACACTCAACGAAGTAAATCCTAGCAGCTGTAACATTCAACTAGCAACTGTAACACTCAACTAGCAACTGTAACACTCAACTAGCAACTGTAACACTCAACTAGCAACTGTAACATCACTAGCACTGTAACACTCAACTAGCAACTTAACATTCAACTAGCAACTGTAACATCAACTAGCAGCTGTAACACTCAAGACTTAAACTCAATATGAACATCAACTAGCAGCTGTAACATCAACTAGCACTGTAACACTCAACTAGCAGCTGTAACATCAACTAGCAACTGTAACATAACTAGCAGCTGTAACACTCAACTAGCAACTGTAACACTCAACTAGCAACTGAACATCAACTAGCACTGTAACATCACTAGCAGCTGTACATTCAACTAGCAACTGTAACACTCAACTAGCAGCTGTAACACTCAACTAGCACTGTAACACTCCTAGCACTAACTCTGCACTGAACACTCAACTAGCAGCTGTAACACTCAACTAGCAACTGTAACACTCCAGCAGCTGTAACATCAACTAGCACTGTAACTAACACTACTCAACTAGCAACTGAACATCAACTAGCACTGTAACACTCAACAGCAGCTGTACACTCAACTACACTGTAACATTCAACTAGCAGCTGTAACACTAACTACAATGTAAATCAACTAGAGGTAACACTCAATTAACTGTAACACTAACTAGACTGTAAACTCAACTAGCAACTGTAACATCAACTGCAGCTGTAAATCAACTAGCAACTGTAACATCAACTACAACGTAAATTAACTAGCACTAACACTAACTAGCAGCTAACATTCACTACACACTTAACACTCAACTAGCACTGTAACACTCAACTAGCAGCTGTAACTCAACTAGCAACTGTAACACTCACTAGCACTGTAACACTCAACTGCACTGTAACCCACTCACTACTCTCACTGTAAATAACTAAACTGTAAACTAACAGCACGTACTCAACTACCTGTAACATTCAACTAGCTGTAACACTCAACTAGCAGCGTAACATCAATAGCAACTGTAACACTCAACTAGCAGCTGTAAACTCAACTAGCAACTGTAACATCAACTAGCAGTGTAACACTCAACTAGCAACTGTAACATCAACTAGCACGTAACATCAACTAGCAACTGTAACACTCAACTAGCACGTAACACCAACTAGCAACTGTAACACTCAACTAGCAACTGTAACACTCAACTAGCAACTGTACACTCAACTAGCAACTGTAACACTCACTAGCAGCTGTAACACTCAACTAGCAACTGTAACACTCCTAGCAACTTAACACTCAACTAGCATGTAACACTCAACTAGCAACTGTAACACTCAACTAGCACTTAACACTAACTAGCAACTGTAACACTCAACTAGCAACTGTAACACTCAACTACAACTTAACACAACTAGCAACTGTAACATCAACTAGCACTGTAACATCAACTAGCACTGTAACACTCAACTAGCAACTCTAACATTCACCTAGACGCTGTAACATTCAACTAGCAGCTGTAACACTCAACTAGCAACTGTAACACTCAACTAGCAGCTGTAAAACTCAACTAGCAACTGTAACATTCAACTAGCAGCTGTAACACTCAACTAGCAGCTGTAACATTCAACTAGCAACTGTAACATTCAACTAGCAACTGTAACATTCAACTAGCAACTGTAACACTCAACTAGCAGCTGTAACACTCAACTAGCAACTGTAACACTCAACTAGCAGCTGTAACACTCAACTAGCGGCTGTAACACTCAACTAGCAGCTGTAACACTCAACTAGCAACTGTAACTCAACTAGCAGCTGTAAAACTCAACAGCAGCGTAACACTACACTAGCAACTGAACACTCAACTAGCAACTGTAACACTCAACTAGCAGCTGTAACACTCAACTAGCAACTGTAACACTCAACTAGCAGCTGTAACACTCAACTAGCAACTGTAACACTCAACTAGCAACTGTAACACTCAACTAGCAACTGTAACACTCAACTAGCAGCTGTAACACTCAACTAGCAACTGTAACACTCAACTAGCAGCTGTAACACTCAACTAGCAACTGTAACACTCAACTAGCAACTGTAACACTCAACTAGCAGCTGTAACACTCAACTAGCAACTGTAACACTCACCTAGCAGCTGTAACACTCAACTAGCAACTGTAACATCAACTAGCAACTGTAACATCAACTAGCAACTGTAACACTCAACTAGCAGCTGTAACACTCAACCTAAGCACTGCACTAACTGCTGTAACACTCAACTAGCAACTGTAACATCAACTAGCAACTGTAACACTCAACTAGCAACTGTAACACTCAACTAGCAGCTGTAACACTCAACTAGCAACTGTAACATCTCAACTAGCAGCTGTAACACTCCACTAGCAACTGTAACACTCAACTAGCAGCTGTAACACTCAACTAGCACTGTAACACTCAACTAGCAACTGTAACATCAACTAGCAACTGTAACACTCAACTAGCAACTGTAACACTCAACTAGCAGCTGTAACACTCAACTAGCAACTGTAACACTCAACTAGCAACTGTAACACTCAACTAGCAAAACTGCTAACACTCAACTAGCAACTGTAACACTCAACTAGCAGCTGTAACACTCAACTAGCAACTGTAACACTCAACTAGCAACTGTAAACACTGCAACTGCATCAACGCAACTGTAACACTCAACTACACTGTAACATAACAGCAACTGTAACACTCAACTAGCAGCTGTAACACTCAACTAGCAACTGTAACACTCAACTAGCAACTGTAACATTCAACTAGCAACTGTAACACTCAACTAGCAGCTGTAACACCAACTAGCAACTGTAACTCAGCAACTGTAACATTCAACTAGCAGCTGTAACACTCAACTAGCAACTGTAACACTCAACTAGCAACTGTAACACTCAACTAGCAACTGTAACACTCAACTAGCAACTGTAACACTCAACTAGCAACTGTAACACTCAACTAGCAACTGTAACACTCAACTAGCAACTGTAACATCAACTAGCAACTGTAACACTACAGCTGTAACACACTAGCAACTGAACACTCAACTAGCAGCTGTAACACTCAACTAGCACTGTAACACTCAACTAGCAACTGTAACATTCAACTAGCAACTGTAACACTCAACTAGCAACTGTAACACTCAACTAGCAGCTGTAACACTCAACTAACAACTGTAACATTCAACTAGCAACTGTAACACTCAACTAGCAGCTGTAACACTCAACTAGCAGCTGTAACACTCAACTAGCAACTGTAACATTCAACTAGCAACTGTAACACTCAACTAGCAGCTGTAACACTCAACTAGCAACTGTAACATTCAACTAGCAGCTGTAACACTCAACTAGCAACTGTAACACTCAACTAGCAACTGTAACACTCAACTAGCAACTGTAACACTCACCTAGCAGCTGTAACACTCAACTAGCAACTGTAACACTCAACTAGCAGCTGTAACACTCAACTAGCAACTGTAACACTCAACTAGCAACTGTAACATTCAACTAGCAACTGTAACACTCAACTAGAAGCTGTAACACTCAACTAGCAGCTGTAACACTCAACTAGCAACTGTAACATTCAACTAGCAACTGTAACACTCAACTAGCAGCTGTAACACTCAACTAGCAGCTGTAACACTCAACTAGCAACTGTAACCTTCAACTAGCAACTGTAACACTCAACTAGCAGCTGTAACTCTCACCTAGCAGCTGTAACACTCAACTAGCAACTGTAACACTCAACTAGCAGCTGTAACACTCAACTAGCAACTGTAACATTCAACTAGCAGCTGTAACACTCAACTAGCAGCTGTAACACTCAACTAGCAGCTGTAACACTCAACTAGCAGTTGTAACACTCAACTAGCAGCTGTAACACTCAACTAGCAGCTGTAACATTCAACTAGCAGCTATAAAACACAACTAGAATTTGAGTTTACTTTAATTCCTAAAACAGTAGGTAAACTCTAGGTTTATATATAGAATATACATTGAGTGATATAAACCTCTCGGAGTATGTATTGAGAGACACCTCTCGGTATATATACTCTGAGACATACACCTCTCTTTGTATATACCCTAAGAGATATCGATAAACAGTGACAAATACAAGGCAATCTTGGCAACTCATTTGGTTTCCATTGTGGACAGAGACTCCTGATGGTGAAGGCATTTTCCAGCAGGATTTTGATCCATGAGTCACTTCCAGAAAAATGCTGATATACACTCCTCGGGGAGTGAGCATGGCTTATTACCTTATGGAGTAGAAAGCATAGTTGAGAGTGCATCAGAAGGAAGATAGAGCTTAGTTAAAAGCTCTCTCTCTTTGGACTTATGGAAAAGAGATGTTAGTTTAAGATAATGTCATTTACGATAATGCCGTGATAACTCCCACTTTAAAGATAATTCGCTGGGCAATAACAAATTTGGATACTTTCTTTTGAAGACTTACATTTGTTGACAGTTTACACTGTGTACATTCCAGTTTGATAACTGTCTGCCCCTTTTCGTGTACCTTTCCCAGTACTTATGCTGTGCCTTTCCAGATGCCTTTTCCCGTATTTTCCCAGCCATCTTCCCCTGCATTTTTAACCCTGTATCTTTCCCATGTATCTTTCTCATATCTAAACTCAAATATCTCGTCTACGTTGTCCTCATTCACTCGTAGCTTTTCACACTAAACTAGTTCTCAGAAATTGTTTTTTTTTAAAGCCAGTGTGATACATCACAAAGTCATTACAATAACTCCAATGTACTCATTCTTATCCCGTCTTTAAACTGCCCCAGTATGACTGTTTTAAAGCATCTTCTTGGCTTTACCTTTGCCTCACAGTAATGCTCACAGATCCAGGGTTCTGTGAGCAGACTTGGACATGCACTTTTTTTTTCTGTCTCTCTTCCAACTCTTTGCAAAAATTCCGTTACCGTTGTTTTTCATTTGGATGATGCTACTGTGGCTATTGTTGGTGAAGTTTCTGCTGTTGTTTCTACTGCTGCTTTTGCAACTGCTGGTATTATTACTCTTCCTGTTGTTGTTTTTCCTTGTTAATAGTTTCCCTCCTGATATTGTTGTTCTTGCTACTGTTGTTGTTGTTGGTTATGCAATTCATTTTGTTTCTGCTATTGCTGTTGTGGTTTTTGCTGTTGTTGTTGTTGTTGTCATTAATGGTGTTGTTGTTGTCTTTGTTGGTGTCGTTGTTGTCATTGTTGTTGTTGTTGCTCCACTTGCCACAGAGAACAAGGACGTCTCCCTGGCATCAAGGTCTTCCACTCAGGACCTCTCCTCCCTTAATTTATTCTTTATTTGTATTATCTGTGCGTCTCTCTCTCTCTCTCTCTCCTCCTCTTTCTCCTCCTACTATTACTCCTCCTCCTACTACTACTACTCCCTCCCTCCCTATGGTCCTCTTAACCTCTAGCAGTACCTAGCAATAACTAGCAGTACCTAGCAATACCTAGAAGTACCTAGCAGTACTTAACAGTACATAGCAATAACTAGCAATACCTAGAAGTACCTAGCAATAGCTAGCACTACTTAGCAATAACTAGCACTACCTAGCCTTACCTAGCTGTACCTAGCAATAACTAGCACTACCTAGCATTACCTAGCAGTACCTAGCAATAACTAGCATTACCTAGCAATAACTAGCACTACCTAGCAATAACTAGCAGTACCTAGCAATACCTAAAAGTACTTAGCAATAACTAGTACTACCTAACAGTACCTAGCATTACCTAGCAGCACATAGCAGTACCTAGAGTACCTACAGGGGGTCAACTGTACTTTCAAACCGGAGTAAATAGTGTTTTACACTGTTTACATATGGACCAGTCTCCTCTCCTCCTCCCACATGATCACCCCTACACACCGCGCCCCAGCAGTACCAGCAAGACCAGTAGCAGCATCGTACGTGAGCGGCGGCATAGTCGTGTGTACCTAACTGCAAATAGGGAACAGGATGAAGTCGGAGCCATCTATTGGTCAGAGATTTCATTAGGCCAGCTGACTTTATTTAATCGATGTCATTATGCTGTAGGAACATGTTCCAGACTCGAGTCATCCTGGGAATAAATGATCTCAGATGAAGTGATGTTCTGGAGAAGGGTACAGCCAGAGTGTAGTTGCTGTTTGCTGCCCGTCTTGTGGTGTAGAAGCTGTCGTCTAGCTGTCCGCGAAGTGGAGCCAAGTGTGCTTGCTACCTTGACAATATTGGCCTTGAATATAACAGTAAGTCCACCCACATCTATCCCATGTTGAAGGCTCTGCTGGCATGACAATCCATCCAGGCCGGGTACAGGCGAGAGATCTGTGGTCTTGCTAGGCTCTCTATTCTGTCCAGAAGTAGTAGATAAGATGGGGGACAGGCAGTCCAAGGCAGTGGAGCATACTGAAGATGTGAGCGCATTTGTTCCTCGTACAGAGTTTTGCAGCTTCTACTGTCAGCAGGTGTGAGATACGCCTTTGTTGCTGCTAGCTTCTTGGCTGTCTTGCGTGAAAGATTTATCTCATGGTTCTTCACTGATAATTTGGAGTCAAATTTCACCCCTAGAATATCCACCTCCTCCAAGGGTTCCAACTCTCTCTATTTCCTCCCCTTTCCCCACTTCTTCCCACCTCCTCAACGTAAACCTCTTCACCTGAACGTCTAACCTCACGTCATGGTGTCCAAACCTTCAATTTTCATATGATTGTTTTCTCCTAGGCACTAATTAACAATGGGCTCAGCCTGTGTGCTCGTCTCTGTTTATTGGAGCATATTTTTGACTCCTTATTCATATGTATGAGAGTGAGTCGTAATGTTGATGAATACAGTTTCTCAGATTTTTATTATTATTATTAGTAGTAGTAGTAGTAATGGTAGTAGTAGTAATGGTAGTAGTAGTAATGGTAGTAGTAGTAATGGTAGTAGTAGTAATGGTAGTAGTAGTAATGGTAGTAGTAGTAATGGTAGTAGTAGTAATGGTAGTAGTAGTACTATCAATATTGCTATAATTATCATTTGATTCAAGGAAGGAAAAGATAATTTCAGTTCCCTGGATCAAGAGCCCAGTCAAGATCTCCAGCAATAATAATAATAATTAATAATAATAATAATAATAATAATAATAATAATAATAATAATGATAATAATAATAATAATAATAATGATAGTAATAATTGCAGTTGTCTGTGTACTTCTGGAAAGACATCTATGGCGCGAGTGACAGTGAATGTGTTTTCTTCGTTCAGTCACTCTGTCTTGGTAGAATGTTGCTTTAATAAGTTTGAAGTCTATCGACTTCACGAAGTCATTAAGGCTATATGTCACCCGTACCAGTTAAACTCTAAGTGTATACACACTGAGATATATAAATCTGTGTATATACACTGAGACATAATTTGTGTATATGAACTGTGATTTTATATATATATATATATATATATATATATATATATATATATATATATATATATATATATATATATATATATATATGCAAGACAACCACTATGAAAAATAGAGGAATTCAAGCGCTTCGTGACTACTTACATTATCATAGTTCCTTGATAATGTGAGTAGTCACGAAAGGGCCTTCTAGTTTAATGCTTCCCAATAATAATAATAATAATAATAATTAATAATAATAATGATAATTAATAATAATAATAATAATAATAATAATAATAATAATAATAATAATTAATAATAATTAATAATAATAATAATAATAATTAATAATAATAATAATAATAATAATAATAAATAATAAGGGGGAACTATTAAATAGTTACCTCAGATACACATTACAATAATACAATTTGTATTTAGTTACATAATTTCTATTTAATTCATATGTACGTGTGTATATATAGGCAAAAAAAATCACGAACAAGCGATTGAAGATGTACATAAAACAACCACGGGGGGTTGTGTGTGTGTGTGAAAATGTGTGTATACAATGTATAATATGTACTATATGAATATGCATGTAGTATATCTAATTAAATACCTTTCCTCTCTCCTCATTGTTGCTTTCTCTGACTTTTTACCATTTACCACCATTATCCCATTTCTTGATTTACCTGTTACATTATTCCCTCCTTCCGCCTTGCCCTTCCCTCACTCACTCTCCCCTTCTCATTACTACCAATCTTCCAAGTGTGCTTCGCCAATTCCCTTCTTAATTCGAGATAGTACATACTTCTCTCTCTCTCTCTCTCCACAAAGCCCTGAGCATGCTACCTGCTACACTAGCCGAGGGTTTAAGTTCTTTGTGTCCTGGAGGGCTGCCGTACACTGGAGGCGGTGCCCTGGGCTCATCATGTTATTCACTCGTCCTTCACAGTCTGCACGGTCATGATGTGCAAGATGTTTGCTGGTCTGTTCACTTTATGTATACTGAGAGTGTTTGTGTACGTGTGTGTGAAGTGTATTGTATGTTGGAATTATGTGCGTTTGTGTGTTGCATGTGTTAGTTATTTACCGGTTGTCAAAGTCGTTTATCGACAGACACTTGGCCTTTGTGTGTGTGTGTTTGTGTGTTTTAATCAGTCACTTAGGACCAGTAAACATAAACTTCCATAGTACGTAATCTGCGTAAAGAACTCACGACTCACAGAGTCCCTTAGGGATGATGCAATGGGTAGTGGTTACAGGGGTACATTGGTCTGTCACCATGGTGGTACAGCGACCAGATCCGTCCCTCAATACTTGCTGCCACTCAAACCCGTCGGGACACTGACGAAGCACCTGGCGGTAGCTGCTCCCTACTGTGTCCCATGTACACACGAAAAATCTCCGGCAGTCCGTGGGATCCCCGAACCTCCCCTCCTCTTTACACTCAAACTTTGACAACTTCCAATTGCAAGGGTTTTCGCATTTCTCAGTCTTCTCGTTGTAGAAGTGGCCAGGCGGACACTGGAACTCGTATTGTAGCCACCCTTCCGTCGTAACAATGCAGGTGTAGTACCTGTTGCAGTCTTCGGTGAGAGCGAAAGTTCCAGGATTCGTACAACTGGGGAGACCAGAAGGGTTGCGACACTGGACCGAATGCTCATCAAACGTGTAGCCTTCAGGGCATCTGTGTATGTGCATCTCTCCGAGGTCGTCACAGATGTAGAACGCGGAAAGGTTGTTTGGGTCTTTATAGAAGACGTTGTTTTCTGGGCACGAGCAATCCGTGTGTGGTTCCGTGTAGCATACGTTGCTGAGGAAGCTACTTCTGTAGCTGCAGAAGTCTTCGTGACAGTTCTGAGGGAAGGCCCTACCGTCCACGCAGTTGACGACAGTCTTGCAGTCAGCACACATGTACTGGTTGGGCGCGTCGCTGCACACCTCGTCCAGGAGATGGCTGTGCACGTGCTTGAACAACTCTGGCTTTCCTCTTCTGTTACATCCCTGGAAACGGTTAACTGGCATTATTATAAACATTAAACACTCCATTATTGGTACTGGAATCACCAGTACCAATCAAAGTTTATGAAAACGTTTACGATTTTGCAATAAACCAACAAAATCGAGAAACGTTTCACACAACCTTGATAATGTTAATCTTCTGCATACATGGAAAATTTCTGCTCTCATTCCTAGACCATGAAAACAAAGGATCTTTGCAGTACGTACTGAACTATGCTGGGTAGGTCCGACTCATACCCAACACTGTATTAGGTCTATCTGGATCATGCTGGGTAGGTCTAACTCACACTCAGCACTGCAGTAGGTCTACTGGACCATGCTGGGTAGGTTCTACTCACACTGAGAGGTATGCATGGTAAAAATGACGTGATAACAACAGGTAATTGAAAAAATACAGAAAATGGAAATAATAGTGTTTACATTTTGAGTCTTTTTTTCCCAACATCTCAGTGTATATACACTGAGAAATACAATTATGAAAGTAGCATACAATACCGACAAGTAGATAAGTAAGACACATGTGCAACAGCTCGGATTCTTTTTCTCGAAATTTTTCGCCTACAAAGTAGGCTTCTTCAGTTGTCTCCATATTAAGTCACTTCTGTATTTGACTGAAGAAGCCTATTGTATAGGCGTAACGTCTCAACAATAAAGATACCCAACTGTTGCACATATGTCTTAATTACCAACTTGTCTCTATTGTATACCTGTTTTTATAATTATTTCGCTGGCATATTGGTGCTCAGACATGCGTTTCTGGTAGTCACTGGATGTTTCACATGCGTATATTTTGTCACAGCTGGTGCAAGAAATCGTGTATACCCAACAGCTGAAAGAGGTTTGCAAGGATGATACTCGTAACAAGGATGTGGAACACAGCCAAGATGGTGATGGGACCAACAACGACTGTGGACACTCACATCAAATTCATGGATAGGGCATTTTGTCTTAGATATAGGAAGAGCTATGTTTTCCTGGAGCTAGAATACAGGATAGCATTAGCCATTTTGACAACATCATGGATGGAAATGGGATTGATCCTTCATCTATCTCATTGCTGGATGCAATGATGTTGGTAAGCATAGGAGTGAGGACCTGAATAGTAGGTATAGGTCAACAGTAGACATTATCGGGAAGAGGGGAAGGCACCCTGTAATATGTGGCATTTTGCCAAGAAGAGGTGTTGGAAATAATGGTCATCCAGAGCAATTGGTGTCGATTGCTGGCTAGACACACATTATAAGGTTATTGTGGTACCATTCATGGACAGCTTGAATCACTTCTATGGTGTAAATGACATATATGCAAGGGATAAATTTTATTTATTTAGGGCAGTAGTGGGGGCTATAGCTAGTTCAGTGGAGGAAGCTGATAGGGCCTTAAACTAGAAATAGTTAGAGGTATAGGTTATTATGGGGACAAATGGATTGCAAGGCTATCAGTTTGAGTTATATCAGTTCTGAAAATTGTATTATCAAGGATTTTAGGAACAATGATCATTATATAATAATAAAGATAATAACAGCAGAAATCATGGAAAAGCAAAGATGAATAGGAAAAAGATACAGACGAAAAAAAATCATCTTAACATATTTTATACAAATAGTAGAATTGCTAGACATAAGATGAATGAATTACATGATGTTGCATCTGCTGGACACGTTGATGTATAAGGTTTATTGAAAGAGTCGAGACGTGACTGTCAAGTGTCACTTTTAAGGGTTAAAGTTGTTCCATTTTCTAATGTTTATGATGTGTTTTGATTTGTGTTTTTGTACTTTTAAGTTTTAAATAAAATATAAAAAAAAGTTGTTCCATGTTGATAGAAATAGATGAAAAAAACATACATACATTGCTAGTAAGTGGTAGTGCCACCTCTACTACTTCCTCCTTTTCCACTATTTCCTTCCCTCGTCCCCTCTCCAATATATTCTGTCCGACCTGGACGTTTTGGTCCAAGTCGGACCAAAACGTTGTCATTAAGTTTCAGTTTCCTAAGTGCGGATTATTTGTGTATATCACTAGTGTATTAACATAATATTTGTCCTCAGAACCACTGAACAAGTTTGTGTAACATCATATCCAAGTTTGGTCTTTATAGCCGAGATATAACCTCCCTTCCCCAGGATGCGACCCATAACCGCCTATTAACGCCCAAGTTATACGTTCGGTTTACAA
The DNA here is from genome assembly GCA_009830355.1 of Cherax destructor. Taxonomy (NCBI): domain Eukaryota; kingdom Metazoa; phylum Arthropoda; class Malacostraca; order Decapoda; family Parastacidae; genus Cherax; species Cherax destructor. Next base: position 294,657 of record WNWK01000401.1, on the reverse strand, counting down.
CCTAACAAAAAAAATAGTTCAATCTAGAGCGGGGCAAGACGTATAGGCAAGGGTTCTAACATCTGTCCGATAACAATCGGGTCCATTTACCGGATGCCTCATACAAACATCCCAAATTTTAGCAATCAACTTAAAACGCTAATAACAAACAACCAAATGAAAAAGCACCCCCTTATCTTAGTTGGAGACTTCAACATCAACCTTGGCCTACCAGATGACCAGCCAGTAACTGATTTCATCAACAATATGAACAACACATTTCTCATACCAACAATAACAAAACCAACCAGGCTTACTGAGACGAGTGCAACCATAATCGACCATATATGGACCAATATCCTAGCCCCCCCCTTAAATCAGGGATAATAACAGACAGCACTACAGACCACTACCCCACCTTCCTCTTAACAAACATTAGTAAACCACCACTAGAATACACCAAAGTTTCATTTAGACTCCATGACGAGGCCTCAATAAATAACTTCACAGCAGAGCTAGAGACGGTTGTCTGGGCTATAGAATTCTCCAATGCCAAGGGTATCGATGATTGGACAGACAATTTTCTTAATAAATTACATAGACTATACAACAAACATTGTCCTATAAAAATGAAACAGATTACGAATAAACGGCTAGGTTGTCCATGGCTAACTAACAGCTTACTAAAATCCATTAACAAGAAACATCAATATGAAAAACAATATAGACAGGGCTTCATACATAAAGATTTTATTAAACACTATTCATCAGTTCTCACCAAACTAATAAAAAAAGCCAAACAATTGTACTACTCCAGCAGATTCACTGAAACAAGAGATATAAAAAAGACCTGGAAAATACTCACAGATTCTGGGCACCCACAAACTGAAAAAAACTAGGGATATTGTCCTAACTAAACCAAATGAAACACCACTACAGCCTATTGATACAGTAAACAAGATAAATGACTTCTTCTCAATCATGGGATCAAATCTTGCCAGTAAAATCCCAGGTACCAATGCCCGAGCAAGTGATTACCTAGATGGGAATTTCCCATCCTCCTTCTATCTTTCACCTACTGAACCCACTGAAGTCACCATGATAATCAAGTCACTTAAAAATAAATCAGGGAATCTGTCTCAAGTCCCACCATTATTATACAAGCGAACCGCCCATTTCCTTTCACATGCTATTTCATTACTTTTTAACAAATCACTAGAAACTAGCACTTTCCCGTCACTACTCAAAACAGCAAGGGTTACACCAATACACAAAGGCGGTGACCCCACAGACGTAAACAACTATAGGCCAATATCAAACTTACCGTTGCTATCCAAAATCTTCGAGAAACTTATGCACAAGAAATTATACTCGTTTATAACGACACAAAGTACATATACTCAACCCCTGCCAATTTGGCTTCCGAAAAAATAAAAGCACTAACGATGCAATCGTAAAAATGATAGACCTACTTTACACAGCTCTGAAAAATAAGGAATATCCGTTAGGACTTTTTATTGACCTAAGGAAAGCCTTCGACACAGTAAACCACGGCATCCTACTCCACAAACTTGACCACTATAGTATAAGAGGCCATGCACTTGCATATTTCAAATCCTACCTTACTAATAGGTACCAGTATGTCACCATTAAAGACACAATCTCCTCTACATGACCACTTGATACTGGAGTACCACAGGGAAGTGTCCTTGGTCCCCTGCTCTTCCTCTTATACATCAATGATCTTCCCAATGTATCAAAACACTTGAAACCCATTCTCTTTGCTGACGACACGACTTATGTCATCTCCCACCCAAATCTTGCCACGCTCAACACCATTGTTAACGACGAATTACTAAAAATATCTACATGTACATGGATGACAGCCAATAAACTTACACTCAACACTGATAAGACCTTCTATATTATGTTTGGTAACAGAGCAGGTGATGCACAATTAAACATTAAGATCAACAACACTCCTATTGCTAAACATAATGAGGGCAAATTCCTGGGCCTTCACCTCGACAGCAACCTGAAATTCAGCACTCATATCCAACACATAACAAAGAAAGTGTCCAAAACTGTGGGGATCCTCTCTAAGATACGTTACTATGTACCACAATCAGCCCTACTCACACTATACTATTCACTCATCTATCCCTACCTCACATATGCCATTTGTGCATGGGGATCAACAGCAATTACCCACCTAAACCTGGAGTTTACCTGGAGAGAATTCCAGGGGTCAATGCCCCTGCGGCCCGGTCTGTGACCAGGCCTCATGTTGGACCAGAGCCTGATCAACCAATAATAACCCAACAAAAAGCCGCAGTAAGAATTATCATGCAATCCAACGTTAGGCAACACCCCCCCCCCCCACTCTTCAAAGACCTAAACTTACTCACTGTTCAGAACATCCACACTTACTACTCTGCAATCTATATTTATAGAACCATAAATTCCAACTTTAACCCTGAGCTAAAACACTTTCTTTCTTGACAGTTGTGACAGGACCCATAGACATAATACCAGACACAAATATCTCTTTGACATTCCCCGTGTCCGACTAAATCTATACAAAAAATCAATGTACATAAAAGGGCCTAAAACCTGGAACTCCCTGCCTGAAAACTCTAGAACTGCAGACACAACCTCCATCTTCAAAAGCACCGTTAAAAAAACATCTTATCTCACGCACCCAACCGGTAGCTAACCACATGAAAACTACTTTATCTTGCACATATCCACAGCAAAATACACTTATTGATACGTATCTGTGATTCCCCTTAATTTGCACATGACTGTAACCAAAATTCTAATACATACAACTATTGCTTCATAATTCTTAAGCTAGTCATAAGTTTGCCTAAGACATTCCAATATATAAACTGCATCATGCCAACACGTCACCATTTCCATTAATATATAAACTAATTGTTAAATTCTTAAATTTTTGAACTACCTCAATTTTGTAAACCTAGTTAATCACTACAATTACCTAACCTTAATACCAGTATAATTATTGTGTCACTATAGAGTAAGGTCTAGTATAAGACTGCCTGAAATGCCTAGGCATACCTAGGCATATTATTGGCCTTCTTGTAATAATTGTAATAATTATTTCATAAAATTTATAAACAACATAATATGTAAACCCCACTTTGTAATAATAGTTTAGATAAAGTTTAGATTTAGGAGGTAGTCGACTGTTGTGTTATGTATTCTGCGGAAGGGCCTAATAATACCAAAGGAAATAAGCCGCACTGCCTGGCTTCTTGGATTATCCTGGGTTATTAACTATCTTGGGTTAATAATCCTAGTAAAGTTTACAGGTTTCAGTGAACAAGGGGCATCTCGTGTAAGCAGATTTGTCCATAAGTCTCGCTTTGCTCGGCGTTTGTCCTTGGAACTTTTTGTTTTCAGCAACTTTGAAGGTTCTACAGATTGCTGGCGACAGGCAGCTTATCCGAAGTAATTTTCACCATGTATAATATGTGTACCTGTGCTTAAATAAACTTGCTAGATAAAATAAAATGTAATAAAAATAACTATTATAGTTAGGGTTAAAATAGTCTTGTTTTCTAATCGATTTTTTTTCAAAGAAAACGTAGATAGCGGAAACTTTATAGGTGACTATACTAAATACTGCATATGCCATCTTTGTACCATTACTGTATCTTTTAGGTCTTGTGTAACATATTATGTAAGAAAATATATATTTGCTAAATCTTAAATTTGTATTTTTAGTAAATTTATGTAGGTATAATTTCACGCAGTTTAGATTACCCCAATTGTTTTTCATAGTATCACATGTGTCAATTACCTAGGATAATAAAAAAAAAGGTCAAACGAATACAAATAAAAGAAATTTGTAGAAGAAATTTACTGAGGAACATAATCGTGTCAGGTATGGAACAACGTCGGGGAGACTAGAGACATGCTGTTCCCCTCCTTACCTTATCTCTTATCTTATCTTACCTTCATCAGTGATGTCTCTACACACGCGTTGTGGATGGAAGAGAAGCCGTGGTGGGGACCACACGAGCGTTGGTGAGGCACCACCACCACTTCACTTGTTCCTCCATCACCAACCTCCGTCACCTCCACCGCAGCCTCCTCCACGCACTCCACGTACCCGCCGCAGTTTCCAGGAATGGAGTAGTTACCCACACCTGTGCACTCCAGCCATGGGGAACTGAAGTAGTAGTGGGTAACCATTAAATAAGTAAGTTTATTCAGGTATACACAAATACAATTGCATAGATTATCATACATAGCAGAATATGATTCAGTGTTTGTATAGAGGTGGGTGATATTTACGTGTGCAAGCATAAAGCCCCTTAGTAAGGAGGGAAGCTATAACATTGGCTTTGCAGAATAAAAATGTGAATAAGAATTGGCTTTACAGCCCTTAATTCTGAGAACGAAGTATGGAGTTTGAGGTGATAGTCAACTCTGGACACTGAGTCGTGGCTTTGTGAACATATTTTAAACAAAACTAAAGCAAGGTAGTTTTAAAATTAGTAGCTTTATAAAATGTTATATACTGTTATGTACTATCTTGTATTATATTGGTTTACGATAAAACATTGTGACTTTGTGAAAATATGTCACACTCAGAACATGTACACTGAGGGATGAACCATACTCAGAACATGAACACTGAGGGATGAACAATCACAGACCTAACCAGACAGATAGACAGACACCTACCTACCTGTAAGGAACCGCAGGCACCATCAACACCCACACCTGAAGTGGTAAATTAGTTATAATATATATATATATATATATATATTAGTATATATATATATATATATATATATATATATATATATATATATATATATATATATATATATATATATATATATATATATATGTATATGAGTAAACATAATAGTGAACAGGGAACCGAACCGAGGTCCTGTAAGTAGCAGGGCTTAAGTTGTACCATACAGCCACGGTGGTCTGCATTAGGAAGACTTTGCAAGTGTCATTTCTGCTGCAAGTTGCACTAGTTGCATGCCTATCTGACATTACCCTGACGCCAAATGACTTCGAAAAGGCGATAAATGACATGCCCATGCACTCCGCTCCAGGCCCAGACTCATGGAACTCAGTGTTCATCAAGAACTGCAAGAAGCCCCTATCACGTGCTTTTAACATCCTATGGAGAGGGAGCATGGACACTGGGGTCGTCCCGCAGTTACTAAAAACAACAGACACAGCCCCACTCCACAAAGGCGGCAGTAAAGCAATGGCAAAGAACTACAGACCAATAGCTCTAACGTCCCATATCATAAAAATCTTTGAAAGGGTTCTAAGAAGCAAGATCGCCACTCATCTTGATAACCATCAGTTACACAACCCAGGACAGCATGGGTTTAGAGCAGGATAAAGGAATAACAGGAAAAGTTGATAGATGGATCTATAATTTCCTAACAAGTAGAACACAAAGAGTAGTAGTCAACAGAGTAAAGTCTGAGGCGGCTACAGTGAAAAGCTCTGTTCCACAAGGCACAGTACTCGCTCCCATCCTGTTCCTCATCCTCATATTGGACATAGACAGGGATATAAGCCACAGTGCCGTGTCTTCCTTTGCAGATGACACCCGAATCTGTATGACAGTGTCCACCGTTGAAGACACTGCAAGACTCCAAGCAGACATAAACCAAATCTTTAAATGGGCTGCAGAAAACAATATGAAGTTCAACGATGAGAAATTTCAATTACTCAGATATGGAAAACGTGAAGAAATTAAAATCTCATCGGAGTACAAAACAAATTCCAACCACACAATAGAGCGAAAAACTAATGTCAAAGACCTGGGAGTGATCATGTCAGAGGATCTCACCTTCAAGGACCATAACACCGTAGCAATCGCATCTGCTAGAAAAATGACAGGATGGATAATGAGAACCTTCAAAACCAGGGATACCAAGCCCATGTTGACACTTTTCAGGTCGCGTGTTCTATCTAGGCTGGAATATTGCTGCACACTAACTGCACCTTTCAAGGCAGGTGAAATTGCTGACCTAGAAAATGTGCAGAGAACCTTCACGGCACGCATAACTCCGATAAACCACCTCAATTACTGGGAACGCTTGAAGTTCCTAAACCTGTACTCCCTAGAACGCAGGCGGGAGAGATACATTATTATATACACGTGGAAAATTCTCGAGGGATTAGTACCAAACTTGCACACGAGTCACTCCTACGAAAGCAAAAGACTCGGCAGGCGATGTAACATCCCCCCAATGAAAAGCAGGGGTGCCACTAGCACGTTGAGAGACAACACAATAAGTGTCAGGGGCCCAAGACTGTTCAACTGCCTCACAGCATACATCAGGGGGATTACCAACAAACCCCTGGCTGTCTTCAAGCAGGCACTGGACAGGCACCTAAAGTCGGTACCTGACCAGCCAGGCTGTGGTTCATACGTTGGACTGCGTGCGACCAGCAGTAACAGCCTGGTTGATCAGGCTCTGATCCAACATGAGGCCTGGTCACAGACCGGGCCGCAGGGGCGTTGACCCCTGGAACTCTCTCCAGGTATACTCCAGGTATACTGTCGGCAGTGCTACTGTCCTCTCCCACTGGTGCAACTTATTGCAGAGGTCGGACTTGAAAAGCCTTCCTATTGTAGACCATTTAACAAGATACAACACCTGCACACATGTAATATCCGCACACCTGTAATATCCACACACTTGCAATATTTACACATCTGTAATACGCACACCTGTAATATTCACACACTTGTAATAACCACACACCTGCAATATTTACACACCTGTAATACGTACACCTGTAATATCCACACACCTCCAATATCTACACACCTGCAATATTTACGCACCTGTAACACGCACACTTGTAATATACACACACCTGTAATATTTACACACCTGTAATACGCACACCTGTAATATCCACATACCTGTAATATCCACACACCTGTAATATCAACACACCTGTAATATCAACACACCTGTAATATCAACACACCTGTAATATCAACACCTGTAATATCAACACACCTGTAATATTCACACACCTGCAATATCTACACACCTGCAATGTTTACACACCTGTAATATCCACACGCCTGTAATATCCACTCAACTGTAATATATATACACACCTGTAATATTCCCACACACATGTAATATCCACACACCTATAATGTCTTTATATATTTAATATCTACACGTATAATATCCTCACATTTGTAATATGTACACATCTGTAGTATCTTCACATTTGTAATATCTACACACCTGTAATGTCCACACACTGACAAAGAAAGAACACCTGCACATGGTACACCTCTTTCTACTAAAACTGAAGCCGCACTGAAGCTAGATTTCACCTCAAGTTCCTGGTTATATATACCGTGACCCCTCTTGCCTCCTCCTCCTCCTCCTCCTCCTCGTCTTCTTCCTCCTGTTCTCCTTCATCCTCCAGAAAAGCCTTCTCACTGTGTGTTCAAGGTGGTTCGTGTGTACAGTACTCCTGGGAAAGCCAAGTCGAATCTCTCTTTTCTCTAATTACCTCCAAAATCGCACGCCTTCCTGGGTACATTCCTGAATTTTCACCGTGGTTGGGATCACACTTCCCATGTGTGTGTATTCTTAGTTTCTCTATCGACAAGATCACACGGGTTACCTGGGTGTATTCCAAGCTCTTAATGGCTAAGATCACAAAACGTAGCTGGGTGTAATTATTAATTTCTATATCAGTAATCGTCACTAAGATCATAGCACCCATCAGGGTGTATTCTTAGTTTCACCGTCGTTGGTACAGGTTACAGTACCAGCTTTGACTGGGTCAACGGTTCACTCTGAGTAGAGCTTTATCAACTCATGACTTAATAAAGCTCTACGCTGAGTGAAATTTTATCTCAATTAAATTTTTGTTCGTAACATTAGTCTGATAGATTTATAATGCCCCCATACCCATGATGTGGATGGTAGTCGTCCCATACCCATCCTGGGGACGGTAGTAGTCCCATACCCATCCTGGGGACGGTAGTCATCCCATACCCATCATATGGACGATAATCTCTCTGTACCTATTACGAAGGCACGTGTGTATTCACCATAGGCAGCAGTGCATCATTTGGAACTATTAACATAGTCTTGGGGGGAAAATGTCAATGAAGGTATGTAATCTGTACCCGTCGCCAGAATATTAAAATAAAATCATTCAATTGTGTAGTGAGAAAACACAGGAGACTGGAGTACTTCCATGGAATGTGAAGTGTACATTATTATTATTATTATTATTATTATTATTATTATTATTATTATTATTATTATTATTATTATTATTATTATTATTATTATTATATTCTTGGGAAACCGTTAATTAAATACACATGGATCATATAGTACCTGTTGAATGGGAGGTACATCCAGTTTTGATCTAAGGAAAAGACAGGTAACTCTACTTCCTCTGTTCAAGAGCCCATCGCCGGCATCAGGGCACCCCCTTCCCGTCCCTCCTACTGAAAATGGAGAAGTTTACAAAAGCAGAAAAAAAAAAGGTAAATGAGGAAAGACATTAGGCGGCTCGGATGTTGGGCCAGTATAGCAGAGACTAGCAGTACGTACACACGACTGAGAGAGACAAAGAGACTAGCAGTACGTACACACGACTGAGAGAGACAAAGAGACTAGCAGTACGTACACACGACTGAGAGAGACAAAGAGACTAGCAGTACGTACACACGACTGAGAGAGACAAAGAGACTAGCAGTACGTACACACGACTGAGAGAGACAAAGAGACTAGCAGTACGTACACACGACTGAGAGAGACAAAGAGACTAGCAGTACGTACACACGACTGAGAGAGACAGAGAGACTAGCAGTACGTACACACGACTGAGAGAGACAGAGAGACTAGCAGTACGTACACACGACTGAGACAGAGAGACTAGCAGTACGTACACACGACTGAGAGAGACAGAGAGACTAGCAGTACGTACACACGACTGAGAGAGACTAGCAGTACGTACACACGACTGAGAGAGACAAAGAGACTAGCAGTACGTACACACGACTGAGAGAGACAAAGAGACTAGCAGTACGTACACACGACTGAGAGAGACAAAGAGACTAGCAGTACGTACACACGACTGAGAGAGACAGAGAGACTAGCAGTACGTACACACGACTGAGAGAGACAAGAGACTAGCAGTACGTACACGACTGAGACAGAGAGACTAGCAGTACGTACACGACTGAGAGAGACAGAGAGACTAGCAGTACGTACACACGACTGAGACAGAGAGACTAGCAGTACGTACACACGACTGAGAGAGACAGAGAGACTAGCAGTACGTACACACGACTGAGAGAGACAGAGAGAACAGAGACATAGTGGGGAGCATTGAACGTGTTCATAAGTCAGACTTCATCCTGCCAGACAAGGAAGAAACTAGGATTTAGCCTTTCCATACAAGAAGCTAGTACTTAGACCTGCCACAGAAGAAACTAGTACTGTCTTCAAGAGGGAGCTGGACATGCTCATTATAGTCAGTACCTGACCAGCCGGTCTATGGTTCATACGTCGATTTGCGTGTGGCCAGCAGTAACAGCCTGGTTAATGAGGCCCTGATCCACCACGAGGCCTGGTCATGAACCGGATTGCAGGGGCGTTGACCCCCGGAACATCCTCTAGGTATACTCCAGGTAGTCCTGCCAAACAAGGAAGAAACTAGTACCTAGTCCTGTCAAACAACGCATAAACTAGGCCACTAAGTCACTAGGTCACTTAGCGGACATGGGTCAGCTTGCTGGAGGGGAATTGCAGAGACCACAACAAACATCAGTTCTTATGTGCTTGCCCGTCTCTTTCCGGGAAAGCTAAACACTCGTGAACAGCAAGCAAGTCTTTATTCAGATTTCATGCATAAATTATTTTTTTTTACAGTAATCTTGAGGGCACACACATGCAGTACTTTACATAGATGTAACCTGGGATTACCTAGTACTGTAAGTCACTGTGACTATCCATTAACAATGCCGTGAGAGGGGTAAGGATTTTTTTGCAGTCTGCCTGCAAGATATTTTTGTACTAAAGGTTATACGTGATCAGTTTCTATTGTTGTTTTATACAGGGCCGGATTAAGGTGTGGGCTTTAGGGGCTGCAGCCCAGGGACCTCCGCCAGCTGGAGGACCTTCAGGGGATGCAGCCCAGGGACCTCCGCCAGCTGGAGGACCTCCACAGATGTTCTCAACAATTTATAGTTTACTGATGTTGTGGATAAATTTGTTTCCAGCAAATTGCGCAGAACAAATGTTTGAATTTTAATTGAGGTTAGCCTTGTAAAAATAAATTTAATATTTCTTTAACTTTTTTTAAAATATCATTGGGGGCCTCACAGTACCTGTAGCTCAGGGGCTACAAAATCTTAATCCGGCTCTGGTTTTACAACGTAACTCTGTTTTTATACTTCAAATCAGATCAAACTTTGGTCTCAGGTATTCCTTAATTTTAAAGTTAATTTAAAGGTAATGGTAAGTTTTATTTACATCTTACAAACATAATTACAGACAATTTTTTTAGGGTGGCCCGTGGCCTGGTAAGCACAGCTCTCACTTCATACGCTGGGGGGGTCTGTGGTTCGATTTCCGGCAACGGTGGAAACTTTAGGACATGTTTCCTTACACCTGTTGTCCATGTTCACCCATCAGTAAAATGGGTACCTGGATGTTAATCGACTGGTGTGGGTCGCATCCTGGGGACAAAATTGACCTAATTTGCCCGAAATGCTCAGCATAACAAGGGGCTTTCTATATAGTAGTATGTCATTGATGTCAGCTAGGACTGTATACCTTGTACATGTACTTGTATTAAATAAAGATATTATTATTATTACGAATGTCTGAAGGGCGCACCCCACATATTAAGTGCCCCTATTTATATTAGGTAAGTTTTTTATAAGTAATTTTTTTTAGGCTTCGTACACAAACTACAATTTTTACTGTGATCTTAAATAATACGTTATGTAGAATTTCAGCTAAGATAACTTCATAAAGCAAAACAATATAACCTATTTATATTGTGTTCCCTGTATGTTAAAGTTATATACACCGAGAGGAATGTATTTCTGGACGTATATACACTGAGAGCTTACTTTATTAACTGTCATAGAGATTAAAGTGTCTGGCTCTTGGTGAACAGGTTACATGCCGTCTTAATGACCTATGGTAAATTCCTACCTTGCGAATGAGCCACACACCCCTGACCTAGACCTAATTTGCACCATAATCCGGTTTATAAATAGTACATTAAACTTTGCTTGTATGTGTGTGTGTTAGCAGTTAGGTAATCTACTATGTGTGTTGTGAAGATGTAATCTTATTAGTGGCCCTAGTGTTCTTGAGGATCAGTCAACCAGGAACATGTATGTCCTTTTGACCATGTAGCCTCCGTCCCGCTAACGTGACGGCGGGTACCGGGGGTAGGTTTTAATTCGTAGTATTATGGATATGCATGTTCACGAAAGTATGGATGTAGGGAAAAAAGGGAACTGTTCCTACTTAGTTAGTTTAATATATTTATTATGCACCCCATACCCATCCTGTGGGCGGTAGTCAAAGGATTACAGAGGTACATAATGGGTCCAGGGACTGGGCCCCAAAGTTTTGATAGCTGAACAAGTTACAAAGGTAATGAACTCAGGTAGATCTGGTCACAATCATGACAAATTACAAAGGTATTTACAGATTACATAGGTACATAATGGGTCCAGAAACTGGGCCCCAAAGTTTTGATAGCTGAACAAGGTACAAAGGTAATGAACTCACAAGTTTCAAAGGTAATGAATCATGTAAGTAAGTAAATTTACTTACTTACGTTTATAGTACATGGTTACAATCATGAACAAATTATAAAGTAATGAGCAATTCACTAGTCCACACCCAGTCACAACTGTAATGAGTTATTGGTGCAAATATTAATTGTTGGGTCTCACACACACACATATACACACATACACACACACTTGCACACTGTGAATCGACCCCTGCAACCACAACTAGGTGAGTACAACTAGGTGAGTACACACACACACACACACACGTGGTAATGCTTTATTTACAGGGATCAAAGTCGGGGTATTTTTCCAGAATGGTCTGTTCCCACTCAGAGCACTGTATCGACACAGCCTCTAAAGTCAGGGGCGCCCCAGATACATTTTATCATACTGTATTGAGAACTCGCATCTCCTGCTGCATCATTTAACCTAGTTGACTTCCCTGGGAGCCACTACCGGTCGTCATATGATTAAGACCCGTGTCATGACATCGTCTTGACTAATAATACCTAATCCAGTCCAATGTCATTTTATTATTGCTTAACATGAAGACAGCAACAAAATAACCTCAGTTCGCCTTACTGCAGTCAATTTATGAAACGAGGATTTGCAACCTCTTCTCCAGTTATTACAATTATTCAGTTACTAGTGGATGCGCATAGACTATGTAGAAAACCGAGGGATTAATAAATTTGGATGAGGCTGCAACGAGGAACATCTTAGTGTCTTTGATTGGAAAAGAATCTGGGTTCTTCAGATCAGTTTGTTTGCAGTGATCTGTGAGCTGTGTTATCCTGAGACTTGGCTGACGACTCATGTAGGAGCAACACTCGATGAAGATAAGGCAGAGGTAAGATTCGTCAGGAAATAGGACAAGTGTTTCCTGCAGCGGGTCTTATAAGTCATATGATGACCCGCCACTAGAGCTTTTGGTCATCTGACCGAAGCCTTCCACTGATTTACCCGTTCATCCTTTAAAAAATAAGGTTAGATGAAACACTAAAGGCAGAGTGATGGAAGGGATATATTAAATGAGGGTGAGCCATGTCCTGTCTTGAGACGTTGATGGCCAACATAGAAAATATCATTGGGTTTGGTTGGTTGGTGTAGATTCGCCGGTACTCTCCCGGCCCGGGTGTTTTCCAGATGGTGACCCGGCCTGGCTCCCTGTCGTGGGAGTGTCTGAGACCTATGTCTCCCATGGGAGGAGCTACAAGTACCCCCTCATCATCTGGAACTAATTGTCCCTAGGAGGAGGAGGAGGAGGTGTTGATTCACCGGGAATTCAAATGGCGACCCGGCTCCGGCTCCCTGGCGTGGGAGTGTCAGAGACCTATGTCTTCCATGGGAGGGGATACCCCTCATGGGCGGGACCAAGTGGCCCCAGGCCTAGCCACATTCCCCACCAGCACGAGCCATGGAGGTAGATAGATGCTAGGCCTCTCTGGTCTGCCACCTTCCCTAACGGGAAGGGCAGGCTTACGAGCCGGAGATGGTAGCAAGCTCCAGCCTTGGCACCTACCCTGCCCTATAAGGGCTGGGCATTGTGATCGACCTGTCCCTGAACTGAACTGAATACTCTCAGGTAAGACCTATAAAGGGTGAAAGGAGATTTTGATAGACGAAGAATGGTAGGTGAGAGGAGTTTTAATTAGGTGAAGGGAAAGAGCCAGGGATAAACCCAGCTGCGTAGCGTTGGTTGGCATAATAGATGAGGTAGTTTTTGGAGTGGTGATGATCTGCATGTTGAAGTTGCTCAATGGGTGTACTGGACTTGGTTCGGGAGGCACGGACATTTTGTGGGCGGCAGCTATAACGTCATTGCTGGTTTGCTATTTGTACTGCTTCTCATAATGCAACGATTGAGGGGGATACGTGGAATGTTGCTGGGTATAAAGGACGTCTTTAAGGTCCACCCCTGCAGAGGGCAGGGTAGGACCTGTCCCTAGGGCAATCCCAGAGATACAATATATTTACTCGTGAGATATAAATTAGTAAGTGGCCACTTTATATTAATGCATTGTTGTCCTCATCCTCGGAATAACTATACATATTCTCTATCCCTAATGTTTTTTTTCTGGAATATTTTTATTAATAGTGTATATTAATTAAACCTGGTCACAGCCTGGTCACAGACCTGGCCACGGGGGCGTTGATCCCTGGAACTCTCTCCAGGTAAACTCCAGGTAAACCTAGAATTTACCTGGAATATTGAAGAATGGCTATAATATAATTAAGAGGTGGATTAACTCACTGTCTTTTACAACAAAGGGGTGGAGTTAATAGCATAATTGTTAGGCTGTCACCTCATGTATATATATCCCTCCCTACTCTGACAGGAGGGTGAGGAAGAGGGGACGGGAGGGGGGTTTCATACCTGGAGTATACCTGGAGGGTGTTCCGGGGGTCGACGCCCCCGCGGCCTAGTCCATGACCAGGACTCGTGTGGTCGATCAAGGCCTGATCAACCAGGCTGTTGCTGTTGGCCGCACGCAAACCAACGTCCGAACCGATATGGGTTACCACTAATACCTTCTGCCTTGCCTCAGACAACTTTCCCTTTTATCTGTTGCTGTCTTGCAACATTGCATAGCTCTTGACTTTCTTATCGGTCAAGGAGGTGTTGATTCGCCGGGAATTCTCCCGGCCCAGGTCTTTACCAGATGGTGACCCGGCTCCAGCTCCCTGTCGTGGGAGTATCAGAGACCTATGTCTTCCATGGGAGGAGGTACAAGTATCCCCTCATCGGCGGGACCAACTGTCCCCAGGCCTAGCCACATTCCCCACCAGCAGGCTGGTAGGGAGAAGCTAGGCCCCTCTGGTCTGCCAGCTTCCCCGCCCCAAGGAGGCTGACGGGAAGGGCAGGCTTGTGAGCTGCAGATGGTAGCAAGCTCCAGCCTTGGCACCTACCCTGCCCTAGAAGGGCTGGGCATGGTAAGCTGTCTCATGTTCTTATCGGTCAAGGAGGTGTTGATTCACCGGGAATTCTCCCGGCCCGGGTCTTTACCAGATGGCGACCCGGCTCCGGCTCCCTGGCATGGGAGTGTCAGAGACCTATGTCTCCCATGGGAGGGGATACCCCTCATCGGCGGGACCAACTGGCCCCAGGCCTAGCCACATTCCCCACCAGCATGAGGCATGGAGGTAGATAGATGCTAGGCCTCTCTGGTCTGCCACCTTCCCTAACGGGAAGGACAGGCTTACGAGCTGCAGATGGTAGCAAGCTCCACCCTTTGCACCTACCCTGCCCCAGAATGGCTGGGCATGGTGATCGACCTTATCGGTCAAATACGGAGAAAGGTATATTTGGAGAGAGCTGCTATCTCCCGAGGTAGAATAAAGATAGAATTCTTTAGTCTCTGCTAGTGATGGCAGTCCCACTTTCTCTGAGAAAATCTTGCTGCTGGTAAACTATTATATTTTCATTTCATAGTAAAAAATATTTATTTTATGTAATCTCGATTCCGGCGAGGGATTCTTGATCCAAGGAATTGTACTAGTCTTCCGTTCTTGGACAGAACCTGAATGCCTACTATTTCCCAGGCGCTATATGACCCCTAATCTTGTAATCGAAGGATCCGAGTTCGGTCCTGGATTTGGGAGAGACGTGTTTTTACTTACACTTTTTCGCCCCTGTTCATTTTGCAGTAAATAGGTACCTAAGTGTTAGCTGACTGTTGTGGTTCGCATCCAGGGAAAGAGGACCAAAGATCCCCAATGGAAATATACCTCGTGATAAGGTATCCCTCAAGGGAGGTGACGATGCCGGTGAGAGGCTCTTCATCCAAGGAAAGGTACCTAACCTCTCCTTCCTTGGATCGATCCTGACTGCCTCAATTTTTCCTATTACCTATGGTATTAGCGCTTCCCCATAATTATAATAATAATCGTGGCTCATTAGTAGCTTGCTTAGTTCATGGGTTGGATCTTGGGCGAGGCGAGACGCATGGGCAAATCTCTTAATATCTACTGCCTCTGTTACCTACAGTAGCAGTAAATAGATACCTGGTAATTAGTCCACTGTTGTGGGTAGCTAGGTTAAGTACGATTCATCAGGAAACAGGACAAGTGCTTTCTGGCGCTTTTGGTTATCTGACCGAGGCCTTCCGCTGGCTTACCCCTCCACTCCTTTAAAAAATAAGATTAAATCTGTGGTATCTTGGGGAGAACATAAAAAAGGATCCATGATTGTAATAAGCCACAATGATTGACTTTATTGGATTTTCCTGGGTTACTATAGAAACTTGTTTGGATTGGCCTCTTGTAAGTTGCACTCTGGGCAAGCACTGTTGACACCGACACTCTGAGACACTTCTCTCAGACTTACAAGTGGCTATGGTACAAATTTCTATCTAATTGCAGTAAGGGGAATCCCACGCTGCCTACACAATACTGGAAGGGAGATTACTTACTTGAAAGAAAAGGGTGGGTATATGTCCTGGTCTTCCTTATATATAACCCCTCCTAACACCATGTGCAGTGGAGAAACTTTGTCTGCAAAAGATGGGGTAATTAGTGTCCTGCCTGCACCTCAGAGTTCCCTGGTTACTAGGATGTCCCTTGAGTAATATATGCAGTAAGTAACACTAGCTTCCAGACTGAACTTAGACGACGCTGGTACATACCAACACAAAGGTTTCCGTCTGCTTAAGACCCACAGATAACTTCACTAACGTTTCCCCCAGAAAACTGGCCAGATACTGAGAGAAAGAAAGCCTAGTCTTACTGTAATGGGTCTGGATGGAGGCAGATTTCCACGGTACTTCGGGATCTCCTCCAGGGCCCCAGGACAGATGTTGGGTCACGTGGGGGGTGCTGCCTAATTTCAGCACGTCTGGTTCGTGTGGAGTCTGGTCTGGGAAGGACGTAGGTCACAATTTCTGACTACCACACTGCCTAGATTCAAGTGTGGGCTGCCAGTTGTCTCTAGCTAACATAACCTAATGCTTGCCTATTCCGGCCTATAACTACCTATATTAGGGTGCTAGAGCTACAGTATTAATACCTAACATTGCCTTAATGATCTTACTATTAGTTTCTATCTGTACAAACTTGCCTAGGTGTTCCTAGGTGGATAAATCTATCAATTAAAATATACACAATAGTCACCTTCAAAAGCTGGAGTGTAGTTGTTTTGGTTGGGAGTGTGGGTTTATAAACTCTGAGGGCCGATCCACGGTATGTAAGGCTTTTACGGCTCACTTACCCTGTGGAACTTTTAGTGACTAAAAAAGTTTCCACATCCTCCCGCCAGCGAAGGTAAAGGTGAGTCTACGTCAAGTTCACCTTCCGCAAGCCCTTACGGCGGGCCCTGGACACGAGTGCTGTCCGGCCACTCTCGTCGAGCAGACTCTGGTTTAACTCCGACTGTCCAGTTTCCGCCGCGTGGATTGCTGGGGGTGTAAACTTATGGGTTCCGGTGATCTTAACACCCTTCCCTTTAACTTTAATGTCTTTCACATGTCTAGCCTTGTCTGAGCAGCTTCGTACTTTCCCACCCAGTGGCCTATATACCCCGGTAGCAATTCTTCCCACTGATATGAGGTTCCCTGGGCTTAATGACAATCTATCTCCCTCTTTAGGTACCCCGTAAAAGCGTCTCCCCAAGGTGGCTAAGTGTTCGTCACTTCCTACTTGGTTTGGCTTACCTGGCGGTTCGTCGTGTACACTAACATTCATTATCACTACTCCCCCAGCTATCGTGGTGTCAGCTTCCCCCCTCCCTGGCGTTGCAGGGAATTCATTAGGAATTCTGCCACCGATGATATATCCTACTGGGGATCTGTATAAGCCAATTCCTTCCTTAACAGTCCGTCGTGTGGACAGGAAGTCATCAAGATAGTTGGCTCCCACCAGGATACCTACATTTCTGACTGTGTCAGTGGTAATGTCCTGGTCTGCCAGCTTCACACCAAGGTCTTTCAATCGCTTGGTTGCTGCTGCAAGACCTCTGGTCGTAATAGCCGCAGGTAACGTATTTACTACCAGAGCTGTAATATTTCTGCGATGTCCACCCAGTTTAACAGTGACATCCACAACATCATAAGACTTGGGTGGGCCCTGACTTATAGCACCTACCAATGTCGCATTAAACTTGTCGGTGGCCTTCAACTTTAACCTAGCCACCAACTTCTCTGTTATCATGGACACTTGTGCCCTGAGTCGAAGAATAATCGGGTTGTTTCGGTTCTGTTCCCGTTCACAACCCCTGCCATGACTGTAGGTAGGGCAGCAGCTCTGTGCTTCTCACTCAGATTAGAGACTTTACCCATACTAATCACGCTGGCTACCACTTCAGGCTCGGGCTCGCCTTCTATTTCTACTGGAGAAACGTCCCTACTAGCCTGGGGTCCCCTTAAATTGTTGTGACATCAGCCTTCAGTGTTTTCATTAGCCTTTTGCAGAGTTTCATCTCCGCTTACATTGAGCCTCATGCTCGCTCGTAGTCCTCCTGAATTTCCTGTACAATATCCCCTGATTCATCTGCTGCAAGGGCTCCTGCCTCACACTCTTTGTAGGTTATCTCAAAGTCTGCTAGCCTTTCCTCTAAAAGCTTTAAACACTTCTCCAGATCTTCATGATCTATATCTGCATCTTGTCTGTTATCTTGACTCTCCTTACACGCCTTGACTAAGCGTCTCCTGTGTGCACTCATAGACCGCTTTGGCTGACTTAGAGATGGGGCAGGTACTCATTCCCCTCGTCATTGTTGTGGCTTTAATTAAGAGTGTCACTAATTTGTACGTCAATTAGCCCACCCCACAGTACAACACGGTATCAGGTGAGAATAAGTGAGAAACAAAGCCCCTCAACAAGCTTGATGACTTTACTTACAGATATTGACTTAACTCAGAAAGAATGTACACTGGAAACCCTCAAATCCAACCAAAATGTTCTTGTTGTTATGGCTCGGCTGCTTCTATTTCTACTGGAGAAACGTCCCTACTGCCTGGGGTCCCTAAATTTTGTGACATCAGCCTTCAGTGTTTTCATTAGCCTTTTGCAGAGTTTCATCTCCGCTTTACATTGAGCCTCATGCTCGTCGTAGTCCTCCTGAATTTCCTGTACAATATCCCCTGATTCATCTGCTGCAAGGGCTCCTGCCTCACACTCTTTGTAGGTTATCTCAAAGTCTGCTAGCCTTTCCTCTAAAAGCTTTAAACACTTCTCCAGATCTTCATGATCTATATCTGCATCTTGTCTGTTATCTTGACTCTCCTTACACGCCTTGACTAAGCGTCTCCTGTGTGCACTCATAGACCGCTTTGGCTGACTTAGAGATGGGGCAGGTACTCTCGTATTCCCCCTCGTCATTGTTGTGGTTTAATTAAGAGAGTGTCACTAATTTGTACGTCAATTAGCCCACCCCACAGTACAACACGGTATCAGGTGAGAATAAGTGAGAAACAAAGCCCCTCAACAAGCTTGATGACTTTACTTACAGATATTGACTTAACTCAGAAAGAATGTACACTGGAAACCCTCAAATCCAACCAAAATGTATCTTGTTGTTATGAAAGCTTAACCTAGCAACTCCCTGTACACAATAGTAAATAATTACAGGACTGAGCTAGCAAATCACAAATTAAATGAGTCAAATAGTACAATAAATTCACACAGTAAAAATATGTAGTCTTTGTAAATTAAATTCAATTGGTCAGCACAAAATAAATTCAGTAATTCACTTATAAACAGTATATGAATAATGTTGTGTAATTAGCTTTGGCTTAACTAAGCCTAGACAATTATTGTAGTTAGCTGGTGAAGGTAACACCTAGCCTAACTTTATCACTGTTGAAATTAGTGTGTAACTAGCCTGAATCTAGCTTGCAAGGTAAATAATAGCTAGGTTAAATCTGACCTAGCTGTTATAACTGTTATAATTATTGCAGAGGCCTACCCTAACTGTGGCTGGCTGCAATTCACTGTAAGTAATTAAATATGCAAGTTACCTAACCTGGCTTACTTGTAATCACTGTAAATAACTAAACTCACAGCTTGACTAGCCTACTTGGCCTGCCTGTAGATTACTGTAAATAATAACTTCTGATTAGTTAGCTTAACCTAGCCTGAGTAAGTCTTTGGGCCTAGGTGTGAAAACTAACCTAGCTTCGAAAATGACTGGTACATTAACTGTGGCCTAGCTAATTAAGACTAATGTGTCTGCTAAACTAGCTATTCCACATCCGGTTCGAAGGACCACTATAGAAACTTGTTTGGATTGGCCTCTTGTAAGTTGCACTCTGAGCAAGCACTGTTGACACCGACACTCTGAGACACTTCTCTCAGACTTACAAGTGGCTATGGTACAAATTTCTATCTAATTGCAGTAAGGGAATCCCACGCTGCCTACACAATACGGGAAAGGGGAGATTACTTACTTGAAAGAAAAGGGTGGGTATATGTCCTGGTCTTCCTTATATATAACCCTCCTAACACCATGTGCAGTGGAGAAACTTTGTCTGCAAAAGATGGGGTAATTAGTGTCCTGCCTGCACCTCAGAGTTCCCTGGTTACTAGGATGTCCCTTGAGTAATATATGCAGTAAGTAACACTAGCTTCCAGACTGAACTTAGACGATGCTGGTACATACCAACACAAAGGTTTCCGTCTGCTTAAGACCCACAGATAACTTCACTAACGTTTCCCCCAGAAAACTGGCCAGATACTGAGAGAAAGAAAGCCTAGTCTTACTGTAATGGGTCTGGATGGAGGCAGATTTCCACGGTACTTCGGGATCTCCTCCAGGGCCCCAGGACAGATGTTGGGTCACGTGGGGGGTGCTGCCTAATTTCAGCACGTCTGGTTCGTGTGGAGTCTGGTCTGGGAAGGACGTAGGTCACAATTTCTGACTACCACACTGCCTAGATTCAAGTGTGGGCTGCCAGTTGTCTCTAGCTAACATAACCTAATGCTTGCCTATTCCGGCCTATAACTACCTATATTAGGGTGCTAGAGCTACAGTATTAATACCTAACATTGCCTTAATGATCTTACTATTAGTTTCTATCTGTACAAACTTGCCTAGGTGTTCCTAGGTGGATAAATCTATCAATTAAAATATACACAATAGTCACCTTCAAAAGCTGGAGTGTAGTTGTTTTGGTTGGGAGTGTGGGTTTATAAACTCTGAGGGCCGATCCACGGTATGTAAGGCTTTTACGGCTCACTTACCCTGTGGAACTTTTAGTGACTAAAAAAGTTTCCACAGTTACTAACCCTCTGGGTTTAATATCGGAATAAAGGCTTCTATTTCCTCTGATTGAGTTTTTGGGTTATCCTCCAGGTTAATAATGCAAGTAGTAATCTTGTCTTCATACGTAAATTAGTCAGATGATACCAATTATAATAGTTTAGCAAGATATTACGTTTTCTAATAAATACTTTTAATAAAAAGTACTTTTTAATGAATTTTAGTCAAAAAAAAGAGTATTGCTTATAACGTGTTTTACAATTTATTGTAAGCATCTATAAAAAATATTTTATATGTTTGCAGAATATATTTAAAATTTACATAATACATTACAAACTTTCTTATTATTCTAATTTTATATTTAAAATTAAGTTTCCTGGGCAATTTTTGTCGATTTTAAATTGTTAGGTTAGGCAATTTTTTAGTACCCTTCAGGGTAATCAAAATTCCTGTACATATTATATCGATAGTCATATATACTATTTGGAAAGTATACTAAGGAAAACTAGTGAGTCTGAAAGTCTTTGGTAACTTTTGTGTATATATTGTGGGAAATTACCTGCAGGAGGTTTTGGGTTTAGGGCTCTGGTGGTCTGGTGGCTAAAGCTCTCGCTTCACACGGTGAGGGCCTGGGTTCGATTCCCAGTCAGGGCAGAAACATTGGGCGTGTTTCTTTACATCTGTTGTATATGTTCCCCATCAGTAAAATGGGTACCTGGGTGTTAGTCGACTGGTGTGAGTCGCATCCTAGGACACTGACCTTATCTGCCCAAAATGCTCAGCATAACAAGGGACTTTCTATATAGTAGTATGTCACTGATGTCAGCTAGGCCTGTATACCACGTACATGTACTTGTAGTAAAATAAAGATATTAGGTAAGTGGGACTTAGTCACAGTAGGTCACCAAGCTGTCACTCCCTCGATGCCCACTCCCTCAAAAAAAAGCTACACCTAACATTAAATTAATAATTACAATATTAAAACCAGCTACTCTGGTAAATTAAAGTGGTGTGGACTATATATAATTAGGCTTGCTGGGTACACAATATAATTATTGTACATAAATTAAAATTGTGTTATTAGAAAGAAAATTCGTATTACCACTTACCATTTATTACGGGAAGACACTTAATGCTGATGGAAGACACCCTAACCTTACCCTAGCAACTAGAATTTACGATGGACAACGCAAAAACTGCTCTACATTATGGATAATAGTCACTTAGCTAAGGTGTGTTGCTGGGAAGGATTGGAGTCCACTATTTTTCTGTCCTTGTCGCCGAATTGTAAGGATTTTTCCACACTTTATCCCAATTCTTCAGCAGGAACGTGTCAGCAATTTCTAAATACGGATTGAGGCTGATATACACCAAATGACCTTCGAGAACACCTGATTACATTGCACAATTCAGTCCAGTTTTCACACATTAAATTCATTATGGCGTCCTCGGCGTCATTCCCCGGCAATTCCACATCCCTTCCCCTCAATCGAAATTTCTCGAAGGATCAAATCAGCATCACATTTTAATATACAATTACGTATTATATAAATCAAATTTATACATGCTGAATTTAGGAAAATTCAAAATTTTCCACATATATATTTAACAAATTCTTATGAGAGTGGATGTAAATGGAGTGCTATACTTGACGGACATTAATATAAGAACAGGGAAGCATTGCAGTAGGTCTGCTGGCCCATACTACCTGGTGGGCGTTCCAAGGGTCAACGCCCTCGTGACCCAGTCCTTGACCAAGCCCATCCAAATGACACGTAACCTCGCCCACTCTTGTGTCTGTCCAACCTATATTTAAAGCTACAGAAAGTCCTCTCTTCAGAGATGCTACTTGTGAGTTTGACTTACTCATAAGAGTGAAAAAACACCGCGGCAGGTCCACTGACCCAACCACACCTAACGCATACCTATCCAGCCTATATTTGAAGGAATAAATAAAGGGGATAAAAATAGCATGTTGAAAATATCTAATCAAAAAAGAACTCACAGCAATGGATTAAAGTTGCAGAAATTTAGATTTAGAAAGGATATTGGGAAGTATACTGGTTTGGCAAAGTTTTGGACAGTTTTTTCAGATATAAATATTTCTTTAATGCGTGTCCCAGGGTATCTGGTCCGTTGATACTGGTGAGGGCTCTTGATCCAAGGAGCTGGACCTGCCCTCCTCTTACTTGGATTGAGTGATTGCATCCCATGCATTTAAACTTTATGGGCCCTACGGGTTCAAAGCTTCCCCATGAATAATAATAATAACATTGTCTTCCATTGGCTGCTCACTCGTTCTGTTTCAAAGCTTTGATTCATGCAGGTGAAGGGGGTCTTGATCCAAGGAACAGGAGCTACGCTCTCCTTCCTTAGATCAGGCTTGATTACCTCCTAGTTCTCCAGAAGTTGTTATAACCTCTACAGGTTAAACGCTTTCTTATGAATATAATAATATTAATTCGAGGCTTTGAGCTCGTAGTCATCCCGAGGAAGAGACGTCTCGAACACGTCAGCTGCTGTGTTCATGTCAGGCCAGTTAGTGTTTACCTTGTGACGGTATTGTGTTGGTTAATGGTGCTCCTGCGTGTGTTGGTTAATGGTGCTCCTGCGTGTGTTTGTTAATGGTGTTCCTGCGTGTGTTGGTTAATGGTGCTCCTGCGTGTGTTGGTTAATGGTGCTCTTGTGTGTGTTGGTTGATGGTGCTCCTGCGTGTGTTGGTTAATGGTGCTCTTGTGTGTTGGTTAATGGTGATCCTGTGTGTGTTGGTTAATGGTGCTCTTGTGTGTGTTGGTTGATGGTGCTCCTGCGTGTGTTGGTTAATGGTGCTCTTGTGTGTTGGTTAATGGTGATCCTGTGTGTGTTGGTTAATGGTCTCCTGCGTGTGTTGGTTAATGGTCCTCCTGCGTGTGTTGGTTAATGGTCCTCCTGCGTGTGTTGGTTAATGGTGCTCCTGCGTGTGTTGGTTAATGGTGCTCCTGCGTGTGTTGGTTAATGGTGCTCCTGCGTGTGTTGTGTTGGTTAATGGTGCTCCTGCATGTGTTGGTTAATGGTGCTCTTGTGTGTTGGTTAATGGTGCTCCTGCGTGTGTTGGTTAATGGTGCTCCTGCGTGTGTTGGTTAATGGTGCTCCTGCGTGTGTTGGTTAATGGTGCTCTTGTGTGTTGGTTAATGGTCCTCCTGCGTGTGTTGGTTAATGGTCCTCCTGCGTGTGTTGGTTAATGGTCCTCCTGCGTGTGTTGGTTAATGGTCCTCCTGCGTGTGTTGGTTAATGGTCCTCCTGCGTGTGTTGGTTAATGGTGCTCCTGCGTGTGTTGGTTAATGGTGCTCTTGTGTGTGTTGGTTAATGGTGCTCCTGAGTGTGTTAGTTAATGGTGCTCCTGCGTGTTGGTTAATGGTGCTCTTGTGTGTTGGTTAATGGTGCTCTTGTGTGTGTTGGTTAATGGTGCTCTTGTGTGTGTTGGTTAATGGTGCTCCTGCGTGTTGGTTAATGGTGCTCCTGCGTGTTGGTTAATGGTGCTCTTGCGTGTTGGTTAATGTGCTCCTGCGTGTTGGTTAATGGTGCTCCTGCGTGTTGGTTAATGGTGCTCCTGAGTGTGTTGGTTAATGGTGCTCCTGCGTGTTGGTTAATGGTGCTCTTGTGTGTGTTGGTTAATGGTGCTCCTGTGTGTTGGTTAATGGTGCTCCTGTGTGTTGGTTAATGGTGCTCCTGTGTGTTGGTTAATGGTGCTCCTGTGTGTTGGTTAATGGTGCTCCTGTGTGTTGGTTAATGGTGCTCCTGCGTGTGTTGGTTAATGGTGCTCCTGCGTGTGTTGGTTAATGGTGCTCTTGCGTGTGTTGGTTAATGGTGCTCCTGCGTGTTGGTTAATGGTGCTCTTGCGTGTGTTGGTTAATGGTGCTCTTGCGTGTGTTAATTAATGGTGCTCTTGTGTGTGTTGGTTAATGGTGCTCTTGTGTGTGTTGGTTAATGGTGCTCCTGCGTGTGTTGGTTAATGGTGCTCCTGCGTGTTGGTTAATGGTTCTCCTGCGTGTTGGTTAATGGTGCTCCTGCGTGTTGGTTAATGGTGCTCCTGCGTGTTGGTTAATGGTGCTCCTGCGTGTGTTGATTAATGGTGCTCTTGCGTGTTGGTTAATGGTGCTCCTGAGTGTGTTGGTTAATGGTGATCCTGCGTGTTGGTTAATGGTGCTCTTGTGTGTGTTGGTTAATGGTGCTCCTGTGTGTTGGTTAATGGTGCTCCTGTGTGTTGGTTAATGGTGCTCTTGCGTGTGTTGGTTAATGGTGCTCTTGCGTGTGTTGGTTAATGGTGCTCTTGCGTGTGTTGGTTAATGGTGCTCTTGCGTGTGTTGGTTAATGGTGCTCTTGCGTGTGTTGGTTAATGGTGCTCTTGTGTGTGTTGGTTAATGGTACTCCTGCGTGTGTTGGTTAATAGCGGCTTTCTTTATAGTAGTATGTCATTGATGTCAAATAGGCCTGTATAGTACCATGTACTTGTAGTAAATAAAATTATTATTATTATTAAAGAGCTTTTGATCTAAAGAACCGAAGCTACGATCCAGTTCTTTGTATCTTTAAATCGAACCTTATTACTTCCTATTCCTCAGGCGATGTATAATCCTTAAAGGTTTAGTTCTTCGTCATGAAACTAGTAAAAATAATAATTCAGTGTAGGTACGGATGCTGTTAAAGGAAGATGGATATACCTAGGCGGGATTCCATGTTATTGGGTAGTAGTGTGGTTATGAAGCTGTTGTTGATGCTACTGGCGCAGTCCCCCGAAGGTGGTGCCTTGATCCTCGTGAAGGACTCTTGATCCAAAGGAACTAGTTATTCTCCCTATCCTTGGATCAGCCCTGATTGCCTACCATTAATTACCCAGACGCTACATGACCTGCACTGGCTTAAAGGGCTGGTCCTCTAGACTGCCAGGTTTGGAGCCAGCGAGTCTCGTCTCACGCACTTGAGTTCAAATTGTACACCTGGTTGGCATCACAATCAGGTATGTTTTATTCTCCTCTTCCCTTTCTTGTTCCCCCTTCCTTCCCCTCCAACTTTCCCGTGCCCCCGCAAACTCAAGAGTACATACAGTACTACACACAAATAACAAAAAGGCACGAATACTTACTTTCTCTGTTTTCACTCAGGAAGATACTAGCGAAATTCCAGAAATAATAAATTATGTAGAACAGGACGATAATAAACTAAGGACGATTGGGGTAACTAGTGACATGGTCCTCAGACGAATAGAGAAGTTAAAACCTAACAAATCCCCAGGCCCTGATGAATTGCTTGCAAGGGGTTTAAAGGAATGTAAAGAGGAACTTAGGAAACCTTTGGCTAATCTATTTACAAGGCAGGTGGGAAAATTTATGGAATCAATAATTGCCGAGGCAATTCGTAGTCGTCTTGAAAGACATAAATTGATTAATGAATCTCAAAACGGTTTTACTAAGGGGCGTTCCTGTCTTACGAATTTACTAACTTTTTTCACTAAGGTGTTTGAGGAGGTAGATCATGGTAATGAATATAATAGTGTATATGGACTTCAGTAAGGCTTTCGATAGAGTTCCACATCAGAGGCTATTAGGAAACTTAAGGCACACGGAATAGGAGAAATGTTTTCCTGGGTAGAGGCATGGTTGACAAATAGGCGGCTGAGAGTTTGCATAAATGGGGAGAAATCAGAATGGGGGCACGTCACAAGCGGTGTTCCGCAAGGGTCAGTGTTGGGCCCCTTGTTGTTCACAATTTACATAAACGACATAGATGAGGGAATAAATAGCGTCTGAAGCAAATTTGCTGATGACACCAAAATAGGCCGTCCAATTCATTCTAATGAAGACATTAGAGCACTCCAGGATGATTTGAATAGACTGATGCAGTGGTCGGAGAAGTGGCAGATGCAGTTTAATGTAGACAAATGCAAAGTTCTAAATGTTGGACAGGAAAATAACCATGCCACATATAAACTGAATAATGTAGATCTTAATACTTCTGATTGCGAAAAGGATTTAGGAGTTCTTGTTAGCAGTAATCTGAAACCAAGACAACAGTGCATAAGTGTTCTCAATAGAGCTAACAGAATCCTTGGCTTCATATCAAGAAGTATAAATAATAGAAATCCTCAGGTTCTTCAACTCTCTATATCCTTGGTTAGGCCTCATTTAGATTATGCTGCACAGTTCTGGTCACCGTATTACAGAATGGATATAAATGCTCTGGAAAACGTACAGAGGAGGATGACAAAGTTGATCCCATGTTATCAGAAATCTTCCCTATGAGGATAGACTGAGGGCCCTGTATCTGCACTCTCTAGAAAGGCGTAGAATTAGATTGAGGTGTATAAATGGAAAACAGGAATAAATAAAGGAGATGTAAATAGCGTGCTAAAAATATCTAGCCAAGACAGGACTCGCAGCAATGGTTTCAAGTTGGAAAAGTTTAGATTCAGGAAGGATATAGGAAAGCACTGGTTTGGTAATAGAGTTGTGGATGAGTGGAACAAACTCCCGAGTACCGTCATAGGGGCTGGGACGTTGTGTAGTTGTAAAAATAGATAAATACATGAGTGGGTGTGGGTGGGTGTGAGTTGGACCTGACTAGCTTGTGCTACTAGGCCTTATGCCGTGCTCCTTCCTTAAGTGGAAGTGACCTGACTAGGTGGGTCATTGGTCTCTAAGCCGGGGAGTGACATGGACTTGCCTCGCATGGGTCAGTAGGCCTGCTGCAGTGATCCTTCTTTCTTATGTTCTTAATACATTGTGACTTTGTAAATGGTTCAAGTCGGACCGAAACGTTGCCGTAAGCTCCTCCTATGTGCAGGTTATTTGTGTATACTACACAGTTATACATATGTAAAACATAAGTAATTACTACATATGTTATCTTTACCCTCCCTCCCCTTCCTACTCTCCCTCTCGTCCTGTTCCTCCCTCAATAAAGGGAGAGTTAACATTCTTCATCCTGACTAGGTGATGGTAGAGAATATGTGAGCAGTTTGTGGTGGGAGACACCGGTGTTGACGTTGTGTGCATAATTATGAATGTATGGTTAGTGATTTATTTTTTATAATAGGGAGTGCTAAACATGTAGGGGTCACACATCTGGGACATGGGAGGCATTGAGGTTTGAGCCAAGGAAAGGGAGGTTCAGTCCAGTTCCTTGGATCAAGAGCCACCTCGCCGGCATCCAGGAACCTTCCTGGAGGTGACATTGTTACGGAGGTCTGGCGCCGACACCTCATTGTTCATGTAGTGGAGGTAGTCATGGAGGGGGTGATGGAGGAACTATCTGAATGTTAGCAAGTACTCTAGAAAATATCATGTGTTCTTTATCTATAAATAAACTTATTTATATCATAGTTCTCTTAGTTATAAAAATTACTTAAATGTAATATTTAGGTGACTATTTGTGGCTTAAATTTACATGTAGGCACTTTCGTTCTATATTTATCAAAATTATTCTTATGATCAAGGGGGAAGCGCTAAATCCGTAGGATTATACAGCTCCTGTGGGAGGGGGGATGGAAGGTAATCAGGCTTAATTAAGAGAACTGGAGCACAGATCCAATTCCCTAGATCAAGAGCCCCTCACCAGCATCATAATTATCAAAATGTCTGCACCTACATGATGAATGCTCTGGATTTTTTGTGTGTCTAAAACAGTGACATTGTTCTGACCAAATTCTGTAGATTAACAAAAACTTATGGCATTACTGGTAGTGCACCCACAAACAAAATTGAGCCATTTAAATATTTATTAAATGATCTGCCAGTGAGTTGATCCTTCCATCTCAATTAGAATGCTGGTGAGATCAGTCGTTTTGGCAGTCGCTACCTTCCCACACTAGTTTTTCAGCATGAAGAACAGACTGTAAGCTCAGCCAAGACTGTATCACAGGATTGTACTAGCTAATGCACCACTTGCTGCATGACTTCGTATGCCATATTTTCTGGCATATAAGGCGCATAATCATACGAGACAAGACGATTTTTCTAAGCAGTTGTAACAATGTCAGGAAACAAAACTGCTAAAGCATAACCCAAAGCCTACCCTTGAGCATATAAGGCGCAGGGTGATTTTCCAAGATTTTTTGGTGGGGAAAAGAAAGTGCGCCTTATATGCCAGAAAATATAGGTCATGCAGCACTTGGGGAATTAGAGGCCATCTTAAATCCAAAGAAGTAGTGAACAGGTACAATTCCTTGAATTGAACATAATTACCTCCCATTCCCCAGGTGATGCATGACCCCCTATGGGTTTAGCACTTTTCCATAAACATAATAATTTAGAAGTTTTAATCTATCATCTACCTTTGTTAAGTCATGACAGAATAGTCCAAGATGGAATTAAATACTTTAAACATTTAGCTCTTATTCATGGGTTGTAAATTATTCCAGCCAGGGTATTGTGACAATTCTTTGCTAAAATGTTTGTGTGAGACTTGTTTAGTAAAGACAAAAATGTTTTGTTAGCTCATCTCACTTTATTCTTAATTTGCATGTTGGCTCCTTAAATTCCTCATTGGTGCATCCATGAGTTTGCAGTCCACATTTTCATTTACTGTGCGAGTCCAAGCTTTTTCTGTATTTGTTTCTTCCTCCAAGGTGTTAGACAAAATACCAGTTGTAAGCCTAGGTGAACACTTGAGAAGAGATGCCAATACATCACCTTTACCATTAATATATAAACTAATTGTTAAATTCTTTAAACTATGTAATTGTTAAATTTTTAAATGTTTAAATTTCAGTACCTCAATTTTGTAAACCTAGTTAATCACTACAATTACCTAACCTTACTATCAGTATAATCATTGTGTCACTATTGAGTAAGACCTATCATAAGACTGCCTGAAAAGCCTAGGCATACCTAGGCATACTATTGGCCATCTTGTAATATCTACTTCATAAAATGTATAATAATATAAGTACACCCCACTTTGTATATTACTAGAAATAAAGAATTTGAATTTGAAAGAAAATGCTTATATTTAAGAATGGCAGAAAATGTCTCATAAGCCTATGGGTGCCAGGAGAAATCTTTGAAGGTATGCAGACAGAAGGTAGCTCGATCGCTAGCGCACTCAGCTCACACACAGGTCCGGGGTTTGAATCTCCTCTGATACTGCTGGAAAACATTAGGGACGGGTTTCCATAAGACACTTGCTGTCTCTGTCCCTGTTCACCCATCAGTTTAAAATTTTTCCTGGGTATAGTTGACCGGTGTGGGTCGCATCCTGGAGATAAAACTGACCTAATTTGCCTGAAATGCATAACAAGCGGTTTTCTATATACAGTAGTAGTACAGTGGACCCCCGGTGTTCGTTAGCATCGGAGTTCGTGAAAATCGGAGTTTGTGATGTTTTTTCGCAAAAATATTGGTTCGGTGTTCGCGAATCCGCTCGGAGTTCATGATTCATCCCGGACGCGTACGCGTGGCCTGAGCCGGCCCGGGCAATCCATTCAGCGTCAGTGTGCTATTGTTTACCAGCGAGCGACCGCCACCCACACATTCATACCATATATTTTGTCATTATTCGAGTGTTTTTAGTGCTTGCAACTGCTAAATAAGCCACCATGGGTCCCAAGAAAGCTCCTAGTGCCAGGCCTGTGGTAAAGAATGTCAGAAATATGGTAGAACTGAAGAAGGAAATCATTGCAAAATATGAAAGTGGAGTTCGTGTCGCTGAGCTGGCCAGGCAATATGGCAAAGCCCATTCAACCATCACTTCCATTGTGGCCAAGGGAAAGGAAATCAAGGATGCTGTTGTTGCAAAAGGTGCAAGTATGGTCACAAAACAGAGATCTCAAGTGCTGGAAGAAGTGGAAACTTTGTTATATGTGTGGATCAACGAGAAACAATTAGGAGATAGTGTTACGCAGGCGATAATATCTGAAAAAGCAAGGCAGTTGCACGATGATCTCGTCAAGAAAAGGCCTGCAACGAGTGCTGAAGTGAACGAATTTAAAGCCAGCAAAGGCTGGTTTGACAGATTTAAGAAGCATACTGGCATACATAGTGTGATAAGGCATGGTGAGGCAGCCAGTTCTGACAAAAGTGCGGCTGAAAAATATGTTCAGGAATTCAAGGGGTACATAGAGGCTGAACAATTCAAAGCCCAAGTGTTTAATTGTGACAAAACAGGCCTGTTTTGGAAGAAAATGCCAAACAGGACCTTCATTACATAGGAGGAAAAGGCATTGCCAGGACACAAGCCTATGAAAGACAGGCTAACTCGTGTAGTAATGCTAGAAGGGATTTTAAAGTGAAGCCTTTACTGGTGTATCACTCTGAAAATCCCCAAGCGTTTAAGAGATGCAGTGTCGCCAAGGCTAATTTGTGTGTGATGTGGAAGTCTAACAGTAAGGCATGGGTCACTAGGGAAATTTTCTTTGATTGGTTCCATGAAGTGTTTGGCCCCAGTGTGAAGAAATATCTCAAGGAAAATAATTTGCCACTTAAGTGCCTCTTGATAATGGACAATGCTCCTTGTCATCCTCCAGACTTGGAAGAGCAAATTGTGGAGGAGTTTAAGTTCATCAAAGTGAAGTTCTTGCCCCCTAATACCACTCCTCTCCTCCAGCCCATGGACCAGCAGGTCATTGCAAACTTTAAAAAACTCTACACCAAAGCAGTTTCAAACAGACATTAATATGACCATAAAAGACTTTTGGAAAGATCATTTCCATATCCTGCATTGTGTAAACCTTATAGGTAAGGCTTGGGAGGGAGTGACTACCAGGACTGAACTCTGCCTGGAGAAAATTGTGGCCAGACTGTGTCCCAGAGAGGGTTTTTGAAGGTTTTGGGGATGAGCCTCAGAACCCTGAGCCTGAGCCTGTTGTGGAAGACATTGTGGCACTGGGCAAGTCCATGGGGTTGAATGTTAGTACCGAGGATGTGGAACAGTTGGTGGAGGAGGACAATGAAGAGATAACCAATGAAGATCTGCAAGAGCTTCAACAGCAACAACAGACCACAGTTCAGGAAAATGATTCAGAGGGGGAGGAGGAGGAGGAACAGAGATGGAAGAAGGTGCCTTCTTCAAGGATTAGGGAGATCTGTGCCAAATGGACTTATGTGCAAGGCTTTATGGATGAATATCACCCTAACAAAGCTGTTGCAGGCCGTGCTGGCAACATGTACAATGAAAATGTGGTGTCCCATTTCAGGGATGTTTTAAAAGAAACGCCAGACACAGAGCTCCCTGTACAGATTTTTGGTTAGAGAGGGGTCCAGTGACTCTCAACCTGGTCCTAGTGGCATTAAAAGAAAAAGGCCAGTAACCCCAGAAAAGAACTTAGTACCTGCAGTGTTAATGGAAGGGGATTTCCCTTCCAAACACTAGCAACTCCTCTATCCTCTCCCCCCCTCCCATCTTCCACACAACAACTCTTCAATAAAGGTAAGTGACATGTTATTGTACTATTTAATTTTTATTTCTCATTGTTTTCTGTGTAATTTAATGTATATTTAATGTAGAAACTAAATTTATTTTAATACTTTTGGGTGTCTGGAACGGATTAATTTTATTTCCATTATTTCTTATGAGGAAAATAGATTTGGAGTTCGGGATATTCGGCGTTCGCCGGGCCCTCTGGAGCGGATTAATCACGAACTCCAGGGGTTCACTGTACGTATGTCATGGATGTCAGCTAGGCCTGTATACCTTGTACATGTACTTGTAGTAAATAAAGATATTATTATTATTATTATGAACTCTTGAACGATTATGATGAACTAACAGCAGAGGAAGCGTTAAGGCTACAAATATTTTAAGGTAAGTAATGAATGTACGTACTGTGTATGTATTTTACTTTTTATTGTTTTTTAATGCCTAGTTCTATTACTAACTTAATATAAGTTAGTAATATAAGCCTGTTGTGGAATCTGTGGCTTTGGGGAAGTCCATGGGGTTGGATGTGAGTGGCCAGGATGTGGAAGAGTTGGTGGACAACACAGGGAAGAGCTAACCACTGAAGAGCTGCAACACTATAGTTATTCTCTATAAAAATCATTTTTTGTTAATATTTTTGGGTGTCTGAAACAAATTACATAATTGGATTTAAATTACAGTGGACCCCCGGTTTACGTACTGCTCCAAACTCAAACAATTATGTAAGTGTATTTTTGTAAGTGCTTTTGTAAGTGTATTTTTGGGGTGTCTAAAAGGACTAATCTAATTTACATTATTCCTTATGGGAACAAATTCGCTTGGTAATGGCACTTGAACAGCATTCTGGAACGAATTAATGACGTAAACCGGGGGTCCACTGTATTTCTTATGGGAAATATTACTTCGGTTTTCGTCCATTTCGGATTTCGGTTGACCTGGAACGGATTAAGGACAAAAACCGGGGGTCTATTGTATTAATGGTACGTGTATGTACATAATAAGCAAACTACCTTCAACAGTTGCAAACAATTGTACAGTAGCCATCTGTAAACAGATAGTCATGTTTGTTTTGGTGGTTGGTTTTAGTGCTTAGTTTTGATTGTAATAAGAATAATTTGGTAGGTTGGTGGTAGAGCAGACAACAGGCTACTCAAGGTCCCGCCACTTTCAGATGCTCTCTGCTTATAAGCAGCCAGTCACTGGCTCACTGTCATTTTGAAGCAAGTACTGCATTCTTTTTATATTTTTCCCAGACTTTACCTGCCAAAATTGAAGTGTGCCTTGTATACCTGTGCACTTTGTGCCAGAAAAGACGATATATAAAGGAGGAGGCTCTTTGTGTCATCTGGATAATTGAATATTCAAAAAGAATTCTGGCTGATATAGGAAAATATTCATATGTAACATTCAAAAGCCTATGTATACAGTGGATAATTCATGCAACCATAATCTGCATTTTTTATTAGCTAAGTTACAAATTTAGCATCAGTCTTTAGTGTAAAAAAACACACAAGCAGTTGTGTGCCTTCTGGATGTGTCCCATCCATACACTCTGTTTATCAGTCCAATTTTTATGTATTCAACACCCCATTTTGTCTCTGGATATTAACCATGGCATCCAAAAGGAATACCAGTGATACTAAAAGTATACTAAGATAATTAAGTATGAAACTATTCCTATTTTGGAAAAAATGAAAGCGACTGACATGCTGATATGGTGCAAGTGCCATAGATGGTCAGTGTTTGGCATTGGTGAATCAACAATTCGTTTGAGACAATTGCTTGTGCAGTGAGTAATCCACTATGTGATAGAATGAAAAGAATGAGAAATAAGTCACTACAGAAAAATAACTAAATGTGTGGATCGAGCAGAAAAAGAAAGCTTATAAGACAGTGTGTGAGCAGGATGGAAAGCTTGTTTAGTTCTGGCCAATTTCACCACTTTATAGTGCACAGAAGGCTGGATAAAATAAAATTCAGGTGTGACAGTGTATCTGCTGACCATGCTGCTGTTGGACATTTTCCTGCACTGCTGGAGAAAATTATTTCCGAGAGTGGCCTAAACCCTGAACAAGTGTTTAATGGTATTTTGAAAAGTTTCTGTCTAGGACTTGCATCATCAAGCAAGAGAAAATTGCACTTGGATTTAAGGCAGCAAAGGATCATTTAATTTTCTTTGTGCGAATGCATCAGTTGATTCTAAGTGCAAGCCTGTGCTTGTTTATTGCTTCCAGAATTCCATTCTTTAATAGGTAGACAAAACCACTTTGCCAGTTATTTGACAGTCTAGCGAGACAGCACAGAGGAGTGAGGCCTTGTTTTTCTGACTGGATTAACCATTATTTTATTCTTTCATTCAATATGTACTTCACCAGAAAGAACTTTTTCTTCAAGATTGTCTTCACTTTTGATAATTCTTAGTCATTCTCAACTCTTGTAGGATGGGGACTCAAAAGTAAAGGTATTGTCTGTACCACCAAATATGACCTGTGTGATAAACCACTGGATCAAGGAATGATTAAGACATTTAAAGTAAAAGTATACATGCAGGGTGGTGCAGAAACAGTAACAGTAGATGACAACTTGTATGTGTTCAGTTGCACTTACACACACAACAATTGCATGAGATTAAGTGTTCCAATCTACAATAAATGGAGGCTGGAGAAAATTAAGGGTAACACAAAGCTCATGCATGCCAGGTACTTGTTTTTGTTGTCATTAAGTAATACGTACCATTGTAAACACGTACGTACACTTGATTCTCAAATTTGGCGACTCCCATTTTCTCTTAGTTATTTTTCAGATTTATTGTTATTTTTAGATTATGAAACTATTATTGCGTATAGTTGGTGCTTCACGAATTTGAGTTCATGAACTTAATGTCATTTAACGTAAAAAATTGTACACTTATAACCTTACTAGAATATAACCCAAATTTATTTATTTGAGTTCTTGAATTGAATGTCATCTAATGCAAAAAAATAGTACCTGCAATGTCATCTAATGTGTCTATAAACTGACCCAAAATAAATTTTTCTTACAATCATGTATAATGATTACCCTCGTTGTCTTAAGTTAGGCTTAAACTTTCCCAAAATTCTCCACATAACCATGGGCTTTCAAAATGCATTCCAGTATCTCTCATTTCTGTATAAACATTTTAATCATGTTAAAATAAAATTGTATTTGTATATTTGTAACTCCAGATCACAGCTGTCCACTTCAGCTGTGCATCTTGCAGCCAACCACTGCGAGGCCACCATCTTCAGCAACCAAAATTGAAGATATAGTAAGACATTGTTTTACATAACCTTTTAAGCTTCAGGTAGAATCACATTAACTTCACTGGGTTATTGTAGGTTAAATCTATGAACAGTTTGTTTATTTTATGTGCTTATACCCCCCCCCCAGTCCACACATTTCTAGATCAACCTGCAACAAAATCTTGAATGTAAGGTACCAAAAACTATCATATTTGATGAAATAAATAAAAAAAACATTGGAGCTACTTAATAAATTATAACTTGTGATTTATTGAGAAGTGCTGATTTCAGGAACCTAACCAATTCAAATTATTTGAGTTTACTATTGTATAATTTTCATTATTTAAGACAGTGTATTAATTATAATTTAACCTTAAATCTTTTAACTTTCAGATCTTTAAAGAATTTTAAAAAATATTGTATACAGTGTATATCTAATTTTTTATAAACAAAAGTACAGTGGTACCTCGGTTTACGATGGTCCCCAAACTCGCCCTTTTATGTAAGTTTATTTTTTTAAATGCTTTTATAAGTGTATTTTTGGGGGTCTAAAAGGACTAGTCTATTTTACATTATTCTTTATGGGGATAAATTCATTTGGTAATGGCATTTGAACAGCATTCTGGAACGAAAAAATATCGTAAACCGAGGTACCACTGTATATCTGAATAGGTATGAATACAAATACATAATTACAGATACACGAGTATTTGAAACATATGACATTTCTAAAACGCCACATACACACCCAGTGTTGTGGCACTTTACAGTACATGTCTCAAGGAATGCTCGTTGATGCTTATGAGGTGTTACTGATCAAAGAAATTAGACTTTTCCTCCCCTTCCTTGGCTCAAACCTCATTGCCTACCATTCCCCAGGTGCTGTTAAGATTTCTTAAAGGTTTTGCACTTCCCTTAGTGAATCAAACATCACCTGAGTATGTATGAATTATTTCAGCATGTGTATCATTACTGTTACCTCAAGGCTTACATTCACAATAAAGCATTGAACCTGTGTGAGGTAGTGCTGACTCTCAAGACATTACATGTCATTTTTTGTAAGTGATTGTGTGAATTATCACAAATGCACAAGTGTTAACTGATAGTTTTGTGGTACACACAGCCAGGGTGCTTATGCACACTTACTTTCCGTGGAAAAACATGTCATTTATTGTAGGAGTATATGCACTGGTAATATGCATTACTGTGTAATATTATTAAATTCATGGAGAAGTGCAGGGGAGGGGGGTTACTGTAACCATAGAGATCACACAGGGAATTAGGAGCATCTCTGGTTCGGTCCTAGTAAGGCAAGGTCAGGTCCAATTCCTTGAATCAAGAGCCCCTCACCAAAATCAAGGATCCACCACTCCATTGAGTGAATAATTATGGGGGAGCGCTAAGCCCATAGGGATTATACAGCACCTGTGGGGGAAGATGGAAGGCATTCAGACTTAATTCAGGGAACTGGAGCACAAATCCAAGAGCCCTTCACCAGCCTAAGTGAATAAAATATTGCTGCGAAGACATAGGTTAGAGCATGTTCACTGATAGCAGTGTACATCTGTAAGTTATCCTAACAGGGTGTTTGACTGTTAACAGACTTGGCATACTAACACATGCTGCATTTTACAACCCATACAAGTGAAGTGACCTCTTTTAATGTGCAGGAATACTATTTCCTCTTTTGGGTCAGTCTGCCTTAGCAGGAAATGGCTGCATTGAAGAAAATATATGTGGTGAGTGAAAGGAACACTCTTGATACATGATACATGCAAGGTCAGCACTGTATGACCCTTATGAGTTTAGCACTTATGATTATAATAATTTACATGTAGTATAGTACCAGTTAGTTATTCCCAAAAATGAATAATAAAACCAAATATTTCTTTACAGTTTATTGAGAAGCATTTTTTTACATTCTATATCACATTGGCTATGTTTGATATTACCAAAATATGGCTGAAAATAATATTTTCTAAAACTGTACAACAAATGAAATGTTCCTTTAAAACAAAGAACCAATAAGGAAAATAAAAGTTTGACAAGATCCACTTTGGCTCTATGGACTAGGAAGGAAGCTGGTGTAAACAGCTTAAAAGAAACATTTTTTGACGAGCCGAGTGATAAAATACAAATACATACAGAAAATTAATTATATACAAATTTTCAGTAGCAACACGTTATTCCCAGGATGTTTACTTGGGGAAGGGGAGACAAATACCTCTCATGTATTTAAACTATTTAGCATTTAAGCAATATGTAGGAATTCTATAATAATCCCCAAGAATGTACACATCCTTCATGCTAATTGCAGTCACTCAAAAAATATATAAATGGTTGAGCATATATTAATAAAACAAAGCTCTTCCTCTCAGATGCTGGACTGCAGTTCCCATGGAGTTAAGAGGGAAGGGGGCTTAGTGCTTTATGCTACAGTACAAAAAGCTGCCTTACTCTTTAAAATTAGAAACTAAATCATATAATTTATACAACAGCTTAAAGTGCCTGGAGGTAGCCTACTGAGCAGCTGCCAGCTTCTTCTTACGTCTACGGCCAATGTGGAGGACAACTTTGCCCTGCTTGATCTCCTTAAAGGCAAGGATGGCATCCTTGTGGGAGCTCCCGTGCAGTGGCTTCCCGTTAATGGCCAGAATTTCATCACCTGTTGAAACAGAATACGTATATTTAATTTTGAATCTGTGGTTAAAATTGATCATTAAATAGTATAAATCTATATTCAGAGTACAGCAAGTTATAGTTGAACTAACATTGGAATAAAATAATTTGCAACAAATATTTTAAACTATGGGGTGTCCCATAGCTCGATCGCTAGCTCTCACACTGAGGTCCGGAGTTTGAATCTCCGGTGCGGCAGGAAAACATTAGGGACGTGTTTCCATAAGACACCTGCTGACCCTGTTCACCGATCAGTATAAAATGGATACCAGTGTTAGTAGACTGGTGTGGGTCACCTAGGACAAAACTGACCTAATTTGCCTGAAATGCTCAGCATAAGCGGCTTTCTATATACGTAGTAGTAGTACGTATATCATTGATGTCAGCTAGGCCTGTATACCTTGTACATGTACTTGTAGAAATAATAGAGGCATTAGTACCAAACTAGCACACGAAAATCACTCCCTATGAAAGCAAAAGTCCCGCCAGGATCTGCACCACGAGTACACCGAGAGACAACACTAAGTGTCCGGGGCCCAAGACTGTTCAACTGCCTCCCAGCATACATAAGGGGAATTACCAATAGACCCCTGGCTGTCTTCAAGAAGACACTGGACAGGAACCTAAAGTCAGTACCTGACCAACTGGGCTGTGGTTTGTACGTCAGTTTGTGTGTGGTCAGCAGTAACAGCCTGGTTGATCAGACCCTGATCCACCACGAGGCCTGGTCTCAGACCGAGCCACGGGGGCGTTGACCCCCGAAACCCTCTCCAGGTAAACTCCAGGTAAATTATTATAAACAATTCTTTCAAACATATTAGATATACAGTAAACCCTTTAACAGGCTAATTCAGGTGGCCAGTAATGGCAATTGTATTGGATAGAAAAAAAGATAGTGTTGCTACAACTGTAACAATAATGAAGGGATCAGCGCATCTTTCTCTCTGAGGAGTGGGTATCCCGTTTTGTCGTACATTTCCAAAGTCCATTAAATGGAAGGTTTACTGTACATGTATTTGCATTTGAAGACCACACTTAGATCATGTATCTGATATGTCAAATGTTCCTTGCTTCTTGAGGGGAAAAATGCATTTTAGGTCATAGCACTCTCTCTCCTTTAGCAAACTTGTACCTTTGTGGATAGAAGAACTATTATCTCCAAAGCAGCCTTCATCTGAGCCAATCTTTCAACAAAAAATGTGGCTATATATAATATATATATACTATATATTTTTTTTTTTTTGTAACATTCAATTTCCTTAATTTTGCCAATAAACTAGATCATGAAAAAGATGATCTGTAAAGCTGGAATTATCCACATTTCAATGGACCCTTATGGGTTCAGTGCTTCCTCATATTACATACTATTATAAAATCATCCAAGATTTGAGTCTGTGCCAGATAAACTGCAAGTGAAAAAAAAGCTACAGTACTTGGAGAAAATTTTTCTCCAAACCCCAGGGAGTGGTGCCCCCTGAGACAGGCGACCCCTCGATGGTACTAAGAGATCATGACCTGTATTCTTTGCACTAGCAGAGACCAATCAGTGCATTCCAAAATGCTCATTCGTCTTAGCACGTGTGTCTGATCCAGCAAAATCAGACACCCTCTAATCATGAGATTACAGATTCATAGCTGATAAAAGGTAACACAAGAGATGCACACATGTACAGCAGAAGTTATACTCAAGGGGTAATCTCTGCATAATTTAAAGAAAGAAGTTTGAGAAAATGGCTATTTCCCCAGACCGGGAAAAATCTGAAAATATATGTCTGGGTACTATAGAAACACCCAGGGTCTTAACTTACAGCCAGCATCTCAGACTCCAGGAGTCCTCTCCTTATTCAACTGTTGTCACCGCTGGCCTCTGTCTGTTGACCCTATATCAGCAGATATCCGTCCATAACTGAGGGGGGGGAGGTATCAACAGGCAGATCCTGAGTCGAGATTGCAATTCGACAAGTGAACGTGCGTCGTGAGAAGGCCGAGTGACGAGGTGGCCGGGAGCCGCCCTACCCGGCCACCTGACGTAGAAACATTCGTGGCTAATTTCGTGTGCGTGTTTCCTGTGTCGAAGTGGAGGCATCCAGTGTCATCTCTTCAGTCAAGCTTGCGATATCGGTCTCAGTGACATCAGGACGTCACAGGCTCCCATTACAATGAGCCAGGCAAGTTCTATTTCACTTACATCTGCCAATCTAGTGCAGCAGTACCTAGGATGTTGGCAAGGGAATAGGACTAACCATTTCGAGGTTGTGAGATACGGGCGATTGCCCAAACACAGGTAGGCATCGCACATGACTTACAGGTGATACACCTGACATACATGTATTAGTTATATGTCAACAGGGCATGTACTAACCCTATGTATAATCACCTTCCACTCTGCCCTGGTGGGTCTTTAGATGGCGAATTACAATGGCGAAACACTTGGGGGAGGCTGCAAGTGGTTTCGAGCCGTCACCAACAAAAGATGAGTATTAATCCACGTAGTGGTTCCTTTATTATAATTTATATTTAACTCGTCTTACCCAAAATCCCACACAGTATTTCTAGAGGACGATGATTATATTCAGAGGGAAATGTTAAATCCTGGGGAACTGGAAGTAATCAGGTTTGATCTAAGAGAGGGGATGGTAGCTCTTAGTTCCTCAGATCAAGTCCTTCAACAATGAGGCAAAGCCCCCCCATCCCATCCCTTGAAGGGTAGACATATACCTGTGATTGATTTTGAGGGATTTTCTACTCTACCAGCAACATCCTTTGGTCAGGCTTCCTTATTGAGAGCCTGTTCAACCAG
Organism: Cherax destructor; assembly: GCA_009830355.1. NCBI lineage: Eukaryota > Metazoa > Arthropoda > Malacostraca > Decapoda > Parastacidae > Cherax > Cherax destructor. The sequence continues at coordinate 253,519 of WNWK01000401.1, read as the reverse complement.
GCTGTCATTGCCAGTGGCCTGTTGGCCCATAAATACTGCAAGTCTTCATATTAGGTAGTTTCTACATTTGGAGATGACAATTTTGTAGTGATAAGTGAAATATCAAAATAGTTCAGGGATTAAAAAATATTTAAAAAAATGTGTGTATATAAGCCTAGGACGGTGATTGTACTAACCTTCTTGAAGGGCGCCTGAGGCGGCTGCCTGGCCTTGGGGGAAAACGGTCTTGACGAAGATACCCATAGAACCTTTGGGAGAGTCTGTACCTCCGACAATGCTGAAACCAAGGGAGCGGTGTCCTGGCCCCTTCTCAAACACCACAGTCCTGATCTGGAAGGTCACCTCCCGCTTCTGGCGTGGCAGTGTGCAGAAGCTTGGTTGACCATCACCCTGCAACACAATACAATACTTATTGCTATATTCTCACATAACATTGCAACAATGACACTCCCTTAAGACTGAAATACTGTGATTTTATATAATATATATATATATATATATATATATATATATATATATATATATATATATATATTATATATATATATTTATTTATTTATATTAAAAAGTATATACAACATTAAGGAACAGGAAACTAGGTATATATGTAATGAATCTTTGGAAGTAAATATTACACACTACTATCTTGTAAGTTCGTGAGAGAAAAATCAATAATCGTGCCCGTGTCCAGAAAGATTAAACAGGCTTTTGCCCCTCCCTCCCCCTTAAATACACACACACTAGTAGCGTCCTGTGAAAAGGCGGGGCCAGGAGCTATGAATCGACCCCTGCAACCACAATTAGGAGAGTGCGCACGCACGCACACACTTGTTCCCTCCCAAGGCAAAAAATCTATTGCAACTACATTTATACTGGCGTGTTGACCAAGACGAAGCATTGCTGTCTAAATAACCTAGACACTATACAAAATCAACCGTAAATCAGATATTTAAATGCTACCTTGGTGTCAAATGTGAAGGAAACTCTTGACAAAGGTGTACAAAATACCACCACATAATATCCACAAACAGTGGAAGATGGGCTACAAGACAGTGGGAGTGTCAGTATCAATACTAGGTATCATCGGGCTCTGGAGGCCAGAAATTAATAAAAAGTCTGACATTAGTTAAGATGCAAGGCTGACAAGTTTCCAATCCCAGCAAACAACTCAGTGAATACACACTTAAATAAGTCAGAAGTGTGTTTTATGTAACCTTGTTCACATGTGTGAAAATTGGGGAGAATAAAACGAAATGATAGGAAATAAGCTACAAATTTAGATGTCTGATAATCTCTGCAGGTTTCCCAGATATCTGTAAATCCATGTGCAAAAAAAAAAAAATGGCTGCCGGATATTATTCCATGTAAGTGCAAGGTTATGAAAAGTGGACGAGTTAAAACGACCAGTAATAAATACAGACCGAGAAACACACAAGGTGTAAACTTCTTACAAAGATCTCGGGGTGAGTAGTGCAAGCATATCAGAGGCACATTTCAGTCCGATACCTTCTGCATCATATACATGGATATGATTACTATAGCTATCAGGAACCGTATCAAAAAGAATAAATGATACTATACATGTTATCCTTGTCACAGTACACTGTACCAACAGAAAAACCCACACCTCGTCAACGATGTCCAGAAACAAAGTGAAGAGGTTCACAACGCCACAAGGAGCTCACTCAACTGGGCTAGGTAAAAAAAAAAATGGACCCGGTGGTAGAAGATAAAATGAGACTTAATTACGATGTACAAATTACTATAGCTAATTTTATTGAATGGAAGCGAAAAGACGGTTTGAAACGCAGCAGACAAAAAAAAAAAGTAAACAGACGTAAATAAGCCACAAGAAATTTTGTCAGCCTTAAGGCAGCGAGAAAGTGGAATGACCTGAATGAGGAAGCAGTGGAGGTAGATTAGACAGCTTTAACAGGTGAGAGGATCTTGATCCAAAGAATTTAAACTATTCTCTCTTTCACTGGATTGAATCTTGACTCCCGTTTCCCTAGCGCTGTATAACCTGTACGATTTTAGCGCTCCTCCTATGACTGTAATAATAATGTCATGATGGGCCCACGAGGCTAAGAATTGCTGAATCCTATCTTGACTCCTGCAACCACAACTAGGCGAGTACACAACAGAATTTACATGCTACGTTGAATACTACTGTCTTATAATAGAGAAATAAACATGGCAGTTGTAGGACTAGGGAGGCAGGACCTCAGGAAGTGCAGGCAGGTTGGTGGCTGTACTGCAAGTTCAAGGAGCAAGGTTACGCCTCCACAGAAAACGGGTTTACGGGGGAACTTCCATAAATGGGCAGAGAAGCTCCACCTCTCTTCACCCCCTAACCTCTACTATTCTCAACCCTCAACACCTTCAACTCCCCACCCTAATACTCCCTATCCTAACATTCCAGAAACACACAACACCCCTTAACACTCCACAGACCCACAACACCCCCTAACACTCCACAGACCCACAACACCCCCTAACACTCCACAGACCCACAACACCCCCTAACACTCCACAGACCCACAACACCCCCTAACACTCCACAGACCCACAACACCCCCTAACACTCCACAGACCCACAACACCCCTAACACTCCACAGACCCACAACACCCCTAACACTCCACAGACCCACAACACCCCTAACACTCCACAGACCCACAACACCCCTAACACTCCACAGACCCACAACACCCCTAACACTCCACAGACCCACAACAACCCCTAACACTCCACAGACCCACAACACCCTAACACTCCACAGACCCACAGCACCCCTAACACTCCACAGACCCACAACACCCCTAACACTCCACAGACCCACAACACCCCTAACACTCCACAGACCCACAGCACCCCCTAACACTCCACAGACCCACAACCCACACACACCCCCTAACACCACAGACCCCAACCCCTAACACCCACAGACCCACAGCACCCCCTAACACTCCACAGACCCACAACACCCCCTAATACCCAAAGACCCACAACACCCCTAACACTCCACAGACCCACAACACCCCTAACACTCCACAGACCCACAACACTCCCTAACACTCCACAGACCCACAACACCCCCTAACACTCCACAGACCCACAACACCCCCTAACACTCCACAGACCCACAACACCCCCTAACACTCCACAGACCCACAACACTCCCTAACACTCCACAGTGTTGATTTATTGTGTTCTGAGGAAAGCGCCAAACACGTAGAGGTAATACAGCTTCTGAAGAATGGGATGTAATCAGATACTAGAGGAAAATGTCCTGGCACGGATCTTTATCATATGAAGTATTAATGTGTACGAAGTGAATCAGTTGGCCCACTGACGGGGCCACGGATAATTGCATTTTGTGCAGTATCGTTGGCCAAATGATGCGGCCATGGATTTAGTTGTCGGTAGAGCAGTGGTGTCGTGAGCTCTATGGATGAGGGAGGCAGGTTGCAGCAGACGCGGGTGTCTACTGACTACTGATGTAGTAGTACTAGTCAATGGTTACACAGCATGAGGTGCGGAGATGCACATCATGAACCCAGAGATGGTGACTCATGTAAGTGTGCATTCATGGTGACTTCATGGTGGAATCGAGCCTGGGAAGAGCCTCTGGATCTGACCACCTCGGGAGAACGTAATTAAAAGCATATTGGTACCCCTGGCTACATCAATGAATATGAAAAATATACTAACACCCCTAGCTACCTCAACGAATATAGTTTAAATATATTTCCTTACCTAAAAGACCAGCCTCTGTGACCTCCTAACCTCGACGACCCACGCCCAAACACACCCTCACAACCACGCCCAAACACGCAATACCCAAACATACTGTACACAAGCACGCTTATGTATAAACCCACCCATAATAAAATACACTATACGATCACACACAGGTCACTCAAGAAAGCCAGCCCACCCACTCTTCCCTTAGAGGCGACAAAGCAAATGAGATTAGTGGAAGCCATTACATGTGACGGGTCTTCCTGGAGAACTGGCTCTCACTTCCACAGCAGACTACACTGGTAATTAACCAAATAGAACACAAGAGGGAGGGAGAAAGAGATTACTCTTTTTTTTTTACAAATCAGTTTTACAGGTTATGAGTTGTTTTTTCTACCTCGGCTCATTTTAAATTCCGGCACTATCTAAATCATAGTACCACAACACAACAGTCTACAGATTTCCCAATGCTTATATAGCATATAGAAAAGGGTAGCAGCACATTGTGAGCGTTGCCAATTTTGTTTGGTAGGTATAACATAAAATTTATTTAATTTCCCTTTTCTTTACCTCCCGCCCCCACCTGCCTCCAGCAGGAAAGGTCGGGTGATAACGCTGTCAGTACCACCTATACCGCAAGTTTCCCTTCGTAATTTTCACCATTTGCTGCAGCTCCACACCCACAAGTACGAACGTCACACTATTACATGTATATCTGTTTTTCCGAACCCCTCTCAATCCGACCTCGGCTAGATCTCTCAAGTGTTGTTTACATACTGGCTTTTATTACATACGTCGGATTTTAACGTTCATTGATGGGAAAGTGGTAGGTGTATTGAGAGATGCTTGAATCGCCCTGTGCTGGTGTTTATGCTGCTGCTGCTGCTGCTGCTGGCGCGACTAGTAGCATAACACCTCACGCTAACATGATGCAACATAGCCACCCAACTCTTCCTGAGAGGACAACACAAGGGCAGGACGTGTGTTTACACCTGAGAATACTACACCACTGGGGAAAATCGGCCGCAACTGGAGGAAGAAACAACAGTAATAGAGAACTCTGCTAGCAGTGAAGCACGCGACTAGAACGAAAATAACTAGAGCTGAACCTAGTCAAACATTGTAATACTAGACATGTTTCGGTCGCTGCGTATCCCAGTCTCTTCTATCTCAATGCACGCAAAACGAATAGCAGATTACGACACAAATATGTAATGCAATTAAACACCTGAAGCCAATCAGCAGACTCATCTACACGTTATGTGGAAAACAATAACCCATTTTTTTTTTTCAATAAAAATTGCAGACACACACACAGCCCAAAAATAATTCTAACCTTCCTTTAAAATACACCATCTCTGAGAGTTTAAAGCCAACCAGAAGATGCGTTCTCTAGTTATCTCATAGAGACCAATATCCCAAAATACATCAGCAATAAGTTTGAAGGAGCTTAAAAGTTGCATTTTCAGCTTGTCGAAGACTTGAAGCCGATCGAATTAGGTTGACTGAAAACTTTTATTTCAACTTTCCCAGTTTCAATAAATTGGCGCTTGTACAACCCACATCAGTCCAAACCTTTATCTAGGCAAGATACGCCAACTTGTAATTTTTGAAGCAGATCAGAAGTGATATTCTTCAGTTATTGCATAGAAATCAGTTTAATAAAACTGGCAAATTAAAACCTTCGCAACCTAAAATCAGCACAAGGCTTCCTTTTAGAAAATTTGAAGTTAACTAGAAGAAGCACTCTTCAATTGTCGCACAGAATGCTACAATTCCAAGTTTATTGACTATGTTGGTAAACTGACAAACCTGCATCTATACAACCTAAACCCAGAAGGTATTCTTCTCATAAGATTTAAGACGTTCGCGAGACGCATTCATCAAGAGAGCTAAAACCGTCAAGGATCATCCAGCACTTTTAGTGATGGGAAGCAATTAGGTTTGATCCAAAGGAAGGTCACGTTCAATTTCTTGGTTCAAGAGTCCCTCACCGGCGTTAGGAACCTCCCTTGAAGTGAGGTACCTGACCCCGGTGAGGGGTCAGGTACCTACACACACTCCCAACCTTCTAAGTAGGACACATTAGTATGTAAGCTTAACACCGATCTGAAGGTGTTTTTTTCCTGGTAGTTATCGTGAGGAGAAAAATCTGGGAATGGTTTTGTATATAAATTGACCAGATGGCACCTGCACATGTCGATAGTTGTGAAAATCTTTCCATAGTTACAATACACCAACAATGGAAATTTAAAATCGATCGGATGAGGCGTTTTTAAGTTATAAATGAAAAACTTGGAAGAAAAAATATAGGCAACTAACCACATTAGGCGTTAGTGTCTGTCGCGTGATCCACATACGGTGGATCGAATCTCCAACACTTGTGCTGAATGACCCCCACATGGGTTTTGCGCTCCGCCTAAATATAAATAAATTAAAGAAAACCTTCGGGATACCTTATACCTATGATGAGTTTCGAGAGTCGCTCTATTCTCGGAGCCCGGCCATAGGCCAGTGTCAACACAGTACTGCAGTTCAGCGTTTAACTCATGTTACGAGTTCGATTCCCAAGCGGGGCACAAAAAAAAAAAAACTAGATAAGTTTCTTTACACCTGCCTTTGTTTACATAGCAGTGAAAAGATACCCGAGTGTTGGTTAACTGTTGGTGGCTGACATCCTGGAAGGTACATGTCAGGTAGGACTGGAGCCTGAATGAACAATGAAAAAAATGGACCAGGATCGAGTAGGTTTGCAACTTGTAAACTAACTTGTGTCTGCAAGAGAAATAGAATAAAAATATTCAGTTCATCTCTAGCGAATTAATGTGCTCAGTATTTCTCAGATTACTACTGGGAAGGTTTGAGGGGCACCAGTATTGTTCAGACTACTACTGGGAAGGTCTTGAGGTGCCCCAGTATTGTTCACTCAGACTCGAATCAACTCCCAGTGGGATGCAATTTAAGAATTTACAACCTTTTTTACTGAGGATGGTGAAAGGTAGAGGGAAACATTCCAGCACGAATTTCCTGGAACTCTTGACGTGGGAAGACAGTTTGTGTCCAGGTTTCTTGGGACGTCGTCGAGTTCACTACAATATGCGCACCTTATAAAAACTACTTGCTGCCCTAAGGTCCACCATATGGCTAGCGCTTTCACCACAACCATCAGCAACAACACAGCTTACCCCTTTCCCCCTCCCTTCTGCAACTGCACCTACAAGGTTTTCACGTAATTACATTACTTGAGATACCTCATGACGGAGGGCACAAGGAGAACGGAGATTTTCCCTAACTCAAGACCAGCTACCGCCTTCGACACATACATCCTCACAGTGAACAAAACAAGCGTCAACCTCGCCAACACCTTAGTCAAAACCAACATCAAGGTAACAATCAGCTTGCAATACCGTCAGGGACTTACTCAAGAAGGCAACATCTATATTATAATGTAAAACGACTGTGAGAAGTCCTATGACGTCCTGGGATTTAAACCAAAGAATCAGGGAACAAATTTATGCCAAAGCGACGACACAAGCAATGCGTCAAGAGTACAACGTAACACCGATAACTACTTGACAAACTTCCTTGAAACACGTTAGTTATCGAAGAAGCAGACAGATGAAACAAGCTGTTTAGAATCAGTACTGATCGCCAATACTAACATCACCTTACGAGACCCTGAGTCACTCACCATCTCCGATGTTTTGGCAAAACTGACACGGGTAATCACCCAATTTCCCGGACCTAACCTTTCTACACCTCCCAGAGCTCACTTCGACTATTATATAACCTCATCTTCTTTTGTCTCTGCATGAACGGATAAAATAAAACACCTTGACTTCAGATCCCTACTAAACAACACTTCATGCTCTCTTCACATTAGCACGCACCACTTTAGTTTATTATGATACCTCCAGTTTCATCTTAAAACTATATTTGTCTATTCCAAACTGTATTTTCAATTATACATCAAGAAATATATATTAAGACATTATTTGTAGCCTTCCGGAGTCTTCGTTTAAAATTCTTTCCCGGCCTAGCGTCGCAGTGGAGAACCACCTTGATCATTCCACTAGTAACTGAAAGCCACACCCTAACTTGCTTCAGAGAAACTGGACCTAACCTCCACCTCGTTGCATCGTAACTAATTACCTTCCATTTCCCTAGCACTGTATACCTCCTACAGGTTGATGCTCCTCAGTCCTCACATGAATGAAATAACAAATGTGTGAATTACTTACCTCATTACATTCGTGCGGAACACACTGTCTAATGTCTTTGTTGTTGTTATTGTCTGCCTACCCGCCTTCAATCCCTGCCTCCCAAAATCTCCCTGGTGTCTAATTCGGACAGATGAGTGACCGAGGTGTATTTTTCACATGAAAATAGGAGCCTAAGACTGATGGTACACAAGACCTTGGATGACACCAGCTCGCCTTACGCCCAGGACACAAGCTAGGTCATGCTGGCTCAAATTACGTCCAGCTGCAGCTACAACAGCCAGTGAGGTCACACGAATCATTTAATTTGTAGTTTTAGTGTACAATGATTGGATGTAGTAAGTTAGGATGTGTTCAGGGTGTTGACAGTTCTCTCTCATGAAGAAGAAAGTGCTAAAAGTCTAGAGAGCAATAAAAAAATTTCACTTGCATGCTATATAACCAAGACTAAGTTTTTCGAGGGCTATTAACAGCTCTAGACAGAAGACAAGTGAAGTTCAAGCCCCACCTGTACCGTAGCACTCGGGGAAAGTGATACAACTCTTGGCTGAGACTATCATAGAAAGCCACCACATTTTCAGTGATGGGAAGTCCTGTCTCGTATTTGGCATAACCCCACCAAAGGCTGAACTTCATGAACTATTATAATGCCCCAGCATGATAGTGGCTTTCTTTGTACTTAACAAATCAAAATTTTAATTACACATTGCAATCTTTGCAAAGAAATGAAAACAAAATATTCTTTATTCTTATTCTTTATCAGAACAGGCGGGAAGTGGATCAAAGAGTACCCAAGAACAGAAGACCATGAACTGCAGGCGAAGAGACATTAAGTTGCGTCATGGTAACAACCTAAGGATCAGTACTAGGACCATTACTGTTTAAAAATTATGTAAATTATCAGACGGAAAAATCCATACGTGTCACTGTCGAAACTAACAAGAATAAGTACGGTTGAGGACAGTGACAGACTCCAGGACTTACATTGCAAGTGTGATCAAACAAGTGAGTGTTCCAGTTTAATTCGAACAAGTGCAAGAAAGACCCTGAGAGTGAACATCAAACCGAACATTTCGTCGGAGTTGCACATCATCCATCTAACCTGGGCAGCAAATGCGAGGTTGATGAATCTAAAGACTTATCAGAAACCTTAAATAACCAACAGCATTACCTATGTCAGATCCCAGCAATGAATTCAGCGAGTGCGTACATTCACTGCTTCGTTGTGTCTACCGTACATCTTGCACTTACCTCCGTCGCCTCTCCTCGTTTGCAGAGGTGTGAAGTGGCGTGTTGTAGCCCGTGTGAGGAACCAGTCACGTGTACTCCATCCAGTCAACGGAGACCACTTGTGCAACCCAAGACTTGCAACACCCCCAAACCTCCCTTCTCTTAATGCCTACCCTTCCCCCTCACACCCTTGAAATTCTTCCCCTCACCCCCCCCCTCGCCTGACCTCCCCTATCATATTTACTGTCTGACCTCAACAACTTCAAAGAGTACATCTTGTTTTGCTAATATGGTGAGGAAGGTGGAAACAGAAAGGTAGAGACAGGGGTACCAGGATTCCTTTCAGCTACCTGAGTATGTGGCAGGTTGATGAAGCAAGTGAGAGAGGAAGGACAATGTATAAACTGTGGAGACGAGGATAAAGACATTTCAGCACTTTATCTTAGAATGTAACAAAGAAATATCAAAAGCTTTACCTACTTGGAGTGTGTTCCCAGGTCAATGCCCTCGCGGCCCGGCCCCACACCAGACCTCGCAATATTTTATAAAATGTTTGCAGGATTCGTTATAACTGCATAATTTGCGAAGGTGTTAGTAGGTTACTACTGCATCAACGAAGTGCTCAATACGTTCTAACACTGTCCTCTCATCTGTGCTCCACCTCTCTACAACCCTGTGTTCCACCCCTATACAACCTTGTGCTCCGCCACTCTACAACCGTGTGCTCCACTCTTCCACGACCCCGTGCTCCAGCCCCACCACTTAAGTTTTTACGCTACAACAATGTATCACAAAGGAAGTCATTAACGCTCCTTGGATGTTGCCGGGAAAGAAAAGAGCTGGATGGGGGCAAGTACCTTTTTTTTAGTGGCTTCACAACAAACGCTTCAAAACTTTTAATGAGGCACAAGTTCCCTCTCACCTTGAGTATACATCACACCCTAGGATGATCTACAATACCTCCTCCCTTCCAACCTTATTTCAAGACTGCTGGAGAAGAGAAGACAGCCACACAAGGCTACTCATCTCTCATTTCGAGCCACCTTAATTGGACTTGTCATATCAGCAGAACCTTCAATGCAACTAAGAAGTTTGTCTTTGCACTGTACAAGGACAGTGACCTGCACGGCGTCGAATCACCAGTACAAAACACTAAGAATAATTATCCTATATAACTACCTAACATCCCTGGCATTACTGACCAAAAGCTAAAGTTTCATCTTTAAATTCAGGATTAGCTGTAAATTGTCCCATGCATGTGTGCTTCTTCCTCTTGTACTAATTATAACACTAACCAAGTGCAAACACATGACTAACACTACCAAAACAAATACTAACATATTACAGAAACAATCGCACGATAACAAAAATCACGAATACGAAGCTGAGTCAATAACAATTTACGAGATGGGAAAAGGTTGACGTGACTCTCGATGACTTTAAGGTTATCTTCAAGGGGTCAGCGCCCCCGCCCACCCCATTTCACCACAACCAGGACCCCTGACCCTTCGCGGGCTGGGGGTCACGCACGATCAAATCTTCCCCCCTTCCATCCTTCCCCCCTCTCCATCTCCTCTGTACATAAAGAAATAATTCCATCACTGGTGCATGAGGATGATGATTACGCCTACAAAAATAAATATAAACAGAGCAATAATTAATTAGTATTATAATCAAAGAAAGCGCAAAAGCAATAATTAAGCAACAGTAATATTATGAATAAAAGCTATCAATAATAATAATAATAACTTTATACTTCACAGTGATGGTAATCGATGGTGACCTACCACACATTACAAATTATATGGGGTCCATGTAATGCAGATGAGAAACATTCATCATAATTCACACCTTAGGCCCAAATCTGCGCGAGGACACGCACGCACGCACGCACGCACGCGCACGCGCACGCACACACACACACACACACACACACACACACAATCACTCTTACGAAAACAAGAGGGTCGGCAGATAAGGCAAAATGCACCCCCTCCCCTTTTGTGAAAAGCAAGGGTGGCATCAGTACATATATAACACAATAAGTGTAAGGAGCCCAAGATTTTTCAATAGCATCCCATCATATACAAGGGGGATTATTAACAGACCCCTTGATGTTTTCAAGAGAGAACTTAAAAGTTCCTCCTTTGATATACCTTTGAAGAGTTTCTCTACTCTCTGAGCCCGGCCATGGACCAGGCTCGTCTGGTGCTTGCCTGGTCAACCAGGCTGTTGCTGCGGTTGCCCCCACATATCCATCATAGCCTGGTTGATCTGGCACCTGGTGAAGATACTTGTCCAGTTTCCTCTTTAAGGATTCTACACTGGTTCCAGCCGTGTTTGTGATATCTTGTGGTAAGATGTTGAATAGTCTGGGACCCCGGATGTTGATACAGTGTTCCCTTATTGTCCCCACCGCACCCCTGCTCCTCACTGGGTTTATTTTACACTTCCTCCCATATCTCTCACTCCAGTATGTTGTTATGGCAGTGTGTAGATTTGGGACTAGGCCCTCGAGTACTTTCCAGGTATATATTAGTCATAAGTTTGCCTAAGATACTCCAATATAGAAACTATATTATGCCAATATATCACCTTTATCATTCATATATAAACTAATTGCTAACTTTTTATACTAATTGTTAAATTCTCAATGTTTGAATTCCAGTACCTAAATTTTGTAAACCTAACCTAACCTTACAATCTGTATATCCATTGTATAGCTATTGAGTAAGACCTATCATAAGACTGCCTGAAAAGCCTAGGCATACCTAGGCATATTATTGGCCATCTTGTAATATCAACTTTAATGTATAACTATAAGTACCCCCCACCTTGTATTACATGAAATAAAGAATTTGAATTTGAAGGCGTTCCCAGTAACTTGGGTGCTTTACTGGCTCAATGTGAGCCGTAAATGATCTCTGTATTTGTTCCAACCCTGATATTTCTCCTGCTTTGAACGGGGCCGTCAGCACTGAGTAATATATTCTAAATGAAGTGACACTAGCGATTTGAAGAGTGTCACCAACGGCATTATTTCCCTTATTTTGAAAGTTCTCAATACAAGGGAAATAATGCCGATACGTGGACATTGTCTCTTGTCTGTATCCAAAGGTACATATTCCTACAATAAAACAGTGACTTACTTTTCGTCATTTAGGGAGAAACAGTCATCCATGCCCAGGTAGGCCATGACACTAGCATGCGAAAAAATACAAATGAAGACACTATAAACTTCGAATGGTAGACTTGAGGACTATTACTGAGAGTTGCACACTCTTCGTACGGAATAATTGCTGTGATATTTTCAGAGCACCTTGACAGTGTAGGGCATTCAATGTTCATAATAAAAAATATATACAAGAAAACATACGTGGCAGCCTTGCGCGCACGGAGAGCGAGCAAGAGAGTGTATGCAGATGATTACTGTGTTTTTATGAAGATACAATCACCGAGGGTCGCACCTTCTTGCCTTAGGATGAACAAACATGTCCAACATTCTCCCTGGAGGGAGTGAAGAGGGAAAGCAGTCAATGAAGAGTGGGGGGAGGGAGAGGAACAAGGGAGAGTGAACGATGAAAGGAAGAGAGAGCAACAGAAGTGTCCTTTGAGTTGGTTAACATTTGTCAAAGCCACTTATCGATAGGCATTTGGCATGTTGTGTCATCACACAGGAAAAACATCACGTGCCATAAAAATAAGGCAGGACTATGCGTAGAAGGCAGATGAGAAACATGAATGTCAGTAGTTATGTAGGAGGGAAAGAAAAGACATGAATGGAGGAGAAAGAGGTGAATGGCGGGTCAGGCTGCACAACCTTGACGGTCGAGTGAACACAACTTTCTGGTTCAAGGTTACCTCAAGATGACCTTCTAAATTCACCACCTTCCTTCCTTTCTTCCGTGGCTACTGGTGCACGCGCCCACACGCTGGAGCCACGGCGGCAGCAGCTGCACCTTTGGTCAGATGGTATACACAACCTCACATCATTCCCTAACTCAGTGTACTATTACTTCAGTCCTCAAATTGAAATGTCCAAAGAAAAGCTAATACAAGCTCGATTTTATATATTGTAATTGTATCTTACAAAAAAACACTGAGCATGCATACTTGACTCATCAGCCTGAGTGGAGGTAATCTTATAATAAACACTAGACCACCAATGAGTGTTGGAGGTAACATTCCTTCCAAACACTGTAATGTAAATAAACAAGAAAGGCAGGAAAGTGCAGCTGGTCTTCATGCTTGAGGAAACAAGGTATCTTAGGCACCAGTCGCCGGCGTGCCTGTGCTACTGCTTCAAGGAACAGCAGCAGTTGTGGGAGTGAGTCAGAGGCGGTGGTCGCCTCCTCCGGTGACCACCAACATGGCCCAGGTTCTCCGGTGACCGCCAACATGGACCAGGTTCTCCGGTGACCACCAACATGGCCCAGGTTCTCCGGTGACCACCAACGTGGCCCAGGTTCTCCGGTGACCGCCAACATGGCCCAGGTTCTCCGGTGACCGCCAACATGGCCCAGTTTCTCCGGTGACCGCCAACATGGCCCAGGTTCTCAGGTGACTGCCAACATGGCCCAGGTTCTCAGGTGACCGCCAACATGGCCCAGGTTCTCCGGTGACCACCAACAAGGCCCAGGTTCTCCGGTGACCGCCAACGTGGCCCAGGTCTGAGCCTCCTTCACCACAACACGCACATATTTCCCTCAGGGGTCAGGGTCCTTACACGAAAACTGATCATACAATCCGTGTTTCCCACGCAATGTGCAGTGCTTCGTCTCTCGCCTGTAGCTAGAGCACAACTCTTAAGTCATAATGGCCAATCCAAGAAGGGCCGAAACGTCGCGTAGTTTTTCTAGTTCCAATTTGTGGGTTGGTTATTATTAAATTGTGTTTTTTTTTACAAACTCTGGTATTTACAAATTAAGACATTTAAAAACATTCCAAACTAACCTATTCAGTGTAAGATTATTTAAAAATATCATTGTTGAAAATGTGAATACAAAATGCGAGTGTTTAAACGAGGCAGATGTTAAACGAGGTAGATGTTAAACGAGGCAGATGTTTGTTAAACGAGGCAGATATCCTGGTGGCAACGAGAAAAAAACCAAGAGGTCATACACTGAAACAGCGTAACAAGCAACGTAGAAAGGATTTTGGAAAGTATTTCATTATAAACAAGAGGTAGATAGCTGGAATGAAATAAAGGAGTTTCAAAACTATCTGGAAGTTCGATAACTGGTAGGCTGTCTTCGCCACAAGAAGCCTGGTCATAGACCGGGCCGCGGGGGCGTCGATCCCCGGAATACCCTCCAGGTAGACCAGCATATGATCAGTCTCTGTAACTACACACACACACAGCAATAACACAACAGGTGTAACGGAAGACGAACATTAGTGGTGGGCACGGGCTAGGTTTTTGCCCCTCCCCCACCACCATCGCTACCTCCACAACTACCACCCTCCCCACTACTACAACCATCACCACCACTACCTCCACAAATACCATCCCCACTACTACAACCATCACCACCACCACAACTACCACCCTCCCCACTACTACAACCATCACCACCACCACCACAACTACCATCCCCACTACTACAACCATCACCACCCCTCCTGAGCTCCACAGTAACCCTTCGTATACCATCGATTCCGACATTAATAACGCTCCCCCCATTCCAACCCTCCCTGCCCACACAGCAATGGCATAGGTACCTGTGTCAGCAGACTAATGTGGGTTATATCCAGGATAAAATGTTAGAAAACTCGTCTTGCTGGAATGTCATTTGCATAAGAATGTCATTTGTAAAAGATATTCGCGTAACTAATTATGTTAGTTGAAAAGTCCTCTCCAACATCACCCCCACCATCCTCTCCAACATCAACACCCACCCCCACCATCCTCTCCAACATCAACCACCATTATCTCAATTTCTTCTCATAGTTATTTACCTGACCCTCTGAAGACTTTGAGGCTGTCTCCCCCACACCCCTCCTCCTTTATCAGTTGTTTACACTGTCACCCTCCAACACCTCCCCACCCGCACACCAGAGCGCTTACCTATCTGTACTAGCCTGTGTATGACTGCAGGAGTCGAGTCTTAACTCGTGCGTGTGTGTACTCACCTATTTGTGGTTGCAGGGGTCGATTCACAGCTCTTGGCCCCACCTCTTCGCTACTAGGTCCACTCTCTCCCTGCTCCATGAACTTTGTCGTATCTCTTATTAAAGCTGTGTATGGATCCTGCCTCCACTACACTTTCCTGACTCTTCCACTTCCTGACAACTAAAGTTGAAGAAATACTTCCTAACATCCCAATGACGTATCTGAGTGTGTGTGTGTGTACTTTATAATCGTGACATGAGCTGGTTTTTTATTCGTATGACATTACAAAAGACAAGTCATTCACCAATCTTGCTTGCAACCCAGCCGATGAGAATACATGTTTATCATATAAATTTATTTCATGTATATGAATGGCATTTATACCATCTGTACAAGTAATCAGTAGGGGGGGAGGGGTAAAAAGGAACAGCACACGTGCAGAGGGGAGGGGGTGGTGGGGTCCATCGCATGGAGGGGGCACAGAGGTGAGAGGTGGAAGGGGCAGCAGAGCCACATCCTGTAGTCACTACACTGTGTGAACCTCGCACAACTTTACACTACGAACAACACTCAGTGTGGGAAGCTGTGGCCAAGTAGGCGGTCAAGTTTTGCCTGAACTCTCCCTCCCCTCCCTTCTCCCCTACCCGGCCCTTTAGTAGGTGGTGAGTGACAACGCGTGCCATTCACCCCCCGCCCTCACAAGTGATAGATACCCTATGAATCTGGCACCCTTCCCCGCCCCATGAATCACCAGAACCTCCCCAATCTTCCCTTTCTCCTCGCCCTAGTGACTCCAGCCACGATAGAAACCATTGAAGTTGTCTGCCTACTGAACGATATCCTACTTCTGGCGATATCTTCAGTGCCCTACTAAAGTCTTCTAGCTGGGGAAGGGCAAATTTCGTTACCTCATGTATGCCACTCATCATGTGCAGCGGAGTGCCAGGTAAAAATAGCCAGCTTTTATTTTCACAATGTAACAGAGAGTAATGAAGCCGCACGGGTGTATATTTTTTTGATAGAAATCTTGCCCTCCTCCTCACCTCACTGTAAATTACTATCAATCCTATTTTTTCTTCGTCCAAGTTCCTAACCTCGTCCACTAATATCCCTCTCACCCACTCCCCTTCTGAAGCATATGGCACTACAACAGTTGTACAACCAGTACAACTGTACACACGGTCTAGTCCTCAGTACCCCCCTGTCGTAAAAGCAATAAAAGTATTACCAAAGGTTACTCTGCTAACTCAAGACTAAATGTAATGCCCCATGCGAGGTAGATCTTGCTCACACCCTCCTTCCCTACCTCCCTCCCTCCCTCACTACCTACCTTTCCCCCTCCCTCACTCCCTTCCCTTAATACCTCCCTACCTACTTGCCCTTATGGGAAATGATTCATGTTCATATTAATTAACTGGAACGCCCCATATACATATTAATAGATGGAAACATGATATACGACAGCTTTCCAAATACCGGAAGGATATGACACTCACTGAAATTCGGACTAATTACATCACGCCAGTAATGATGATGATAATAATAATAAATAACACATACCCAATAACAAAGATTAATGAAATTCTGAAATAACACAATTTTACTTATTAAATAAATTAATGAATTGCATAATCTTATTACGGCAAGCCCTTCAATTTTGAAAATTTAAATTATAATATAATAATAATAAATGAATATTATTAGTATTAGTACAAGAGTGCAAAACGTTCTTTGCACCCGCCTCATTTGTACACTCACATTAAAGCTAAGTAAGACCTCCAAGTTAGGGGTTTACCTGATCTAAAAATACCTTCATCTGTGTCTGGGTGAGAATACTTTCAACTGAGACGTGGGAGAGCTGATGGTGTTAAGTTAGTTTAGTTACAGGAAGCCTTCAAGTTAAGAAGAGTTTGTCATCAGTGTTACTGTCGCCGGTATTTGTACCCAAGCTTGACTTATTCTTTTCTTGCTAAACCTGGTTACCTTTTGTATTGATGATCGCCCTCAGCCTAGTACTTTTCCTAAGCATCTCTTATGTGATGAGGGTATCCTTGTTAGAAACTAAGTCGTACTATACAGTGGTAACTGTATCTTACATCTTGTCCCGCTGTTTGCTTGGCTTCCTTGTATGTAATAGCGTAGTCTTTAATGTTTCTGTAAAGCTATCCACACTAAGTTGTTTTTTTTATTGCAGTTTGCTTTATGCATTATTGTTTGCAGAAGACTGTATAATAAACTTCCGTAGCCTCTATAAATCACTGCCTCATACATTCACAACAATGTATGTCAGTTGAGTTTACCTGGAGTCACTTCTGAAGGTGAGCGCCCCCGCAGCCTCTTTGTATTAACTCAAACTAATACCTATGGATCTGAAACTATAACATAATACACAAACCAACAACTTTAATTTCTTCTCGGATATTTATTGGCATGCGACATAACTTGAGATGTTCCCAAACGTTTGTTTTGGATTATACACGTTTACCACTATATTTTCAAAGTTGTTTATCTGTGATCAAATTAAAGATTCCCTGATCATGCAGGTTGTTGCTGCTTGGCTGTTGGTGGCCGGCCGGCCCACATATCCATCACAGTCTCGATGATCAGGCACACACTTTTTTTTTTTTACAGCTGCCAAGCCATAGTATTTTATACACTAAAATCATACTAATAATCTCGTGGGCAACGATGTAAAATTAGATGTTTGTAAAATTATCGTCACAGGCAATTTCAGAAGATTTTTTAAATCTCCTTTTTGAGCACTGTAGTACTTATGATAATGTCGCAGAGGATGTACGAATATATCCAAACAGTAAAACGCTTCAATAGTTTAATCTAGCAAAAACAAAAAAAAAGTGAGCCAATTGTTTTCTAAGTCTCATATGACCTAAATCCTGTAAGAGAAAAAGAGGTAGATAGTACTTTCATTTTTGAGAATACTTCATTGTCAAGTGACGTCATGTAACGTGAACAGTACATTAGGTGTGACTAGAGCGCCTTCCTGTTGAGTACGCAAGATCATGCCAGGCTTATAATACTGTCACTGGCGCCGGACAGAAGCCTAGCTGGGAGCCGTCATATCATGACTCACTTCATTATTGTGGAGTGAGCAGTTAGAAAAGCCAATCCCCGACCGTCGCCTTGTACACGACCACAGAAAGCAGAGTTCTAGACACTCTTCATGCTGGTCATAAGTCATGCCGTGACTCAACGCTGCTCACTCCACAATAATGATACTCTGCGGCCAGCTCTAAACATTGTTGAACAGCGGTGTTGAGATAGTTTACCAGCACAACAAGAAGTTATGAGCAGCAAGCGACCTTGTGATACTTAAGCACGTCTGTTCCTGCCTGGTCAGTGTTCAACGTGGTGGCTTGTCTTGCCCGCCCCACAGGGATTCCCCCTCTCCCCAACCCTCAACTTTGCCGCCGTCTTGTTTGTTAGTTTATTCGTCAGGGAAAATCACCAGACACGGGTCTGTCACATGACCTGATCAGTGGCGCCGCTGCCATCATATGACTGGGGCGTGGTGCCAAGAAACTATTAGCGTGCCAGATAGTGTCTACTAACAAAAGTGTAAATATGGTTGCTGATGGTTAAATAAATTGCAACTCAATGCCTCGGCAACCCTGACCCCAAAATGCAATATTCTCTGAAACTTTCACAGATAATGTTTAGTGACCCAGCTCGGAGGAAGGACCGAGAGTGTAGCTTGACACCACGATGGATTATCCCAACACAGGACCCAGCTTGACCTGACCCATGACTCACTCACACAAGGTCAAGAACACGCTCGTTATGGGTTGTCAAAGAGTATTCTGGGACGGAAAGAACTATGACATTTTTTTTTATTTAGCAAAATTAGAAACAATGTGCTAAATGTTATTTATAGGATAGTGAAAGTTGAGAGGCGAGAGGGATGGGGGGGGAGGCTATAAGAAGTTGAGAGGCGAGAGGGATGGGGGGGGGGGAGGAGGCTATAAGAAGTTCCGAAGAAAGAGATGTGGGGGATGAAGGGAAGAAATGGGGAGGGGAGGGAAACGAACTTGCGAAGCGAAAAGGAGATACAGGTATAACACGGGATGAGAGTGAGGAAGAGGTAAACTGGTACTGTGTGATAGGTACTGGAGTTTCTTACACATACAACCGGATTTTTTTGACAGTATCAAGGTATCCTGGGCAGGTCGAGACATATGGGCGAGTCTCCTGACACCCACTGCCCCTGTTTACCTTCAGTAAAAGGGTACCTGGGCGTTAGTCGACTGTTGTGGGTCACATCCCTTAACACTTGAGTTTTCTCTCGGTGTACTCAAAGCTTCCCTGCTTGTCATAGGAGGCATCTTGCACCGTCTGCCAAGCCTTGAGTTAATTAATAATAATTTTGGTGTGCAGGTTTGGGACCAATGTCTCCAGTATCTTCCAGGTATAAATTATAATACATATTTCTCACCTACGTTCTAAGGATTACAGTACTTCAAGTGCTCCTAGTAATTTAGGTAGGAGTTTATATAAGCTGTGAAGGTTCTCTGTACATTTTCCAGCTCCGCAATTTCCTCTGCGTCTTAGGACCGTTAATTAATACGCAACAATATTCCAACAGAGAAAACGAGTGACCTGATGAGTATCATTGACTTGCAATCTCTTGTTTTGAAGGTTCTAGTTAGCCAACTTTTCATTTTCATTGCAGCTGTAATAATGCCGTTGAACATGAGATGTGACATTTGACTTATATTGAGTTTGTGTTGCATTCCTATCTTATTTTTGTTTCCTTCATTCTTCCGTGGTGTAGTAACTGAAATTTGTTCTGGTTGAACATGCTGTCGGTGGCCCACTGGAAGACTTGGTTTATATCGGCTTGAAGTCTCGCTGGGTCTTGTATGGATCCAGTTGAAGAAGGAAGTATTCAGGGAACGTGCGGGATTCGAAACCATGGAAAGTCAATACTGAGACTAGCAGGCCTGTGCTCCAACCACTGTACCATGATGACCTAAGAAGATTCATCTAGGGTACGAAGGACGGGTCCTGTTCCAGTACGCGCGCCACCATGAAACCCGAACCTCACCAAAGCATGCAAAGAAACTAGAAAAGATCCAAAGGTTCACAACTAGAATAGTACCGGAACTAAGGACAATAAACTACAGGAGAAGGATTAAGGAACTATCTAACAACGGAAGGAGAGGAACATAACATACACAACCCTCAGATATTGACCGGCCTGCTTATGGTACCTGGAGACAGAAGGCAAAGGAAAAGGCAGATGAACCCCAGGAAAGTCTTCCAATACTGCGACAGTTTCCCAGTAGTTAGTGGAGACAAACAAATGAGAGTTTCACGAACATATAATCAAGACAGGAAACAGTGACGCCAGTCAACAGTATCATAACATGAATGGTATACAACACTGACTAGTTGCACACGCCTCTCATTCATCGGTCGATGGTAACAGAGATGGGGTCAAGAGCTAGACTTCTGCAAACTGAATAAAAAAATGACATGTACAAGATCAACAGCTGTATGACCTGTATGGGTTTTGCGCTTCTTTAATAAATAATAATAATAATAATAATAATGTCAATAAATCAAGTGGCTAGGCTCAAAGTGGTACCCTTCAAAATAAGCTGCAATAAAATACCTTCTGCATATTCATGAATTCCATTCAATTTCAGAGCTTTACTCGTCAAATCCCACTGTACAGTGACAAACAAAATATTGCAGGGATTCCTTTTATGGTTGTAATCATAACCCAGAAAAACACTGTAGATCATTTATCAGGTATCCTGTAGCTTGACTGCTAGCGTACTCAGCTCACACGTGCTAATGTTCCCACCCGTACCGGCTAGCCGACTGGTAAGTCGCATCCTGGGGACAAAATTGACCTAATTTGCCCGAAATGCTCTGCATAACAAGAGGCTTTCTATATAGCAGTATGTCATTTATGTCAGCTAGGCCTATATACATTGTATATCAAGGTCTGCTGGTAGGCACGGGAAAATAGGTGCCTGTATGCACGCTAATGAACACACTAGTGTGTGTGTATTTGGGGGTAACATCTGGAAAGTTGTGAAAGGAAACAAAGAGTTGCCAGTGATGCTGATGATGTTAGTGAGAGTGGCTGAAGGAGACACAGATAACAGAGATAACAGCACTTCCGGAGCTACTGGCTGGTACACAAACACTTGCCATCTCCGCCCCCTTGCTCTCCCCACTAGCAAGAGGCCCTCCCCACTAGCACGAAGATCTCCCCCCACTAGCATGAAGACCTCCCCACTAGCAAGAGGCCTTCCCCACTAGCACGAAGACCTCCCCACTAGCAAGAGGCCTTCCCCACTAGCACGAAGACCTCCCCACTAGCAAGATGCCTTCCCCACTAGCACGAGGCCCTCCCCACTAGCAAGAGGCCTTCCCCACTAGCACGAAGACCTCCCCACTAACAAGAGCCTCTCCCCACTAACAAGAGCCCCCTCCCCACTAACAAGAGCCCCCTCCCCACTAACAAGAGCCCCTCCCCACTAACAAGAGCCCCTCCCCACTAACAAGAGCCCCCTCCCCACTAACAAGAGCCCCTCCCCACTAGCAAGAGCCCCTCCCCACTAACAAGAGCCCCTCCCCACTAACAAGAGCCCCTCCCCACTAACAAGAGCCCCTCCTCACTAACAAGAGGCCCTCCCTACTAGTAAGAGGCGAAGGGAGAGGGGGGTTAATGGCTGTGCACTATAACCTCTAACTTTCCTCATTTCTTTCACTTGGGTTTATGTTGTGGAATAGGTAATTCCGAGATATGGAAAATTCCAAAGTGACAATAGCTCCAGCGACACATTTAGTTCTTCGTAGCTTCTGAACCCACAGTAAAATACTGAACGATATCCTCATATACCTATTAAAATCTAACAGTGTTCAGGGTGACATTTCATTACTTAACACATACAACACGTTGTTGGAATATGACAGGGAAAACACGGCTACGTTTTGTTTCCAGAATCTAACTTGTACAGAACGTGATAGCCGCACACTGAGTATACTCAAATTAACTCTTCTGTTTGTTTCCCTACTCTTTTATGTCTGTGTTCTATATTTCTTCCGTTCTTCTTCCTCTTCCTTTCCCCTCTCTCTCCACACACGCGCACACTATCGACAAGTGCCTTGGACAACCAGTAAGTAATGAGTAATGACATTATGATCACAAAGGAATGTATTTAATATTTTAACTTTACTGTTATTAATACACATTGTGCAGTAAGCTACCCTTATATACTGAACATAGTCCTTATAATTGTAAAATTAAAATACATAGGAAAGGTATCGGTATCGGCCAATATTTTGGCATCGTCCCATCCCTATTAAAAATTCCTTAAAACGTATACAGCTAAAAGTACACTTAAAAACACAGGGATATAGAAAATACTATGACCAGTCAGATGACATGTGTCACTTACCAGATAATGAATGACAACGTCTTTGCTTCCTCTATTGTTGAAAACATAAGAGAGAGGACCGTGTTCAAACTGAACCCTTGACAGACATCTGTATTAGTTAACCTGTGAAGAATTTTACTGGAAACTGACCTGTCTGCTATGATGTAAACCTGTTCAAGGACAAAACTGATGCGTTGAATGTTGTTCAAGACCAAAACTGACCTGTCATGAGATCTGAACTTGTTCAAAACCAATATACTATGATCAAGACCAAAACTGATTAACGAAATGTGAACATGCTTAAGACAAGCACAGATATACAATCAAGACAAGTTGTTGAAGGAGGTTATGACGTCAGGAGGTGAACACTGTCACTGCTGCAGGTACTCACCAAATAGGTGTATGGGCTGAGGTAATTCTGTTGGACTCCTTCAGGCTCCGTCCTGCCTGGGCTTGTGGGCGAGATGGTAAGGTTGGCCAGGCTCCTTCTGAGGTGTTGGTCACACTCATGGCAGTTCCTCGGGGACGGAGACCTGGGTGGTGACGGCGATGCTCTGGATGGAGAGAGGGAGCTCCTCCTCGACGGAGAAATCCGTGGGGAAAGGGAAACGCTGCGGGAGACCGCAGAGCTTGAGTGGGACCATCTCCTGGAGCGGCACATCGCTGGGTAGTAATAGTATGAATGGTCTTCGAGACTACCTTGCGAACCCCACTCCTCCTCCTGTTGCTCCTCTTCCAGCACCACTTCCAGTGATGGCGCCTCCCTCAAGAAGGACATCATCATCAGAGTTATTCAACAGTATTCGAACACTTCCTCCTGACTTTCCAAAGAGTCTCCTCCACTCTCCAATACTCGTGTTATAAAACTCTACGGTCACTGACGATGACTGACAGCGTGACTGAGACGTGTGAAGCGTCAGCGTGAGAGACGACTCCTCCTAATGACAGCTGGGCACAGTATGAGACGAATCAGATCGCATATCCGTTTAAGTAAGCTCAACTGTCAAAGCTGACGCAATGCCATCTTCGTCACCAAGAAGTTCAACGTTTTCCTGCCTCGGAACACTCGTGAAGTGGGAAACAAAAACACCATGAAATGCATGGAAAAAACAGACCTTATGGTCTATATCAAGGCTATCTATCTGCTTAGAACTATTTCTCTTTTTATCATTATTTATATAATGCCCTCGGTGGTGCATGATCAACTGATGGCGCTGGCTGGCCATGAACTAACAGCCAGTTCATTAAGTAAATCCATTTGAATAGTGTTTCTCTAACCAGTTCTTAAAGACTATATTGTTTTTGTACCAACAGTTGCATTGGGTACTACGTTCCAGTGTTTCTATAACTGGAAACAACTTTACCCATCTTTGTTGCACCACTTGTCTTGAGGTTTCTTGTCGTTCTACGTTACTGAATCTGCGCTTCATAGTTCTTCGTGTTTATAGCAAATATGTTTAGTATCTTAAATGTCTGAAAAAAAAAATCTCGTAGTCTCCACTTCCTAAGAAATTGTGTAATTTAGGTAACATTATATATATATATATATATATATATATATATATATATATATATATATATATATATATATATATATATATATATATATCATGCTGAATAGGTAAAACTGATCAATTACGTTTAAAGACATTTTTGTAATTTATGTTCATGTAAAAATTAATAATTTTGTACCAAAAACCTTAGAAAACTTACCTAATCTTAGCCTAATCCAACTAAATATATTTTAGATAAGTTTACAATAATTTAATAATAAACAAACACAATGAAATATATATTTTTTCGTTAGGTTCAGAATGATTTTTGCTAAATTATTGCATACAAAAATTTTAGCTTGCCTTATTCGGCAAGAAGAGCGTTGCTATTTAAGCCAAAATTGCAAGTTTTACCTATTTGGCACGACATATATCGTTTCAACAGCATATAAATAACGGTAATATTTTCGGTGTAACTCAAGACCCTCCACAGGCGGTACTAAACTAACAGGCGATACTAAACTAACAGGCGATACTAAACTAACAGGCGATACTAAACTAACAGGCGATACTAAACTAACAGGCGATACTAAACTAGTTGTAGACCTTGATATAGAAAAAACAAGTGTGCGAAGAAAAGAAACACTAGATTTACTGGCAAGAGAACAAGCGTTGAAAAACTATACAGTCAACATAGTTGCTGAGGAATCATTGTAGCCGCTGCCTGGTCTCACACCGGGGCTTCCTGGCTTAAATAACAAGAAAAGGCACAATGCCGTGACTGGAACAATACACACACAACCCGCACATAGAAAAAAGAGAGGAGCTTACGACGACGTTTCGGTCCGACTTGGACCATTTACAAAGTCACACTAACACAAAGGACAGGTAGAAGGGGTATTTGTAGACAGGCAGACAGGGGAGGGCACAAGAAAGTGGTGGAGGGGTAATAATGGAGGTAGTAGTAGTAGTAGTGGAGTCAGTCATATTCTAGGAAAGGAGCACTGTCCTGTGTGTTTGTGTGACTTTGTAAATGGTCCAAGTCGGACCGAAACGTCGTCGTAGGCTCCTCTCTTTTTTATATGTGCGGGTTGTGTGTGTATTCCTGGCTTAAGCAAGTGTTATAGGAAGAATGTTCAGAAAAACAGAAATGATAAGTACATACATAAGGCGGGATCCGAATGACGTATATAGTGGCGACAATGGTTAAGATACGTTGTAGAATGTTTCACTAACTTGATAAAGATCTACATACAATGAAACTCTCCTTATAAAGCTTATTCTGTAACGTGTTTTTTTTTCGCTACATAGAACTTAAGTTCTATAAGATTTACCTGTCATCTTAGAAGTTCATGAGGAAGAAACGACCACACCTGCCAGTGTAATATAAAACAACCTTATAACCCAAGAACTTTTGTATACTCTGAGATTCATAGAGATTAAACAGTATAAACCTATATAATATGTCTATAATAAACTATTTCTATGACCAGGCTTTTTTATTTGCGTAGGCAGTATAATCTTGTAAAACGTTTATAAAAAGTCATCCGTAATCATGGAGATCCTCGATAAAACAAAAAAGGTTGTTATGGACAGCTAAGAAAGCTTGTGGTGTGTGGTCCAGCACCTGCCCAGGTGCTGACACCATCACTACGCAGCAGGTGTCAGCTGAGCACCACTGTCCCCAAGACCACACTCGCCACCCACGACAACATCCTTGAGGAGCCGATCCAGGATAATCCATGACCCCAAACCAGCCGCCACCAAAACAGTATAATAAAAAAAAAAAAAATCAAAGATGACATCAGAAACAGGTCGGATGCATCGCGAGGGAGATACAGGAAGCCCCTCCATCCCTCTCCCAAGGAATAAGCTGATCTCTGACACCACGTACGGCTGCACATGCATAATATCAACACAACATTGTTGTAACAATACCAGGGCAATAGAAATTAAGTGGCAAGCCACAATAAAGTTAACAGTCTCTCTACTTATTTCACT
Organism: Cherax destructor; assembly: GCA_009830355.1. NCBI lineage: Eukaryota > Metazoa > Arthropoda > Malacostraca > Decapoda > Parastacidae > Cherax > Cherax destructor. The sequence goes on along the minus strand of WNWK01000401.1, from coordinate 227,308 downwards.
AAGTATCCTCTTCCTAAAATATCCATTTTATTCAGGTTTCTTTGGGGAAAATCCTCTAACAAAAATGTTCCCCGCTGGAGACGTGAGTACATTTCCCCTGTAGGGTCCCGACCATCACTGACCAGTTGTGGCTGACAACGTGGTTTTCTGCCCAGTGAGATTACGCGTCGAGTGTGGCTTTTGACTAGTCACGGATATCTCACGCACATTTCATTACTAAAATAACTTTCCAAGATGTGGAAGCAGGATTTCCTGCTCCTCCATGTGCACATCCCCTTCCCGTCTCGTCTATCCCATCCCCCATCTGTAGACCCTCTCCCTCTCTTTTCCTCTCTCCATCTGATAAAAAAAAAAATTTTATAACCATTTTCCCGGCCGGAGAAGGAAGTCTCTGGATGACTGAAGTAAACAGCGGCCAACAAACATACATCCTCACACGCCAGCATACACGTAACAGCTGACGGAGGGAGGTGGGTAGTATGTCAACACTACGCCAAGACCTTTGATATACCTTTGAAGAGTTTCGAGAGTATCTACTCTCTGAGCCCGGCCGTAGGCCAGGCTCGTCTGGTGCTTGCCTGGTCAACCAGGCTGTTGCTGCTGGAGGCCCGTTGCCCCACATATCCACCACAGCCTGGTTGATCTGGCACCTGGTGAAGATACTTGTCCAGTTTCCTCTTGAAGGCTTCTAAACTGGTTCCAGCGATGTTTCGGATATCTTCTGGTAAGATGTTGAATAGTCTCGGACCCCGGATGTTAATACAATGCTCCCGTATTGTCCCCACCGCACCCCTGCTCCTCACTGGGTTTATTTTACACTTCCTCCCATATCTCTCACTCCAGTATGTTATGGCAGTGTGCAGATTTGGGACCAGGCCCTCAAGTACTTCCAGGTATATATAAGAACATAAGAAAGGAGGAACACTGCAGCAGGCCTGTTGGCCCATACTAGGCAGATCCTATTATCATGTATCTCTCTCTCCTCCGCTCCAATGAGTACATGTTCAAGACTTGAAGGCGTTCCCAATAATTTAGATGTTTCAATGACTCAATGTGAGCAGTAAACGATCTCTGAATTTGTTCCAGCTCTGATATTTCTCCTGCCCTGAACGTGGCCGTCAGCACAGAGCAGTATTCTAAGTGAGGGAGCACTAGCAATTTGAAGAGTGTCACCATCGGCATTATTTCCCTTGTTTTGAAAGTTCTCAATACCCACCCCGTCATCTTCCTGGCTGTTGAGATCTTTGTCTTGTTATGGTCTTTAAAAGACAGATCAGCAGACATAATTATTCCCAAGTCCTTTACGTGTTCCTTTCGTTCTATGTGGTGACCCTCTTGCGTTTTGTATATAGTGTTCCTTTTGAGTTCTTCATTTTTTCCATACCTAAGCAGCTGAAACTTATCACCATTGAACGTCATGTTGTTCTCCACTGCCCACTGGAAGACCCTGCTTATGTCTTCCTGTAATTTTTCAGTGTCCTCTCCCGTACTGACTTTCATGCTTATTTTAGTGGCATCTGCAAATGATGATACAAAAGTGTGCTGGGTGTTTTTATCTATGTCTGCTATGAGGATGAGAAACAGCAGAGGTGCCAGGACAGTGCCTTGGGGCACTGAGCTTTTGACCTCGCTGATGCTGGATCTTGCCCTGTTCACTACTAAGAACATAAGAACATAAGAAAGGAGGAACACTGCAGCAGGCCTGCTGGCCCATACTAGGCAGGTCCTTCACAATCCGTCCCACTAACAGAATATTTGCTCAACCCAATTTTCAATGCTACCCAAGAAATAAGCTTTGACAATTCTACCCACTCATGCGCGAGTCCCACTCAAATCCAACCCCTCTCACTCATGAATTTATCCAACCTAAATTTGAAACTACCCAAGGTCCTAGCTTCAATAACCCTACTAGGCAGACTGTTCCACTCATCAACTACCCTATTTCCAAACCAATACTTTCCTATATCCTTTCTAAATCTAAACTTATCTAACTTGAATCCATTATTGCGGGTTCTCTCTTGAGAGATATCCTCAAGACCTTATTTATATCCCCTTTGTTAATACCATTTTCCACTTGTATACCTCGATCATGTCTCCCTCATTCTACGTCTTACAAGTGAATGTAATTTTAGGGTCTTCAATCTTTCTTCGTAAGGAAGATTTCTAATGCTATGTATTAATTTAGTCATTCTACGCTGAATGTTTTCTAACGAATTTATGTCCATTCTGTAATATGGAGACCAGAACTGAGCTGCGTAATCTAGGTGAGGCCTTACTAATGATGTATAAAGCTGTAATATAACCTCTGGACTTCTGTTGCTAACACTTCTTGATATAAATCCCAGTAATCTATTTGCCTTATTACGTACGCTTAGGCATTGCTGTCTTGGTTTAAGGTTGCTGCTTACCATCCCCCCCAAGTCCTTCTCGCAATCTGTATGGCTAAGTTCTACGTTATTTAACTTATAAGTGCTTGGGTTATGGACACTCCGAGCTTCAGAACCTTGCATTTATCTACATTGAACTGCATCTGCCACTTTTCTGACCACGAATTAAGTTTGTCTAAATCTTCCTGAAGTTCTATGACATCTATGTTTGAATCAATTATCCTACCTATCTTCGTGTCGTCGGCGAATTTGCTCATATCACTAGTAATTCCCTCATCAAGGTCATTGATATATATTATAAATAACAATGGGCCTAAGACTGATCCCTGTGGAACACCACTTGTTACAAGTCCCCATTCGGATTTAACCCCATTTATGCACACTCTCTGCTTCCTATTGGTGAGCCATGACTCGATCCATGACAGCACTTTTCCCCCAATGCCATGAGCTGCCACTTTCTTTAACAGTCTCTGGTGCGGTACTCTATCAAAAGCCTTACTAAAGTCTAAATAAACAATATCGAATTCTTTATCGTGATCAACAGCCTCAAAAGCTTTACTGAAGAAGGTTAATAAATTAGATAGGCAGGAACGGCCCTCGTGAATCCATGCTGGGTATCATTAATCAAATTATGGTTATCTAGATGGCTTCTAATAATATCAGCTATAATTGACTCTAGTAATTTGCCTACAATTGAGGTCAGGCTTATTGGGCGGTAGTTTGACGGTAGTGACTTGTCCCCTGCTTTAAAAATAGGAATTACATTAGCCATCTTCCACATATCAGACACTACTCCTGTTTGAAGAGAAAAATTAAAAATGTTAGATATTGGTTCACAGAGTTCCATTTTGCATTCCTTAAGAACCCTTGCAAAAGCTCATCAGGACCCGGCGATTTATTTTGTTTCAGACGGTCCAGCTGTTTCATAATCATTTCGCTAGTGACTGTGATATTACATAATTTATCTTCTTCTGGGCCTCTGTAAAAATTAATTACTGGGATATTATTAATGTCTTACTGTGTGAAAACCGAGAGAAAATAATTATTAAAAATAGAGCACATATCATTCTCCTTGTCAGTAAGATGCCCAAAGTTATTTTTAAGGGGACCTATCTTATCCCTAACTTTTGTTCTATAAACCTGGAAAAAACTTTTTGGGTTAGTTTTTGAATCCCTAGCAACTTTAATTTCATAGTCCCGTTTAGCTTTTCTTATTCCCTTTTTAACGTCCCTCTTAATGTCAGTATACTGATTTATAAGATGACCCTCACCTCTTTTTATGCGCCTATAAATTCCTTTCTTCTGCCCTAAAAGATATTTGAGCCTATTATTCATCCATTTTGGGTCATTTCTACTTGATCTAATTTCTTTATACGGGATAAATGTTCTTTGGGCAGCCTGTATAGTGTTAAGAAAACTGTCATATTGATACCTCTCTTCTTCACCCCAGTCCACAGTTGATAAGTGTTCTCTAAGTCCATTATAATCTGCTAAGCGAAAATCTGGGACCATTACTGAATTATCCCTACTATCATACATCCATTCAATGCTAAAGGTAATTGACTTGTGGTCGCTTGAGCCGAGTTCCTCTGTAATTTCTAAATTATTAACAAGGGTTTCCTTGCTTGCCAGAACCAAGTCAAGTAGGTTATTTCCCCTTGTAGGTTCTGTTACAAACTGCTTCAAAAAGCAATCCTGAACTACTTCTAAAAAGTCGTTAGATTCTAAATTCCCTGTCATGAAATTCCAATCAATCTGACTAAAGTTAAAGTCCCCTAGAATTACTACGTTATCGTGTCTTGTGGCCTTAACAATTTCCTCCCAAAGTGAAATACTAAGTCATCCAGGAACTCAAAAATCCATCTGCCTACCTTCCCCGTAATGCCTATGGCCCTCATTTTGTGCGCTATTACTCCATGATCGCATTTGTCAAACGCCTTTGCAAAATCTGTGTAAATCACATCTGCGTTTTGGTCGTCCTCCAATGCCTCCGTAATTCTGTCATAATGGTTCAGCAGCTGTGACAGGCATGATCTTCCCGCTCTAAAGCCATGCTGGTTCGGGTTATGTTGGTTGTGCTGGTCCATGAAGTTTGTAATCTGCCGTCTCATCACTCTTTCAAAGATTTTTATGATGTGAGAAGTGAGGGCTACTGGTCTGTAATGTTTAGCTAGTGCTCTACTACCTCCCTTATGCAAAGGAGCTACGTCTGCACTCTTTAAGGCCTCCGGTATTTCACCTAGATCTAAGATCTCCAAAGAACACTAAGGGCAGAAAAATCCTGTGGCTGGTTTTTACAAAACTGTGTGAAACACACGTGAAATGGAAGGAAAGGTGAGGAAGGAAAAGGATGGGCAGGGAACCTCCCCCTTTCCCCTCCCAACGTTCAAATGATGGAAATTACATAACATCCAGACTAGATTATAAAACCAGACGGACATCCGAGTTAAAACACCTTGAATAATACATGGGAAAATATATTGCATAATATCAACACATGAACTCAGATTGAAAACACCTGTTACGTCAGACTTCTTATAAAAAAAAGTATAATTAAGTTTAACTTCTGATGTTAATTTAGCTCGTTGACCTTTTGGCTAAAATTAATTACGGACTTCAACGACCTGTGAGTTACCTGTGACCGATTTCGAGGGTTCTTCTAGCCTCGCAGCCCGGCATTGAGCCAGGCTTACTTGACTGTCTATTCAGTCAGTCATCACAGCCTGGTTGATCTGGCACCTGGGGGAGGTAACGATCTAGTTTGCGCTTTAAGAATCTTGAACAGCCGTGTTTCTAGTATCTGCTGGACCACGGTTGACAGTGTTTCCGTATTAATGTTGCTAGAATTACCCACAATATGTTAGGTAAAAGGACACAGATGCAACTAATGTGTCATTTTATTGTGGCAACGTTTCGCTCTCCAGGAGCTTTGTCAAGCCGTTACATAAGAACATAAGAACATAAGAATGGAGGAACACTGCAGAAGGCCTACTGGCCCATACAAGGCAGGTCCTTATCAAAACCACCACTACCTAAGAATTTACTCCTGTACTCACGACACTAATCAAACCCAGCCCCTCCCACTCATATATTTGTCCAATCTCTTTTTAAAGCCACCCAAGGTCCTAGCCTCTATCACCCTACTCGGAAGATTGTTCCACGCATCTACAACTCTGTTCGAAAACCAGTACTTGCCTATGTCCTTTCTAAATCTAAATTTATCCAATTTAAATCCGTTATTTCTCGTTCTTACTTGGTTCGATATCCTCAGTATTTTATTAATATCTCCTTTGTTTATGCCCATCATCCACTTGTACACCTCGATGATATCTCCCTCATTCTACGTCTCTCAGAGAGTGGAGATTCAATGCTCTAAGTCTATCTTCATACGGGAGATTTCTTATACTGTAAATCATTTTAGTCATTCTTCTTTGTATGTTCTCCAATGAATCTATATCCATCCTGTAGTAAGGAGACCAAAACTGAGCTGCATAATCCAAATGAGGTCTCACTAGTGATGTATAGAGCTGTAAAATAACTTTTGGACTTCTGTTGCTTATACTTCTTGAAATAAATCCTAGTAATCTGTTAGCCTTATTGCGCACACTTAGGCACTGTTGTCTTGGCTTTAGATTTCTGCTTACCATGACTCCCAAGTCTTTTTCACATTCTGTATGATCAAGCTCAACTTCACCTAGTTTATAAATTCGAGGGATATTTTCATTACCAACGACAAGCACCTTACACTTCTCCACATTGAACTTCATCTGCCACTTTTCAGACCAAGACATTAATTTATCCAAATCCTCCTGGAGTTCACTGTTATCCTCCTCAGAATGAATTATACGGCCTATTTTTGTATCATCAGCAAATTTACTCATGTCACTTGCAATTCCTTCATCAAGGTCATTAATGTAAATTATGAACAACAATGGGCCCAAAACTGATCCTTGTGGAACGCCACTAGTGACAAATCCCCATTCAGATGGATACAGAGTGTATATATAGGCTTAGAGCGAGGTGTAATACTTGCTTTTATAACCTTTTACTCGTGTGCAAGTTGATTGTTCTACCATATTGTATTACTACAACTACTACAACTAATATTACTACTACTACAACTAATATTACTACTACTACAACTAATATTACTACTACAACTAATATTACTACTACAACTAATATTACTACTACTACCACTAGTATTACACCTCATTCTAAGCCTATATATACCCTGTGTGTCCATGTATTCTTTGTAACGGCTTGACAAAGCTCCTGGAGAGCGAAACGTTGCCACAATAAAATGTCACATTAGTTGCATTTGTGTTCTTTTACCTAACAGTGTTGGTGTGTGTCCATGGCAGCCATGCTTTTCACGTTTATTTTACATTACTTCCAATCCGTCATTCGTATAGTAAGTTGTTATGGTCGTGTGTAGATCTGGGATCTCACCTTATATCTTAAGAACATAAGAACATAAGAAAGTAGGAACACTGCAGCAGGCCTGTTGGCCCATACTAGGCAGGTCCTTCACAATCCGTCCCACTAACAGAATATTGCTCAACCCAATTTTCAATGCTACCCAAGAAATAAGCTTTGACAATTCTACCCACTCATGTGCGAGTCCCACTCAAATCCAACCCCTCTCACTCATGAATTTATCCAACCTAAATTTGAAACTACCCAAGGTCCTAGCTTCAATAACCCTACTAGGCAGACTGTTCCACTCATCAACTACCCTATTTCCAAACCAATACTTTCCTATATCCTTTCTAAATCTAAACTTATCTAACTTGAATCCATTATTGCGGGTTCTCTCTTGGAGAGATATCTTCAAGACCTTATTTATATCCCCTTTGTTAATACCCATTTTCCACTTGTATACCTCGATCATGTCTCCCCTCATTCTACGTCTTACAAGTGAATGTAATTTAAGGGTCTTCAATCTTTCTTCGTAAGGAAGATTTCTAATGCTATGTATTAATTTAGTCATTCTACGCTGAATGTTTTCTAACGAATTTATGTCCATTCTGTAATATGGAGACCAAACTGAGCTGCGTAATCTAGGTGAGGCCTTACTAATGATGTATAAAGCTGTAAATAACCTCTGGACTTCTGTTGAACATAAGAACATAATCTAGGTGAGGCCTTACTAATGATGTATAAAGCTGTAAAATAACCTCTGGACTTCTGTTGAACATAAGAACATAAGAACATAAGAAAGGAGGAACACTGCAGCAGGCCTGTTGGCCCATTCTAGGCAGGTCCTTCACATTCCATCCCACCAACAGAATATTTGTTCAACCTAATTTTCAATGCTACCCAAAAAATAAGCTTTGATAATTTTATTTACTCATGTGCAATTCCACTCAAATCCAACCCCTTTCACTCATGAATTTATCCAACCTAAATTTAAAACTACCCAAGGTCCTTGCTTCAATAACCCTACTAGGCAGACTGTTCCATTCATCAACTACCCTATTTCCAAACCAATACTTTCCTATATCCTTTCTAAATCTAAACTTATCTAACTTGAATCCATTATTGCGGGTTCTCTCTTGGAGAGATACCCTCAAGACCTTATTTATATCCCCTTTGTTAATACCCATTTTCCACTTGTATACCTCGATCATGTCTCCCCTCATTCTACGTCTTACAAGTGAATGTAATTTAAGGGTCTTCAATCTTTCTTCGTAAGGAAGATTTCTAATGCTATGTATTAATTTAGTCATTCTACGCTGAATGTTTTCTAACGAATTTATGTCCATTCTGTAATATGGAGACCAGAACTGAGCTGCGTAATCTAGGTGAGGCCTTACTAATGATGTATAAAGCTGTAATATAACGTCTGGACTTCTGTTGCTAACACTTCTTGATATAAATCCCAGTAATCTATTTGACTTATTACGTACGCTTAGGCATTGCTGTCTTGGTTTAAGGTTGCTGCTTACCATCACCCCCAAGTCCTTCTCGCAATCTGTATGGCTAAGTTCTACGTTATTTAACTTATAAGTGCTTGGGTTATGGACACTCCCGAGCTTCAGAACCTTGCATTTATCTACATTGAACTGCATCTGCCACTTTTCTGACCACGAATTAAGTTTGTCTAAATCTTCCTGAAGTTCTATGACATCTATGTTTGAATCAATTATCCTACCTATCTTCGTGTCGTCGGCGAATTTGCTCATATCACTAGTAATTCCCTCGTCAAGGTCATTGATATATATTATAAATAACAATGGGCCTAAGACTGATCCCTGTGGAACACCACTTGTTACAAGTCCCCATTCGGATTTAACCCCATTTATGCACACTCTCTGCTTCCTATTGGTGAGCCATGACTCGATCCATGACAGCACTTTTCCCCCAATGCCATGAGCTGCCACTTTCTTTAACAGTCTCTGGTGCGGTACTCTGTCAAAAGCCTTACTAAAGTCTAAATAAACAATATCGAATTCTTTATCGTGATCAACAGCCTCAAAAGCTTTAGTGAAGAAGGTTAATAAATTAGATAGGCAGGAACGGCTCCTCGTGAATCCATGCTGAGTATCATTAATCAAATTATGGTTATCTAGATGGCTTCTAATAATATCAGCTATAATTGACTCTAGTAATTTGCCTACAATTGAGATCAGGCTTATTTGGCGGTAATTTGACGGTAGTGACTTGTCCCCTGCTTTAAAAATAGGAATTACATTAGCCATCTTCCACATATCAGACACTACACCTATTTGAAGAGATAAATTAAAAATGTTAGATATTGGTTCACATAGTTCCATTTTGCATTCCTTAAGAACCCTTGCAAAAAGCTCATCAGGACCCGGCGATTTATTTTGTTTCAGTCGGTCTAGTTGTTTCCTAACCATTTCGCTAGTGACTGTGATATTACATAATTTATCTTCTTCTGGGCCTCTGTAAAAATTAATTACTGGGATATTATTAATGTCTTCCTGTGTGAAAACCGAGAGAAAATAATTATTAAAAATAGAGCACATATCATTCTCCTTGTCAGTAAGATGCCCAGAGTTATTTTTAAGGGGACCTATCTTATCCCTAACTTTTGTTCTATAAACCTGGAAAAAACTTTTTGGGTTAGTTTTTGAATCCCTAGCAACTTTAATTTCATAGTCCCGTTTAGCTTTTCTTATTCCCTTTTTAACGTCCCTCTTAATGTCAGTATACTGATTTATAAGATGACCCTCACCTCTTTTTATGCGCCTATAAATTCCTTTCTTCTGCCCTAAAAGATACTTAAGCCTATTATTCATCCATTTTGGGTCATTTCTACTAGATCTAATTTCTTCATACGGGATAAATGTTCTTTGGGCAGCCTGTAAAGTGTTAAGAAAACTGTCATATTGATACCTTTCTTCGTCACCCCAATTCACAGTTGATAAGTGTTCTCTAAGTCCATTATAATCTGCTAAGCGAAAATCTGGGACCGTTACTGAATTATCCCTACTATCATACATCCATTCAATGCTAAAGGTAATTGACTTGTGGTCGCTTGAGCCGAGTTCCTCTGTAATTTCTAAATTATTAACAAGGGTTTCCTTGCTTGCCAGAACCAAGTCAAGTAGGTTATTTCCCCTTGTAGGTTCTGTTACAAACTGCTTCAAAAAGCAATCCTGAACTACTTCTAAAAAGTCGTTAGATTCTAAATTCCCTGTCATGAAATTCCAATCAATCTGACTAAAGTTAAAGTCCCTAAATTACTACGTTATCGTGTCTTGTGGCCTTAACAATTTCCTCCCAAAGTGAAATACTAAGTCATCCAGGAACTCAAAATCCATCTGCCTACCTTCCCGTAATGCCTATGGCCCTCATTTTGTGCGCTATTACTCCATGATCGCATTTGTCAAACGCCTTTGCAAAATCTGTGTAAATCACATCTGCGTTTTGGTCGTCCTCCAATGCCTCCGTAATTCTGTCATAATGGTTCAGCAGCTGTGACAGGCATGATCTTCCCGCTCTAAAGCCATGCTGGTTCGGGTTATGTTGGTTGTGCTGGTCCATGAAGTTTGTAATCTGCCGTCTCATCACTCTTTCAAAGATTTTTATGATGTGAGAAGTGAGGGCTACTGGTCTGTAATGTTTAGCTAGTGCTCTACTACCTCCCTTATGCAAAGGAGCTACGTCTGCACTCTTTAAGGCCTCCGGTATTTCACCTAGATCTAAGATCTCCAAAGAACACTAAGGGCAGAAAAATCCTGTGGCTGGTTTTTACAAAACTGTCTGAAACACACGTGAAATGGAAGGAAAGGTGAGGAAGGAAAAGGATGGGCAGGGAACCTCCCCCTTTCCCCTCCCAACGTTCAAATGATGGAAATTACATAACATCCAGACTAGATTATAAAACCAGACGGACATCCGAGTTAAAACACCTTGAATAATACATGGGAAAATATATTGCATAATATCAACACATGAACTCAGATTGAAAACACCTGTTACGTCAGACTTCTTATAAAAAAAGTATAATTAAGTTTAAGTTCCGATGTTAATTTAGCTCGTTGACCTTTTGGCTAAAATTAATTACGGACTTCAACGACCTGTGAGTTACCTGTGACCGATTTCGAGGGTTCTTCTAGCCTCGCAGCCCGGCATTGAGCCAGGCTTACTTGACTGTCTATTCAGTCAGTCATCACAGCCTGGTTGATCTGGCACCTGGGGGAGGTAACGATCTAGTTTGCGCTTTAAGAATCTTGAAGACAGCCGTGTTTCTAGTATCTGCTGGACCACGGTTGACAGTGTTTCCGTATTAATGTTGCTAGAATTACCCACAATATGTTAGGTAAAAGGACACAGATGCAACTAATGTGTCATTTTATTGTGGCAACGTTTCGCTCTCCAGGAGCTTTGTCAAGCCGTTACAAACAATACATGGATACAGAGTGTATATATAGGCTTAGAGCGAGGTGTAATACTTGCTTTTATAACCTTTTACTCGTGTGCAAGTTGATTGTTCTACCATATTGTATTACTACAACTACTACAACTAATATTACTACTACTACAACTAATATTACTACTACTACAACTAATATTACTACTACAACTAATATTACTACTACAACTAATATTACTACTACTACCACTAGTATTACACCTCATTCTAAGCCTATATATACCCTGTGTGTCCATGTATTCTTTGTAACGGCTTGACAAAGCTCCTGGAGAGCGAAACGTTGCCACAATAAAATGTCACATTAGTTGCATTTGTGTTCTTTTACCTAACAGTGTTGGTGTGTGTCCATGGCAGCCATGCTTTTCACGTTTATTTTACATTACTTCCAATCGTCATTCGTATAGTAAGTTGTTATGGTCGTGTGTAGATCTGGGATCTCACCTTATATCTTAAGAACATAAGAACATAAGAAAGTAGGAACACTGCAGCAGGCCTGTTGGCCCATACTAGGCAGGTCCTTCACAATCCGTCCCACTAACAGAATATTGCTCAACCCAATTTTCAATGCTACCCAAGAAATAAGCTTTGACAATTCTACCCACTCATGTGCGAGTCCCACTCAAATCCAACCCCTCTCACTCATGAATTTATCCAACCTAAATTTGAAACTACCCAAGGTCCTAGCTTCAATAACCCTACTAGGCAGACTGTTCCACTCATCAACTACCCTATTTCCAAACCAATACTTTCCTATATCCTTTCTAAATCTAAACTTATCTAACTTGAATCCATTATTGCGGGTTCTCTCTTGGAGAGATATCTTCAAGACCTTATTTATATCCCCTTTGTTAATACCCATTTTCCACTTGTATACCTCGATCATGTCTCCCCTCATTCTACGTCTTACAAGTGAATGTAATTTAAGGGTCTTCAATCTTTCTTCGTAAGGAAGATTTCTAATGCTATGTATTAATTTAGTCATTCTACGCTGAATGTTTTCTAACGAATTTATGTCCATTCTGTAATATGGAGACCAAACTGAGCTGCGTAATCTAGGTGAGGCCTTACTAATGATGTATAAAGCTGTAAAATAACCTCTGGACTTCTGTTGAACATAAGAACATAATCTAGGTGAGGCCTTACTAATGATGTATAAAGCTGTAAAATAACCTCTGGACTTCTGTTGAACATAAGAACATAAGAACATAAGAAAGGAGGAACACTGCAGCAGGCCTGTTGGCCCATTCTAGGCAGGTCCTTCACATTCCATCCCACCAACAGAATATTTGTTCAACCTAATTTTCAATGCTACCCAAAAAATAAGCTTTGATAATTTTATTTACTCATGTGCAATTCCCACTCAAATCCAACCCCTTTCACTCATGAATTTATCCAACCTAAATTTAAAACTACCCAAGGTCCTTGCTTCAATAACCCTACTAGGCAGACTGTTCCATTCATCAACTACCCTATTTCCAAACCAATACTTTCCTATATCCTTTCTAAATCTAAACTTATCTAACTTGAATCCATTATTGCGGGTTCTCTCTTGGAGAGATACCCTCAAGACCTTATTTATATCCCCTTTGTTAATACCCATTTTCCACTTGTATACCTCGATCATGTCTCCCCTCATTCTACGTCTTACATGTGAATGTAATTTAAGGGTCTTCAATCTTTCTTCGTAAGGAAGATTTCTAATGCTATGTATTAATTTAGTCATTCTACGCTGAATGTTTTCTAACGAATTTATGTCCATTCTGTAATATGGAGACCAGAACTGAGCTGCGTAATCTAGGTGAGGCCTTACTAATGATGTATAAAGCTGTAATATTACCGTCTCGGTGTTTTAACATGACTATTACATCCACACGAACAAGTTGCGTCCCACAGGGGTTAGTATTAGACGTTTTTCACTATCGAAACAGATGAAGTTTTAAACCGTATGCATAATTCGTTAAGAGTTATAACCCACAGCAAAATGTAAAGATGACTGCGACCTCTAACATGACAGAAAAGAGCATTATTGGTGTTGGCATTCGTAACACTTTTCTTTTGTGTTCTTAGAGTCTGTCAGAAAGAGAACGACCAGTCTCTCCAAAGTATTGGAGATGACAAGAGGATCATGAAATAGAGTAGACACCAGGGGTGTCTATAGTGGGAGGAGAGGTGCGAACTAGATTACTGCGAAGGGTGTTAGTTTGACGAAAAATATGTTTAATGTGTAAGGAACGGAGAGAGTTCTTGAGATTCAGCTCAGAAAAGCCTAAAAAAAAGGCACACTAAAGTAGGTCTGCTGGCCCTTTAAACGTGTAGTGGTTACTATATCCAGTGGATATGAAAGTGGGGAGGAGGAAGTGTCTTGTTCGAAGCAACACTATCGTAACATTGTTTACGTGACAGGTATAAAGAAGTACGTCTTACCTTCTCTGTGTCGTCGTCTTCGTGACTAGACGTGGATTTGTTGTGGTCGGTGGTGGGCGTGAGGGGTGGCTTGGGTGGCGTCTGAGGGCCGTCGTGGGCGGCGGTCTTCTCCGGAGAGGACCTGAGGCCTTGCAGCCTCCGCCGCTCCTCCGTCGTGGCTGCTGTCAGTGCTCTCAGGCCGCCCCTTCCCAGAGTCATCGTGATGGGTGTGGGCGGCGACGTACGTCCTGCCTGCTGTTTGGGGCGGTCCAGAGTGCTTATACGGTGGGCGGGTGTGTGGACGGTGGTGTGAGCGGGTGTAGGGGTGGTGGTGTGGATGGGTGTGTGGGCGGGACTCTGAGACGAGACTCTGGGATCCAGTGGCAGCGGCTCCTCCCAGATGCAAGAATCAACGCAAGAAGAATTCTTGAGCGGCCGCCACCTGGTCTGGGAGGGACAACTGGGCGTTGTTGTTGTTGTGGACGGAGACAGTGGCTGCTGTGCTGCCTTCTGGTAGCGGCGACCCAGCACTCCTGACGGGGTGGATGAAGGGGACGGGTGGTCACGCGTATTCATCTTGATAACATGATCAGCGACGATACGAGGTTGTTGCAGTCCCTGTTGCTGTTGTTGTTGCAGTCCCTGTTGTTGCAGCCCCTGTTGTTGCAGCCCCTGTGCTGTTGCAGCCCCTGTTGCTGTTGTAGCCCCTGTTTCTGTTGTTGCTGCTGTTTATGTCTGTTTTGTGAGGAGTTGGAGTCGTGTCGCTTGAGGGTGTGAATGGAAGGGCAGGTGTTGGGGTAGTTCTCAGGGGTAGGGGGCGGGGTAGCATCACCCTGGCGGTCACTGCCAGGATAAGTGTCGCTACAAGTCTCGCTGAAGGCCTCGTCTTGACACGACGACCCCCCGCTGGACGACGATGACGACGACGATTTAGTAGACGGGAAGACTTCGTCGTTGTCGCTGCCTGTAACGCCGGAGTCCTGCTCGTCGTCCCTCTCACCGCAACGCCGCGCCCACTCCAGCACCGCCCGCGAGTCCACCCACTTGGGCGGCCCCCACTCATCCTCGGGCTCGCACAGCGACATGGCGCGAGTCTGACGAGACCTGCCACGCCCCAGCTTGTTCCTGAGGGCGTGCAGGGGTCCCCCTCCACCACCACTGCTGCTGCTGCTGCTGGTAGTGTTGTTGCTAACTGACGTGTGGGCGTGATGGTGGTGGTCCCGGGGCCGCATCATGTGCACGCGGTCACCGCCGCCCACCAGACCCTCGTGGTCTGGCGTGGGCGTGACGACATGACGGGAGGGCGAGCCGATGTTTCTCCAGCGCGACACAAGTGACGACCACTGACTTTCCACGCGGCGACGAAACCTCGGAGACCCTGCAACACCAAGATTATTATTATTATAATTAATAATTACATCACTGTTGACATATCTTCATTTTCTCATCAGGAGCTAAATCCATATGGGTCACATAGTGCAGCTGAGGGAGGAAGAGGTTAGTCAGGATCTTCAGGAAGGGGAGCCGGGTATTCGAGGAGGGGGGGAGACACTCGAAGGTATCTTGATCCAAGGAATTTAACCTACCCTCCCCCATTCCCTATGGTGTATAAAATACCAAAGAGGAACGGATAGAGGGCAGGCTCTGTTGAATGCGAACAACAGAGACAAGGCACCAGAGACAAGATACCAGGAACTAGGGACAAAGAACTGAAGACAAAGCACCAAGAAATAGGGACAAGGCGCAAGGCACCAGGGATAAGGCACAAGGGATAGACTAGGCACCAGGGATAAGGCACAAGGGATAGACTAGGCACCAGGGATAAGGCACAAGGGATAGACTAGGCACCAGGGATAAGGCACAAGGGATAGACTAGGCACCAGGGACAACTTAAGGAAATAAAAGCTAGAACGGGGTATAAAACAAATTCTAACGACACAATAGAGTTTAAAACTAATGTGAAGGACTTAGGAATCAAGTCAGATGATGTCACCTTCAGGGATCACAACAGTCATGATCACAACCACGAGGAAAATGACAGGATGGATAATGAAAACCTTGACAACGAGGGATGCCAAATCGTTTCAGTCTTAGGAACTGAAATAAAACCAGACGAGGCGGTGGTGGAAGGTAACCCAGTTTCAGAAGCAGGCATGACAAACCCCGGAAGAACAGGAATTATCTATGTCAATCAACATAGTTAAATAGGCGGGGTCTGGAACTATGTATCGAACACCCTAAATAGAATCAGCGAGTGTTACCAGTAAAAGTGTGGTAGTAATAATAGGCTACAATGATAATTTCTGCGGAGTCTGTTGTTGGTACTGTGTACCATCAATAACAGCTGGTGTTGGTACTGTGTACCATCAATAACAGCTGGTGTTGGTACTGTGTACCATCAATAACAGCTGTTGTTGGTACTGTGTACCATCAATAACAGCTGGTGTTGGTACTGTGTACCATCAATAACAGCTGTTGTTGGTACTGTGTACCATCAATAACAGCTGGTGTTGGTACTGTGTACCATCAATAACAGCTGGTGTTGGTACTGTGTACCATCAATAACAGCTGGTGTTGGTACTGTGTACCATCAATAACAGCTGTGTTGGTACTGTGTACCATCAATAACAGCTGTGTGTATGTACCATCAATACAGCTGGTGTTGGTACTGTGTACCATCAATAACAGCTGGTGTTGGTACTGTGTACCATCAATAACAGCTGGTGTTGGTACTGTGTACCATCAATAACAGCTGGTGTTGGTACTGTGTACCATCAATAACAGCTGGTGTTGGTACTGTGTACCATCAATAACAGCTGGTGTTGGTACTGTGTACCATCAATAACAGCTGTTGTTGGCACTGTGTACCATCAATGACAGCTATTGTTTTACAGTGCTCAATAATATTAGAGTTGTACACGGTCCTACAAAAGAATGATTTACAAAAAATTATATGACAAAGTAAAGAGTGCGGAGGGAGAGAGAGAGATGGGGGAGGGTAAAACAATTAAGATCACGATCATCAAGACAAAGAATCAAGCGGCAACATCCGTGATACAGTCTTAGCGGTCAAAGGTGCCAGTTTCCGGGTTGAAGATGTGCATCAGACGAGGGGGTTGTGGGGGAGGGCAAGAGGGAAGAGTGAGTGGAAGAATGATAAAAGGGGAGGTGATACTAACTTCCATCCACTCAGATTGCAGCTTGCCTGATCACCGCTCTTGATCCTTCCCTCGGTGCAGCACCTACCTCTCTCCTCCCTCCCCTCAACGTGGAAGACACCACACCTTCCTTTTGTAATCTTCACAGGGTATTGAAACAAATACAATTTTAAAGGGCTAGCCAGTCTATTTTTGAGTTGGTCGATCGAGGAGTCTGTGTGTGTTTGTCTCTGTCTTCCCCTCACACACACACACACACACACACACGTACGTGAACATTTGGTTCATAATGGGAGTCACTCAAGCCATGGCCAAGGTCAATTGATGTGCAGGTTATGCAATACTATCTTCAGGCAACCACGTTCTGTCTCCACCTCACGGCTACACCCTCACCCACCCATCTTAAAAACACTCATGCTTCCCCAGACCCTCCCTTCCCTCCATACTATCCTCTCCTCACACACTCTTCCCTTCCTCCCCATAGAAGCCTTCCACTTTCCTCCCCATAATTCATCTCCCCACTGTCGCTCCAATCCACGAAGTTCAGGCTGACATATTTTTATACTATGAAATACACACGATGATAAAATAACATTAGGGGAAAAACGGATAGGTTTTGTTTCACTATGTAATTATATAGAATAGGGTAGCAGCACATTACTGATGTACCTAATTTTCTTTAAAAAAAAATCCAATGCACCTCAGATCACTAAAGTAAAGCTCCCCAAGTGAGCAATACAGACTATCAAGGCTGGAGTTATCAAGTGGACCACAGCTTGTTGGGTCATAGTTTGTTGAAGCGCAGCTTGCTGGAGAGGCGTAGCAAGAACTCTAAAGTCTGGCAGGTACTTCGGAAAGTCTATAAGAGTTTAGCATTTGGTATCATCATCCACAACTGAATTAGTTACTCCAAAATTAGCCACTAAGGTTGTAACGTCAAGATTTTGCCTTGAGGGATGAGTTCATTGTGCGGGGCCGCCGCTCATCCTGTGAGTCATGCAGGAGCGCCATCCGTCAGCCTGAACTGGGAGACGTCATGCGGTTACAGATATCGTCAAGCATTCTACTTTGGGTTTAGTTGCTACTGTAACTTTAAATATCTCGCTCAATCATGGCTGGAGTTACAGCTAATCAGGCATTACCAATCCCACAACGGTTATAACAACAGCAGCATTCTCCCTTTTAATCCAGGAAATCGTAATAACATGATTGTAAAGTGACCACGGAACGGGTGGGGTTTAAGCTATGGTGAGCGAGTCCAGTGCGTAAGCCACTGGGCCAGCTGGCTATAAGATTCATTCAACTAAGTATATTTCTTTACACCACATGGAGATTAACATGGGCCACCATTGTGAATATCCGCCAGCCACGCTGGCGGGATATTCACATGCGGGGTAATTTAAATGCTTTATTGGCGCTGTGAGGGCCGTAAATAATCCTGTTTCAGCCGTGATATCTCCTGCCCAGAACGCAGCCGTCAACACTGAACAGTACTCTAAGAGGGCAATAGTGATCTCAATAGTATTACAAAGGATTTCACATGAATTTGAACCAGTATCTGGAGAGGATGAGCTCGATGGCACTAGAAGTATGCTCCTGACACTACCATGAAGGAAAAAAGAGAACATGCGAGTTAGAAAGAGGTGCTCCCTCTACAGACGAAGACGGAGAATTACATAACTTCTCAGTTGCTACACTTTCTGAAGAACTTAAAGAAACATTAACATCGGAGTTTGAAAACACTGAGATCAAAGTGATGCAGCACACAAGGCAGGAGAGCCAGAGGGAACAAAAACACATAAATGAAACTGAGAGAAATCTTAAATACTTTTCCTCGTGTGCAAAATCCAGGGTAAAAACTCCATCCAGTATTGAGTCCTTGTTTAAAGGAGATGGAACCTACACTGATAACAAGGAAGCGAGTGAAATATTGAACTTGCAATGTAACTGTGCTCAGTGAGCCACTAGTCAGTCTGAAGACTAACAATCCAAATTAGTTTTTCATGGATGAGACTCAAAATCTCCATTATTTCTGGCCTAACTCCACTTGACTTCGAAAAAGTCATCGACTGCATGCCCCTGCACTCTGCTTCAGGCCCTGACTCGTGGAACTAAATATTCCTCAAGAACTGCTAGAAACACTATCTCGAGCCTTGAATATTCTATGGAGGGGGAGCCTGGACACCACAATCATCCCACAGTCCTAAAAAAAACACTAACATAGCTCCACTTCGCAAATTAGGCAGTAAAGTAATCGCAAAAATACAGACCAACAGCGCTGACGTCCCACATTATCAAAATCTTTGAATCTTAAGAAGCGAGTGTGTTAATCACATGGAATCTCAGCAATCGCACAACCCAAGCAGCAGGGATATAGAGCAGGTCGCTCCTGCCTCTCGCAACTGCTGGACCATTACATGGTCTTACATGCAGTGGAAGACGAGCTAAATACAGTAGTTAACACTGACGTAGCAAAACCCTTTGGCAAGTTTGCAATAGCTCAAAATGCGTGCAAAAGAAATAACTGAAAAAATGGGCAGATGGATATTTAGTTTTCTAACAAATAGAACCCAAAGTGCAATAGTGAACAGAGTGAAATCGGACGCTGCCATAGTGAAAAGCTCTGTGCCCCAAGGCACAGTACTGGCCCCTCTTCATTTCATTATCATAGCTGACATTGAAAGAGGCATAAATTATAGCACTGTATCACCCTTTACAGACAATACTAGAACCTGTACGAGAGTGGCATCCATTTGAGTAACGGTAAACCTCCAAGCTGATATAAGCAAAGTTGTCAGTGGTCCACTGACAACAATATGATGTTCAACGAGGACAGTTTTCATCTTCGTTAATTCAAGTTAAATTCAAATTTAGAACGGATATAATTGTTTTAGCAATAACATTTTAGAAGAGTGAAACAATCTACCAAGTAAAGTACTTGAAGCTGACACATTGAGCAGCTTTAAAAATAAGTTAGACAAGTATACGAGTGAGAAAGATTATATTTCGTATGAGCCAGAAGGTTCACTGCAGTGTTCCTCTATTCTTATGTTTATTTTAAGTGTTACTATATTTGTTATCAGTGATGTTATTACCCTCACAGATTAAGATAATTTATTCCCCTCGACAGGTGAGCAACACTAAATGCGCTATCTCTATACGTTATTTACAAACATCATACCAGCCTCCCCTTCCCCGGCTACCCACTATAAAAACTGCTACCTAACATCAGCCTGCCAAAATTTGCATTTAAAAATTAAATATGACCTCAAGAGCCCAGTGTAAGCAGACAAAAATTTTAACTCGTCTGTATATTCACTCAAGACGATTTTTAACTATTTATTCCTTCCTCTTGACTCCTCTCTTTTTCGTCTCTATCTCCTTCCATCTTTTACCTCCCCTTGCCCCAGTCTCTGACCTTCCCTCCGAAAAATGCGTTAGAAAACTCCAGTCCTTCTGGAGTGTCTAGACCCTCTGTCAGAAAACACTCCAGTCCCGTGCAAAAAAAAAAAAAAACTCCAGAGTCTGTTGGAAGTATTCAAGTGTTGGGCAAAAGGAATCTGTGCACCTAATGTTGATTTAAGAACCTCCCCCATGACCTCTCCCCCAAGTCCTCTGCCTTACCCCCCCCACACACATCTCCTTCCCATCACACCGAACAAGGGCACTGGAGACGCTCATCAGCATCGGTAATTTGGCAAATTGGCAACTCCTCAACCTTGTTGTGTTTTTGTGGCGGTATCCAGAGGAATCCGGAGGCACGGGGCGCTGCCTGGATTCAGCGGATTGGCCACGCCTGCCCTCAGGAACACAGGTGGTGCGTAAACGGGATGCAAGTGAACACGCATGATAAAAAGAAAAGCAGTAAGGAACAATAGTCTTGCTCACTATACTTGTGTAAGACATCACACGCCGTGACAATAGGATATAAAAACAGGTTGTGTACGGTACTAGAGCTGCTGGTGGTTACATTGAGTAATAATGACAGCTGGGCCAGACAGGTGGTGGCATTAGTCTGGGGTCAGGTCATTACAGCCATTAAAGGTCACCAGGCAAAGACCTTAAATCCCATAACATTGTGTGCCTGTCGTTCCTTCTCTCCACCACTCCTCTCCTCTCCTCCCCTTCCCCTCCCCTCCCTTCCCATCCCATCCCATCCCTCCCCCCCTACCATCCCTCCCCTTCCCTCTCATTCCTATTTGCCTGGAGTCTACCTGGAGGGCATTCCGGGGATCAACGCCCCCGCGACCAGGTCCATGACCAGGCCTCCCGGTGGATCAGGGCCTGATCAACCAGGCTGTTACAGCCCGGCTGATCTGGCACCGACTTTAGGTATCTGTCCAGTTCCCATCACCTCCCCACAGCCCTGAAACAAAACTTCCCTACCCTCCCCTCCCTTCCTCTAACACTTCCCCACTGTCCTGAGACAGCTACCCTCCCATCCTTCCCCCAATACCTCGCCCACATCAATGAGACATGCCTGGAAGCGTCACCTCACCAATCTAAAATAAAAACGTTCCCAAACATCCTTCTGCGTGTTACCTCCTGCTGGGACCCTGGTTGATGCACCTCCCACACCTACCCACTCATACCTTGCCAAACACACCAACTCTTCTCCACCACAACCACCAACCCCCATACGTCACCCACCAACACTATCATAACCTTCTCCCACATAATACATCCCAGATTTCCTGCCTACGACTTTAACGAATGAACAAAAATGTAAACAAATGACGCAGCGCATGAATGATTTCTTTTACTGAATGAAGCTGAGGTATTACGCACGTAGTAAAGATGGCCGCCGTGAGTGAGAGGTCCTTGTTTAAGAGAAGCAAGTAGCTTGTACACAAGTGTTGCTTCCACCACTACACTCAACCTCTTACTAACCATACCACGGGTGGGATTCGAACCCTCGGTCATAGAGTCTCAAAACTCCAGACCGTCGCGTAAGCCACTGGAGTTTTGAGACTCTGTGACCGCGGGTTCGAACCCCACCCGTGGTATGGTTTGTTTGTAATCGTGTCATTACGATTTCGTGAGTAACCTCTTACTACTTTATGGAAGAAATATTACCCTAACACAAATTAAAAAGAAAAGAAAAGAAAAGCTAGACCACCTCTCTCAAGTGCCTGATCAACCAGGTTGTAATGCCTATCTTTGATATACCTTTGATGGGTTTCCAGTTTTCTCTTACTCCAGCAGTCCAGCCAGTATTGTCTGGTGGTTGCCTGGTCAACCAGGTTGTTGCTGACGGCCCGCTGACTCACCTATCCATCACAGCCAAGATGATCCGGCACTTGATCTTGATTACACTTAAAAATAAGCAAAATGTAGATGTAGTGTACACTGACTTTGCAAAAGCTTTTAACAAACAAGTGCAACCATGAGGTAATTGAGTCAGATGGATATATAACTTCCAAACAAATACGACTCAAAGAGTAATAGTAAACAGAGATATCAGGAGCTGTTACTGTAAAATGTTGTCTTCCATAAAAGTTACTGATCAGCCGAGTTGTGGAGCATACATTGAGCTGTAGGCGGCGGGCACTAATAGCTTGATGGATCAGCCCAGCAACTAGGAGGCCTGGTCTGGGACGGGGCCGCGGGGCGGTGACCTTCTCAGGTACTTGTCTGTTCTGGCAGTATTTCTTATATCATCTGGTAAGATGTTAAATAATCTGACATCACAGATGTTGATACAATATTCTCCCTTTTGCCTCTAGGGTGCCCCTGCCTTTTACTAAGTTTATTATCTGTCTCTCTCTCCCCACTCCAGAAAGTACATATTTAGAACTTTGAATAGTTCCCAATAATATGTTTACTGGCTTTATGCAGGCCGTAAATGCTCTTTGTACCTGTGCCAGCTGTGATCTCTAACCTGCCCTGACTAGAGCCGTCAACACCGAACAATTAAGTTAAAATGTCACCGATGGCATTATTTCCTGTGTTTTGAAAGTTCTCGCATCATCCCCGTCAGTGTGAATTCTTTATTCACGTTAAACAGTTTTCAGTTTACGTCTTCCGAACTGCTTCCATATGTAACGGCTGAGGCATCTAGAGCCAGGATAGTACCTATTAGGTTCCGTTTGCGTGCAGGCAAGTTTGTCGATGTAGTAATATAGTATTTAAAAATATCTGGAATCATTAGAATCCGTGCCGCAACTGGAGAATGACTAGTTTGATCGGCTTCAAATTTTCACCACTAGTGTAATTTCCCTTAACACAAGGATCACGATGCTATTGTGTGCCATAAGTTCCAATTTGCCAATTTTATTGAACACTTGAGATTCATTTTATAACCCATAACAAAAGAATATTCCTTCTGATTGGCTTTAAAATATTACTGACGATGTATTTCGTATAGACGATATTTGGTCCAAATTGGTGCAAATTTGAAATTTTACTGAAATAATTAAACTTGGAATCGTTGGAATCAGATAAATGACTGGAGAATGCCTTTTCTGACCGGCTTCAAACTTTTACCATTATGTTAAAAATAGAGCTGAACACTTCTCCAAGCTGAGGGACTGACCTCACTATTTCTCCAAGGTTGATGGACTGATTATATAATCTTTACTTCACTACTACACCTACTGCCTCTGTATCTGACTGAAGAAGCCTACTGTGTAGACGAAACGTTTCAACAATAAAGACACCCAACTTTACCACTGGTGGTCTTTATTAAAATACAACTTGTCATTCACTTTTAGCTGTATAAATTTCACTTTGCCATCTTCATTAAACAAAGTGTTTCGCCCTGCAATAACTAGATAACGACTCTCCCTTATTTTTAGCCTTATTTTTGTAGGTGTGAGGGAAAAGTAGTTGTAAATAAGGTAACGGTTGTTCAGTCAGCCGGGAGCATTATTAACGAGTTACAGCCAGCAATTCCATCTAGCGGGCTGGAGCTAAACTCTTGTTCCCGGTTGTCTGAGGGTTTTTACTTTCTACTCCTGGTAGTATGACTCTTACCTGGTGTCGGTTGGGGAGTGGAAAGTCACTTCACCTTCACTCTTCTCCGAATCAGGTAAGGCGCTCTACCAGGAGTAATTTCTTTGTTTGATTATTATGTTTTCTTTGGTTACCAGTAGTGACTTGGTCATCTTGAAACACCTTTTTCTATCTTAAATGTTTTAAGACTTATGGTAACCAGAATATTTTCTTTATTATCAGCTCTGCCGCTGGACTGGTTCTCCAGGACAGACGCATGACTTACGAGCAAGATTTTCCCTGGACTTAACGGGAATTCCACAACAACTCCTCTCTAGTTTCTAACTTGTGTGCGTTAGAGGTGTTGCAGAAGATCTCATCTACCTTTGGATACCTACAGTGTGGTATTTCAACCTCGTGGTCCCAGGAGATTCACCATCTACTCCGGAGACATACCACCTACAGAGACAACCATCATCTATTCTCCCCCTCTCCGGTTATTACCTCCTGTCTCACCAACAGACCTGAACCACAACGGATATATTTCTTTTTTATTTCTATTTAATTTTATATTAAAATCCAGAAAAAACCATCTTATTATAAATATCCTTCGGTTTACTATTATTTATTAATTTTTCCATCAATATTTTGTTCAGGGGAAGGCGTTTCCCTGACAGTAGGCTATGTGGTTGCCAATTTGATCAAACTGGATTTTTTTTAAATAAAAATCTAATTTTTTTTTTTTACAGAAATTGCAGAGAACTGTAAATAGAATGTAAAGGAGAAAACGAGAACAAAATAAAAAAAATCTGAGGGTTCATGATATTCCAACATTCTCAGCAACATTTTTCGTTTGCTCTTCACAATTTTTGGTTTATTATTCAAGAACGCCTTATTCGATCAGCTTCAAATTTTCAACACCTGCATAATTTATCTTGGACAAGATTCACGGGACTATTTAACATGCCTGGATGCCTATGAACGATGCCACGCAGGCCCATTCCCAGGTTTTGTTTCCGTGGAGGTCGAGACGAGGCTACCCTCCCCTCAGCCACTTCAAAATTTCAAGTGTTGTATCCTACTAAGGAGGTTGGTATATTTAATGGAGTGTGTGGATGATATTTTTGTTATTTTCAATATCGAATATTATTTTACCTTAATGCATTATTTTGTCTTGATCTAAGGAAGTGAACTTATGTTTCCCTTGCTTAGATTGAATTTAAATGTCTGCCATTAAACAGGCGCTATATGACCCTTACGGGTTTAGCACTTCTCTGATTAAAATATAACAATTGTGAATGGAATCAACCTTCAGTGGCTAATGCATCGCATGAAACGCTGTGAAGAAGGGAAGGCAACTGAGAGGAAGGATAAACAGAAGAAAAGAGGAAGACAGAATGGAGGGCAGACAGGAGGGGTATCTGCACTATTTTTGAAATAATGTACAATTTATCACTGAAGTAATTCCGAGTTTTCCATGAATAACATACTACTACACGCTTCGTAGATTGGTTACTTCTCTGTACACAATATATTTTTGTATTTCAGTAAATAATGTTAGTAGTTACACGACTGGAAACGTGCAAATAAATTACGTTATAGAAATATAAGCAAATGTCTTCGCTACATACAAGATTTATTCAAAATTTAAGCAATGACTGCACAGATCGCTCGATCGCTAGCGCACTCAGCTCACACACTGAGGTCCGGGGTTCGAATCTCCTCCCGTACGGCTGGAAAACATAAGGGACGTGTTTCCATAAGACACCTGCTGTTCCTGTTCACCTATTAGTGTAAAATAGGTACCTGGGTGTTAGTCGACTGGTGTGGGTCGCATCCTGGGACAAAACTGACCTAATTTGCCCGAAGTGCTCAGCATAACAAGCGGCTTTCTATATAGTAGTATGTCATTGATGTCAGCTATGGTCTGTATACCTTGTACATGTACTGGTAGCAAATATATTATTATTACTGATCTGAGAGAGAGAGAGAGAGAGAGAGAGAGACAGGAAGCAGAGATGGGGAGGAAAGAGGATGTGAGAGAGACGCTCCCAGGTAGTGAGAAAAAAAAGTTTCTCAAACCGGTTCCTTGCTCATGACTCTCTACGGAAGCTAGCCACGCCCATACCCACCTTCTGCGTCATACCCACGCCCATATCCACCTTCTGCGTCACACCCACATTCTGCGTCACACCCACTCCCATACCCACCTGCGTCACACCCAAGCCCATACCCATATTTACGGTGGTTGGAACAGTTCAGTACCTCGCTGGACCATCTTTCTCTGAAAGCTGGGTTTCATGCAGCGTGTAGAGCTGATGATTCACGTGTCCCGGCCACTGATTTAGAGTAACAAGGAAGGTCTTCCAGTGATAGATAACTTTCTCAGTATTGTTCAACTAATTAAGCATCCGCTTATGCTGCATTACCAGAATTTCTAACTGCCTGTGATCAATAAATCTCTCGTCTGGGTATGGTGTCCTGGCGTCGGTCATGTCAGTGGCTGCCACGAGGCATGTCACTAGCGAGTGGCTCAGAGCAAAGACTTGATACAAGTCTCGCTATCTTGAATCTGCTGGTTGATCATGGTTACTTCCTCGCCTCCCCTCCCAATACCTGGTCTCTTCCAAAGGTGATAATAGGGCCGACCACCTGCACTCACCCCAGCACCACCTGCATCTACCCCTGCACCACCACCTGCATCCACCCCTGCACCACCTGATATCGTCCTCCAGGTGTGACCACGACTCTCAACAATATTACCTTCAAGGAGAAACCTGAAGCATAAATATGGCTGGCCGCACCACAAGCAACGCCGAAGACAACTGCAACAACTAAAATATGTGACAGACTTTATACTTTATATACAAGACTTTCCATGAAACGGACTTTTTTTCCTCTTTACACTTAAATACTGCCAGCCCAGCGAGACTAGTTTCCTTACACAGGATATGACATCCAATCACGACTGGAGTTTTCTAGCAATATTTCCTCCTAGGTGCGAACCCAGCGCAGCTTAACATACAGGTAGGTATATGAGGTATATGTGACTGTTAGGTGAGCTAGGGTGTAAGCAAACTTGCCCAAATGCTTCTCCTAGGAATCGAACCTGGGACCTTGCCATTTTTAGTAAAATGCTTACTCTCACCAGTGAGCTACGCAGCACTCAAAATTGTTTTACCAGATATTAGGGGGTGAGAGAGAGAGAGAGAGAGAGAGAAGGGAACAAGGAAAGGTGATAAAGATGGGTCCACTTGGGATGTACCTGTATCGTGTTACCAGTCTCATCCAGTGTACCGGTAATTCTATACACTATTCTCCCTCCCTCCTCTCCCTTGCTTTCTCTCCTTCCCTCCATCATCTTATAAATGATCAAACTCTTATAGCCAACACAACGATGCATTTCAATCTCTGCTCGATCATCTTCGAGAAATGCTATGATAATACCGACAAGATGTGCAAAAGACACCTATGTACACTTCAGGACATTATATGAGTATTTTCGCTACGAGTGGCTTCTTCAGTTCTAATATAGAGGTAACTAAGAAACAAGTTTATATAGTGGCAGGAGTCCCCTTATTGTATAACCCCAGCCCTCTGTACCTCAATGTATGGAACTGGAATAGTGCAGAGTGAGGAATGAGAGAATAAAGCAGATAAATATCACTGCTGAGGATCTGAATCGAATCGAAGACATTCACAGAGCAAGACTACTCATCTCTGGCCTGGACGCGGACTCAGAGAAGACAGCTTCTACACAACAAGACGGGCAGCAAACAGTAACTACACTCCGGCTGTACTCTTAAGAACATCACTTCATCTGAGATCATTTATTCCTAGGATGACTTCTGAACATGTTCGTACTGCAGAATGACATCAATGAAATAAAGACAGTTGACCATATGGAATCGCTGGCCCACAGATGGCTCCAACTTCATCCTGTTCCCTACTTGTATGTTTCATAACTATATAAAAAAAATCAAAACAGCTGATGAAGGTAACAACTCTTAGCCTAATCCTGTAAAGCCACTGTGTAAGAGAGAGAGAATAAAGAAAAAGAGAGGAGGGGGCACAAGGTATCAAGGTACAGCGTGTATCACCAGTTATCTATTTAAAGAGATAAAGTTGTAAGTAGTCCCCCCCCGCAGGTCAGTATGACACCCCCCCCCCTACTCAGTCGAAATGTCGAAAAATGATGTTTTAAATTAAGAATGATTCGCCCGCCCACCATGATGGCTGGCTACTGCCATCATGTCTTCCTCTCACCCACCATGATGGCTGGCTACTGCCATAATGTCTTCCTCTCACTCACCATGATGGCTGTCTACTGCCATCATGTCTTCCTCTCACCCACCATGATGGCTGGCTACTGCCATAATGTCTTCCCTCACCCACCATGATGGCTGTCTACTGCCATCATGTCTTCCTCTCACCCACCATGATGGCTGGCTACTGCCATCATATCTTCCTCTCACCCACCATGATGGCTGGCTACTGCCATCATGTCTTCCTCTCACCCACCATGATGGCTGGCTACTACTGCCATAATGTCTTCCTCTCACCCACCATGATGGCTGGCAACTACTGCCATCATGTCTTCCTCTCACCCACCATGATGGCTGGCTACTACTGCCATCATGTCTTCCTCTCACCCACCACGATGGCTGGCTACTACTGCCATCATGTCTTCCTCTCACCCACCATGATGGCTGGCTACTGCCATCATGTCTTCCTCTCACCCACCATGATGGCTGGCTACTACTGCCATCATGTCTTCCTCTCACCCACCACGATGGCTGGCTACTACTGCCATCATGTCTTCCTCTCACCCACCATGATGGCTGGCTACTGCCATCATGTCTTCCTCTCACCCACCATGATGGCTGGCTACTGCCATCATGTCTTCCTCTCACCCACCATGATGGCTGGCTACTGCCATCATGTCTTCCTCTCACCCACCATGATGGCTGGCTACTACTGCCATCATGTCTTCCTCTCACCCACCATGATGGCTGGCTACTACCATCATGTCTTCCTCTCACCCACCATGATGGCTGGCTACTGCCATCATGTCTTCCTCTCACCCACCATGATGGCTGGCTACTGCCATCATGTCTTCCTCTCACCCACCATGATGGCTGGCTACTGCCATCATGTCTTCCTCTCACCCACCATGATGGCTGGCTACTACTGCCATTATGTCTTCCTCTCACCCACCATGATGGCTAAGCTGCTGCCATAATTTTCCAGCCACTACTGCTGCTGAATCTTAAAATCCTTCCTTCCCACTCTGGCAGCTGGTATGAACCCTGGGGGCTGCAATCCTACCAACAGCTCTGGTACAGACGTACCACAGCTTGCTAACTGTACCAGTGTGCTATATCTGGACCACAGCGTTACCACACCCAAGTTACAGTTGATACCTTACGAACCCCTTTCTTTACTCGTATACATATATACATACTTATACATTTAAGTTGTAGTAAGCAGTCAACGGGTAAACATAAGGACCCCTCGTTCATCCTTTTGTTTATTCATACCTATACATGCACTAGTCTCCAGAATAAAAACGTTCAGAAATTTACAAGTCTGATCCAAGAACTTCTACAGCCGAGATAAAATATGTCAAGTGATCTGGATGCTTCACTGAGAAACCAGTGAACACATGTTACCTCACTGAGAGGCTGACAATATCACACCATTTACTATGGGAGGAGAGAACGAACAAGAGCACACTTGGAAACCCGAAGTTCGAAGCTCAAAGTGAACCAAAGTATTTCCTTCATAGTCAGGCCAGTGCACACACACAATGCAATGGGATATCGGAGATCTACTTTTTATTGGATTCGAAAGTAGGTATGGACGCCCCAAGAAAAAGGAAGAGTAAACTACACCAGTTACTGTATAACGGCATGGTCCAAGAGTTGGAGCTCAACCCCCGTGCACACCACCAGAGGGGGAACACAACACACTTCACTACACTATAAAAACATCTGCCGCCGCCAAGGACACAACAAACAATACAAATAATTAACATCACAATGCATACTGCTGCTGCTGCTGTAAAAACTTACAATGTAAACAATGGGTGATATAATGTTAGCACACACACGTGTGGTATAATGTTACACCTACATCACCAACCCTCACACGCTTTGATATAATGATAAACTCCCCTCCAACACCACTCACACACACACATCTGCTATAATCTTATACACACAGGTATTGTTTGATACTGGTAAATGCAAAATCTGATAAATTACTCTCTGAACCATGGCATTATTGACACTAACAACACCAAGCATTATGACAGCACATTCAGTACAACATCCAGAAGTACAGAGGACATGGAGCGAAGCCAGTACAAGGCTTACTGGCTCTCTGCAGCGAAGGCATGAGGGGAGCGAGAGCCATGCAAGGGCTTTACTGGCTCTCTGCAGCGACATGAGGGGAGCGAGAGCCATGCAAGGGCTTTACTGGCTCTCTGCAGCGACATGAGGGGCGAGGCCATAAGTGCTTACTGGCTCTCTGCGCACATGAGGGGCGAGAGCCATGCAAGGCTTTACTGGCTCTCTGCAGCGACATGAGGGAGCGAGAGCCATACAAGTGCTTTACTGGCTCTCTGCAGCAACATGAGGGGAGCGAGAGCCATGCAAGTGCTTTACTGGCTCTCTGCAGCGACATGAGGGGAGCGAGAGCCATGCAAGTGCTTTACTGGCTCTCTGCAGCAACATGAGGGGAGCGAGAGCCATGCAAGTGCTTTACTGGCTCTCTGCAGCGACATGAGGGGAGCGAGAGCCATGCAAGTGCTTTACTGGCTCTCTGCAGGTCACAAATGATCTCTGTATCTGTTCCAACTCTGATACCTCTCTTGCTCTGAACGGAGCCGTCAACAATGAACGGTACCTTTAAGCAAGAGAGCAAAAGCGATTTGACTGGAGTCACCATTGGCATCGTTTTTTTTTTTTTTTTAAATTCTCATTATCAACCCCGTCATTTCCCTCGATATCGTAACATTTGTTATCATTATTACAATCAGGTTTCTCAAATGTTTTGTTCGTTCTATGTGTTGAACCGCTTGTATTTTGTATACAGGGTTCTTCATTCTTTCTATATCTAAACAGTAGGAACTTGTCCCCTTTTACTTACAAACTTATACTGTCACACAGTCACAGTATGTCACAGACAGGAGGTCTGTTTATGACTTGTTTAACAAAATACATATACTTATTGTGTGCCAAAGACTGTCAGTTTCAATTCATAATTTACAAAAGTCAATGACAAAGTGAAAAGGAATATATAAAACTTTAGTAAAAACATGACGAAAAATAATGTACAAAATAAAAAAAATAGTTATGAACATTCACCAATATAGTTAATAGCAGTACGTGAGTAGAATAGAAACAAAGAAAGAGCCAAGACTGTACCAGCTGGGATAGAAGATTCTTCCTAGGACACAGTCCCTGATGGAGGGGTCACACAGGTAAAGAGGAGCAAGACAAAACACGAGTACAATGGCCATGGCGTGGAGGAACATGGCGTGGAGAAGACATAAATGCTAGTCTGTCAGGAAGCGTACAGACACTTTCTGCTCACGGACTAGCTTGTACCTAGTGTCTCCTGCTCCAGGATATTTTGACAGCACCTAGAATCGCTTCGTCAGACGAAGTAAAGCAGTTGTGTATAGCAGAATGCCTTGCTACTCGTCACACCCACGAGTAAACGCCAGTCACTTGCAGCTTTTTCTTTCTAGTACGAACACTAAACTAAATACCTGGTAATGTAAAATATTACTGAATTGAATTCACATTCAGTTCACTAACAATATACACAAATAATTACAAATATACTCGTATTTACTAGAGTACTTGCAATATTTGAAGTCCCTGGCACCATTTCAGTAGTATTTAAGGTTAGGTTAGGTAAGGTTTGTCAGGGAACAGACAAGAGTTTCCTGACGCGGGTCTTAGTCAGGTGATGACCCGCCGTTGGAGCTTTTGGTCATTTGACCGAGGCCTTCCGCTGGCTTACCGGTCCACCCCTTTAAAAATTATGGTCATAGTTTTAACTATTTCTCTTATTAGTATTTAAGTGTGGTAAAATTGCCTTGGGGCACTCGCTTTCAATTTGCTAATGCTACATTTTTTGGGGGTTAACATTGTTCTATTTGTCATAAAGTTTAACATCAATATGTCTACTTTCCCAACTATATTGTATTCATCTTGAGTTTTTGTGACTCCTTGTGGGTTTGTGCCATCATTTGGATACGGTAAAATAAACTAGTTGAAGGAAAATTTAGAGAATCTGAGATTTCAGATATCTTATTAATAATAGATTTGCAAGTTCTTGCAAGGCTGTGATGTACGTACGTTACACATTTACGTACGTTACACATTTACGTACGTTACACATTTACGTACGTTACACACACCACCTTGAGACTCACTACATCCTGGCTCCCTCGTCCTTCCCATGGGAGTTGCCTGAGCACGTCAGGACCTACACAGTCGGCTCCTTCAGGTTCTATCCACACAAGGGAGTCCTACCGTGTCCTTCACACCCAGGAGGTGGTGCCACTCACCCCTCCACCTCGAGAGAAGGATCTCTGAAGGAGGAGTCCAGTCACGATGTACACCTTCCAACTCTCACTACCAACACCCTTCTCACCCCAACACACCCCTCAACCTACAGCACTCTTAACACACCCCACAACACCCATCTCACTCTCCCAACACCCTGTCATCCCAAAAGCAAATTTATTCAACCGGGCAAGCAGTTACTTTTTTGTTCACACAAAAAGGTAAATTATTTGATTTTTTGTTTAGTTATCCTAGTTGAAATCTAATGTAATACATTACGAGACCAGATCTCGTGTGTGTGTGTGTGTGTGTGTGTGTGTTTGTTTTCAAGACCACCGAGAATTTGTTACCAATGTAGTATACTTGTATAAAAACTTGCTTATCCATGAAGTGGATGGTAGGAGCTAGTTTATTATCTAATAGGAGGGCGGTAGAAGCTAGTTTATTGTGCTATCATATCCGTCAGATAGAGGGGACTACGACAGCCCATGGATCTAGAAAGCTCCAAGAACTAGGCACTAATTACACCATTTACAATATTGTCTTCCTGTACCAATATATTTTATGCCGAAGAATAAAAAAGGCACAATACCGTGACTTTAACAATACATAAATAACCGAAACGTCGTAAGTTTCTCCTTTATTGGGGTTATTTGTATATATTATGCTATAAGCAAATTTCCTCGGAATTTCTGGTATTTTGTTTTAATGGATATGGTGAAGGCTCTTTAATCATACAGGAAAGTCCACACAAATCATCCACGTTTCCTGGTTTTATTTGGTAATGTGTACAGATGTTGAAGTATCGGCGGTCCAGCACCAAGTGACTCAAACGGCGTGCGGCTACGAACAGCCGACAAATGTCGCTACTGAAGTACGACCTTGTAGAAAATATACACATGGCGGGAGGTTTGAAAGGTTACTGCAGATAGGTCCATGTGTATACCAGGCTATAAATTAGACACATATGCAACACTTGGGTATCTTTATTGAGGAAACGTTTCGCCACACAATGGCTTCATCAGTCCAATACAAAGCAGAGAGGTGTAAGGAGAGGAGGAGTTTGAGGTAATCAGTCCCTCGGCCTGGAGTCGATGTGTTCAGTCCATCAATCTTGTAGAAAGTACAGCATAGTCATATAAGTGGCTTATATATACTGTAGTCAGGTGAGGCGAAGCAGGAGGAGGCGGTGTCATAGTGGTACCATCCACTAGTCGAAGTAGGTCTTCGTCCAAAGGTTGGACAAGTGTTAAAGAATTCGTTTGTATCAAGATCCCAAGATGTTGCTGTGTCAGACAGGATGTAGATGAATGGTTCAGAGAACCGACCGAAACGTTTCCTCAATAAAGATACCCAAGTGTAGCATGTGTCTAATTTATAACTTGTCGGTTCTCTGAACCATTCATCTACACCCTGTCTGACACAGCAACATCTTGGGATCTTGATACAAACGAATTCTTAAACATTTGTCCAACCTTTGGACGAAGACCTACTTCGACTAGTGGATGGTACCACTATGACCCCGCCTCCTGCTGCTTCACCTCACCTGACTACAGCATATAAGCCACCTCTACGGACGTGTGCTGTACTTTCTACAAGATTGATGGACTGAACACATCGACTCCAGGCCGAGGGACTGATTACCTCAAACTCCTCCTCTCTTTACACCTCTCTGCTTTGTATTGGACTGATGAGGCCATTGTGTGGCGAAACTATTATATTGAAAAAGGTTTCCTCAATAAAGATACCAAAGTGTTGCATATGTGTCTAATTTATAACTTGTCGGTTCTATGAACCATTCATCTACATCGTGTATACCAGGCCCAGTGTTCTTACCACTCTGCTAGAGAACTTACAAATAGGACGATTTTTACAACCTGCACTTCCGTGGTTGAGTGGCCACAGCGCTGGGCTTACCTTCCATATACCTTATCTCGGGTTTAAACATGTTATGTAGTGTAGAAATTCTTCGTTACATACACAAAGCTAAATAAAAACTAACATGAGTGGGACGAGTGTTGAGTGAAGAACCTGAACATTGAACCAGCATCCCCCCCCTCCTTCCAACCATGACATTACCCCTCCCCCCCATCAACTGCACTCAACTTGCTGTTGTGGTAATTATGTTCCGACAATACCTCACCGCATCTTCACCTCTACTTCCTATTCATCTACCTGGTCACAGACCGGGCCGCGGGGGCGTTGACCCCCGAAACCCTCTCCAGGTATACACATCCTTCCGCCTCACCTACACACAGTGATTCGCATCTTTCTACATCTTAGTTACACTTCGCTCTTCAAGCATGTCACTTAGCGTATCTTCCCAAGTCAATCTACCCACCGGGAGCCGCCGCCCCTCACCGGGAGTCGCCGCCGCCGCCCACCGGGACGCCGCCTCACCGGAGCCGCCGCCTCACCGGGGTCGCCGCCGCCCTACCGGTCGCCGCCGCCGCCCACCGGAGCCGCCGCCCCTCACCGGGAGCCGCCGCCCCTCACCGGGAGTCGCCGCCGCCGCCGCCCACCGGGAGCCGCCGCCCCTCACCGGGAGCCGCCGCCCCTCACCGGGAGTCGCCGCCGCCGCCGCCCACCGGGAGCCGCCGCCCCTCACCGGGAGCCGCCGCCCCTCACCGGGAGTCGCCGCTGCCGCCGCCCACCGGGAGCCGCCCCCAGCCACCTCTCTGCCAAACTTGCTCCTCAATATAAAGTTTTTGTAGCTGTGGCTGAAGCTTCCTCATTCCTGCACGAGCCAGGCTGAGGGCACCACTTGTGTGTGCACCTACACCACCACCACGTACACATGACACCTACGTACACACGACACCTACCCACCAGCTACTACTACAAGATCACTACAAACTGGGGCAGCATGTAGCAGTGACTAACAGTCATGGTGTAGACTTATTTATGAGAAGGAACCAACACTAGATTCCTAGGATTGTTCTCAATCATTACAAACTTAACTCCGGGTATATTTTACACAACGCTAATATTTCTAGTAGAACTGAGTAAGAGAGAGAGAGAGAGAGCTGGAAGAGAAAGGAGGAAGTGGAGGAGTGAGGAGGTGGAGGAGGTGGCGAGGTAGGACTGAGCCTAAGGCTGCATCATCTGCCTTATAGAGGCTAGGGTGAGTGGCCAACCCACTCCACACCACACCACATCCCTCTCACCGCCCCAACACCCCCCCCTCACTACACCAACACCCCTCTCACTACACCAACACCCCTCCCACTACACCAACACCCCTCTCACTACACCAACACCCCTCTCACTACACCAACACCCCCTCACTACACCAACACCCCTCTCACTACACCAACACCCCTCTCACTACACCAACACCCTCCACTACACCAACACCCCTCTCACTACACCAACACCCCTCTCACTACACCAACACCCCTCTCACTACACCAACACCCTCTCACTACACCAACACCCCTCTCACTACACCAACACCCTCTCACTACACCAACACCCCTCTCATTACACCAACACCCTCTTACTACACAACACCCTCTCACTACACCAACACCCTCTCACTACACCAACACCCTCTCACTACACCAACACCCTCTCACTACACCAACACCCCTCTCATTACACCAACACCTTCTCACTACACCAACACCCTCTCACTACACCAACACCCCTCCCACTACACCAACACCCTCTCACTACACCAACACCCTCTCACTACACCAACACCCCTCCCACTACACCAACACCCCTCTCACTACACCAACACCCCTCCCACTACACCAACACCCCTCCCACTACACCAACACCCCTCCCACTACACCAACACCCCTCCCACTAGACCAACACCCCTCTCACTACACCCACACCCCCTCACTACACCAACACCCCGTCACTACACCAACACAACCCTCTCACTACACTAACAGCCTGGTTGACCAGGCAAGCACCAGACAAGTCTGACCCAGGGCCGGGCTTCCTTTCATATTTAGTTGCAGCTGTTATTTCTTCATTTATTCTTCCGTGATCTTTACTTACAGTATTATAGATAGTTGATTCACTAATTCCATCGTCTGTTCATTAAGACAGCTTCTAAACGTTCAAATCTGCACGTCTATCACTCTGTGGGTGAGAATGGGAGAAAAGGCACATCCACCCTCCTTGTCTTCGATTCGCCAGACGATTTCAGAAACCAAAGTAAGGAACTGTTCATGAAGTGTACAAGTCAGGCCCATACTGGAGTACGCAGCACCGGTGTGGAACCCTTGCCTTATCAAGCATATCAAGAAACTGGAGGTGCAGAAGTTTGCAATGAGACTATGGTACGTCCAAGTGAGAGATTAAGTGAGCTAAACCAGGTGACATTAGAAGAAAGAAGGACTAGGGGTGATGTGATAACGTACAAAATATTGAGAGGAATTGATATGGTGGGAAGGGACAGTGTGTTCGAGAGATGGGAAACAGTAGCACGAGGGCGCAGCTGGAAGTTGAAAACAAATGAGAAACAGGGATGTTAGGAAGTATTTCTTCAGCTGAGCTTTAAGAGGTACTGTAAGTCTCCAAGCCAAGCGAGCGTGAACCCAGAAGCGGCCAGGAGCCGAAACTCGACCCCTGCAACCACATATCAGTGACTATAGGTGAGCACATCGCACACAGGAGGGCCGTAACCCTCTACGTGAGCGTATGTCCAGGTACACACACAAACGTGTACGTACGTTTTGCTGTCATAATTCACCTCAAGAACTCTTCCCTGAATCTCCATGTCTCACACAAGACACATCACAAGTATACACATCATAAAAGACACGTCACAAGTATACACATCATAAGACATCACAAATATACACACTACACTGCGGGTGTAACGGTTGATATCTGTTGTATTCAGAGGGTCATCAATAACCACAAAAACCGCTAGTCATAACTTCCTTGACCTCTCTTTACTGCTGTATAAAAATACACCACCTTCCTACCTAGACTAGTGACCTCTAGTGACTCCTAGTGAGGACACACTGCCTCCATATGGTGAAGCAGTGTAGCCAGCCATCAATTACACCCTGGGAGGACACCGCCACGCCCTCTGGCAACACCCATGTCCATTATTTCCTCTCTCAAGAAAGGGGAACTAAGGGGCGGAGCCCCTTGGCTTGCTTGAACTCTTTGTGTTCTTGGCTCTTCTCTTTCTCACCTGCGTGACTCTCAAGACTTAGATGAGCAGGCGCAGTCAGTGGCCATCTGTAAAAATGTTACGTTTTAACGTAATCTCTCTTTTTACTAACGTCCCTCCTGACGAATGATGAGGTTCTTACTGTCATAGAAAAAACAATGAGGGGGCTATTTTATTTATATCTTCCTATTTTTTTTATTTAATTACATTTTTTTCCCAAGGTAACTACTGGAGTGAGAGATATGGGAGAAAGTAAAATAAACCCAGTGAGGAGCAGGGGTGCGGTGGGGACAATACGGGAGCACTGTATTAACATCCGGGGTCCCAGACTATTCAACATCTTACCAGAAGATATCCGAAACATCGCTGGAACCAGTGTAGAAGCCTTCAAGAGGAAACTGGACAAGTATCTTCATCGGGTGCCAGATCAACCAGGCTGTGATGGGTATGTGGGGCAGCGGGCCTCCAGCAGCAACAGCCTGGTTGACCAGGCAAGCACCAGACGAGCCTGGCCCATGGCCGGGCTCAGAGAGTAGATACTCTCGAAACTCACCACCGGGAAGATAACTTTTGTTCCCACTGGATAACAGTATCAAAAAGAGTAGGGTAGCAGCACACTGCTGCTACCCTACTCTTACTTCTCCCACTCATCTCATAGTCCCACTACCTGAAACTCCCATATAAGTCTTCCTTTCCTGAGCCAAACTTCAGTGATAAGTTATCGCCGGAGTATCAGCATTATCTTAGGGAAGACGCGGGCGGTAATACCAAGTCGGGTGGTCCTCTCAAAGGAAGTGTCTTCCTCCTCCCTCAGATTAGGACCACGTCGATGCACACGTGATCCGTTTTACCCAGTCTTACTCCCACTGATCAAATCAGCAATAGTGGGGACCAGGGATAGGGTAGGTAGTTAGGCTGAGGAGGAGAGATTAGGAACAGAGTTTGAATACGGGATGAAGGGTAAGAGAATGAGGGAAGTACGAGATAGAAAGTTCAGAAAGAAGAGTTAAGGAAGAGATGATTAGGAGAAAGAATAAAAAGAGATGGAAATGGGGTGAATAACAGTCTAAACAAACAGAATGATGGAGATAGGACTGAAACAGGGATTATGAATAGAGGAGAGTAAAAATGGAAAGAAAGAGAGTGAATAGAATGTGAGGATGGTGTTGAAGACATCCCCCACACTGATAACACACAACAGGGAAGAGGTCACGCCTCCTCCACCCAGGTCACTAACCTGACCCCAGGTTACATACCCGGCTATTCCCAACATTCTCCTTCCCCACGCCACCTGTACCTGCAGTTGCTTCCGGAGGTCACCGCCCCAGCGCGCCCCGGTTCCAGACCAGGCCTCCAGGTTGGTACCTTCCGCCCGCAGCCCAATGTATGCACCACAGCCGGGCTGATCAGGAACTAATTTGAGGAAATTGTAGAGATTCCTCTTAAAAGACAACCAGAGATCTGTTGATAATGCCTCTTATGCATGGAGGGTGTTGAAGAGTCATGGTCCCTTTACACTTATTGAACGGATGTAACCCCTAGCATATACCAGGTGTTGCAGAGGAAGAATTTTACACAATAGATTCTAGACGTAGAATCCCACCTGGGAGGTATTCCAGTGAAAGAGGAAAGTGAAAGGAAAAGTGCCACTCATAGGATAGATAAAGAAAAGTTGCCAGGGGTATGCGCCCCACCGCGCCCCTCACCGGAGGCGCACATGAATACGATGACACTGACAGGATATGCAAAGCAGACAAATATGAGAAAAACTTTCAGGAAAATTAAGCAGGAGATTTTTATGATGTCTTTCCCGGGGCAGACTGACTGAAGGCTACTATGAGGCGTCACCATGAAACTCATCAGAGGCACAAAGACAACAACGTACAGAATCCTACCCAAAGACTGCTCATGAAACGTAAATGTTGGGATACAATTGGATAGGTTAAGAGAGCTGGATCTTAAACCAGTAAAAGGCCACTGCAGCAAAGTATACATCACCAAAACATGTACGATACTTAAAACAAAAAAAATATATGAAGATAGGCTATTAGAGATTAGAATTCGAAGCAGTTCGCCGGTATGGTCTCGGCCCGGGTCTTCTCCGTGAGGTGACCCGTCACTACTCCCCGTGTGGGAGTGTCGTAAGTCTTCTTTCTTGATGACTTGTGCAGTAGTCTTGCCTTGGGTATATTGGAGATGAACGTAAACAGTACAAGGAGACACCTCCCCCACTGAAGAATTCCTTTACTGTGACAGCAGTGCTTGAATGAATTCAAAAGTAGACATGACAAGTCTGAGAGCGCAGGGAGTAAGCCACAGTTACCTGGTTGTGTGAAGGCCGAGTCCAAGAACTGAAACCCAACTTTCGCTCGCAAGGTGTGACCCTTTCTACCTCTTGCCTGTGACCTGTTCTGTAGACCCGTATAACCTACCAGCTTATTTTGAAGAAAGACTTGTTGACTGCCTGGTCAATTAGGTTGTTGCTAGCGGTAGCCA
Source organism: Cherax destructor (assembly GCA_009830355.1). Taxonomy (NCBI): domain Eukaryota; kingdom Metazoa; phylum Arthropoda; class Malacostraca; order Decapoda; family Parastacidae; genus Cherax; species Cherax destructor. Next base: position 187,298 of record WNWK01000401.1, on the reverse strand, counting down.
TCATAATTTGGATGAGGGGCACCAGCTAAACACACACACACACACACACACACACACACACACACACACACACACACACACACACAGCCAAAGTCTTCTGTAAAATTCTAAGAAAGGGAGGAAACAAAGCGTGGGAGAAAGCACAGAGATAAACCAGTGGAAAAATTGGACGAAAAAAACAAAAAAGAATCCGAGAGACAATCAAATGACCAAGAGGATAATGGAGAAGCTAGAGCTGCGGTAGTACACGTTCTCCAGGTTGCTTTTAGGAGTAGAGTCTCAGCTCTTGGCCCCTAGTCTCAACCCACAATCAACCTGCATCCCTGGTTCCTACTTGCATGGAGCTGTGTCCACTGAGTTTGTTTACACTACTTCCAGGTACACCTCACTGTCTTACATGAAGAAGTATTTCCCAACATCCAAGACACTAGAAGACTCCTAACACAGCAACACTAACCAAGTTATGACACTAAAAAGAGATACGATAAAGCTCATGGAGAAAGAAGAGTGAATCTAGTAGCTACCAGCGAAGAGGCGGGGCCAGGAGCTGTGACTCGACCCCTGCAACCACAAATAGGTGAGTGTACACACCCTCAACCTAAGCCCAAACGTACGCCCCTAACCCACGCCTATTCCCCCACACGCTCACAACTCAAGCCCAAAACGAATGCCCCACAGGGCCACGACTCACGCCCATCCCCACACAAACACCCACACCCCACGCCTAAACGCCACCCACTGGAATGGAAGATGACATCACTTGAACCTTCAACCTCAAGAGGCGTTTCTTGTGAACTTCCCCGTCGACCCCGCCAGCGAGGACACAACACGTAGTCAGAGGAGGAAAAAATGATAGAGGGGAAAATAAGACACTAAAAACACGACAAATCTTCTGTAAAATTCTAAAAGGGAGGAAACAAGGCGTGAGAGAAAGCACAGAGATAAACCTGTAGGAAAAATGGACGATAGGAAAAGGAAAAAAGATAAAAGGAGAATCAGAGAAACACAAATGACGAAGAGGATAATGGAGTTGCGTGAGCACACGTTCCCCAGGTTACTTTCAGGAGTCTAGTCTCAACTCGTGGCCCCTAGTTTGAACCCACAATCAACCTGCATCACTGGTTCCTACTTGCATGGTGTCTACTCTTGGAGCTGTGTCCATTGAGTTTGCTTACACTCCTTCCCGGTACACCTCACTCTCACTGTCTTACCTGAAGAAGTATTTCCCAACATCCAAGACACTAGAACACTCCCAACACAACAACACTAACCAAGTCATAACACCACAAGACTCCCAACACAGCAACACTAATAAAGTCATAACAAGGGTGTTTTCAGTCTGGTGTACCGCGGATTTCCCCGATTGAAAATTTTTGCACTAATAAATTTGCATTGGATGCATTAGTATAATATTAGAATGAATATTTATACTCGTACAGTAGAATAATAGTACAGTAGTAATAGTTATGTACTAAAAACAAAATTTACAAGTGTCTACTGAAATATTTGAAGTGTGATTTTTTTCCCTGTCTGCAGTAGTTTGCAAGGCGCTCGCCGGCTGCCTCTCATGAAGTGTTCTCCAGTGAGTTTTATCATGTTAAAAATAAATAATATCCTTTATATATTGAAATTTGCAATTTTATCCTATTTTCTTAGGTGAATTATAATTAGCATATTCTTTTCCCTAGAGGATCTCGCATAAGTTGGAATGTAAACAACGTAGAGTGTCACTATGTTAGGTCACCTGGAGTTGCTTCGCAGGGTCACCGCCCCCGCGCCCCGGTCCCAGACCAGGCCTCCTGGTTGCTGGGCTGATCCATCAAGCTGTTAGTGCCTTCCGCCCACAGTCAAACGTACGCACCACAACCCGGCTGATCAGGAACTGATTTGAGGAATTATTTCTTGAGTTCCCTCTTGAAGACAGCTATGGGTTTGTTGGTGATCCTCCTTATAAAGGGAAGATGTTAAAAAGTAGTGGTCCCATTACACTTATGGAGATCTGTCTCGCTCCCGGCTTTTCATGTGAGGTATCTTGCGCCCTCCCCAAGTCTCCTCTACTCATATGTAGTAATTTTAGTGTAGGTTTGGTACCAATCCTTCCAGTATCTTCAAGGTGTGAATTATCATACATGTTTCTCACCTACGTTCTAAGGATTACAGTTCTAGGGACTTCAAGTGATCCCAGTTTAGGTACGGGTTTATACGAGTTGTGAAGCTTCTCTCTACATTTTCCGGTTCACCAATTTTCCCTGTGTTGACGGGCACACCAATATTTCAGCCTAGAGAGAACAGTGACCTGAAGAGTATCATCATTGGCTGGCTTGGCATGTCTTGTTTTAAAGGTTCTAGTTATCCAACCTATAATTTTTCCTGCAGTTGCTCCATGAACGTGAGACGAAGACTATCACTCCCAGGTCTCTCACATTAGACTTACGCTCTAGGTAGGTTCAAATTACGTTTATTGGAATAAAAAAAAATGTTAGTATGCAAATTTGTTGTATAACACCCAGTTAACCTTAACCCCCTTCACTCTTGTAGGTTAACCCTGGTCCCCCCTCATCTAGGTTAACCCTGGCCCCCCTCATTTAAGTTAACCCTGGTCCCCCCTCATCTAGGTTAACCCTGGTCCCCCCTCATCTAGGTTAACCCTGGTCCCCCTCATCTAGGTTAACCCTGGTCCCCCTCATCTAGGTTAACCCTGGTCCCCTCATCTAGGTTAACCCTGGTCCCCCTCATCTAGGTTAACCCTGGCCCCCCTCATCTAAGTTAACCCTGGTCCCCCTCATCTAGGTTAACCCTGGTCCCCCTCATCTAGGTTAACCCTGGTCCCCCTCATCTAGGTTAACCCTGGTCCCCCTCATCTAGGTTAACCCTTTCCCCCTCATCTAGGTTAACCCTGGTCCCCCTCATCTAGGTTAACCCTGGCCCCCCTCATCTAAGTTAACCCTGGTCCCCCTCATCTAGGTTAACCCTGGTCCTCCCTCATCTAGGTTAACCCTGGTCCTCCCCCCATCTAGGTTAACCCTGGTCCTCCCTCATCTAGGTTAACCCTGGTCCTCCCTCATCTAGGTTAACCCTGGTCCTTCCCTCATCTAGGTTAACCCTGGTCCTCCCCTCATCTAGGTTAACCCTGGTCCTCCCCTCATCTAGGTTAACCCTGGTCCTCCCCTCATCTAGGTTAACCCTGGTCCTTCCCTCATCTAGGTTAACCCTGGTCCTCCCTCATCTAGGTTAACCCTGGTCCTCCCTCATCTAGGTTAACCCTGGTCCTCCCTCATCTAGGTTAACCCTGGTCCTTCCCTCATCTAGGTTAACCCTGGTCCTTCCCTCATCTAGGTTAACCCTGGTCCTCCCCTCATCTAGGTTAACCCTGGTCCTTCCCTCATCTAGGTTAACCCTGGTCCTTCCCTCATCTAGGTTAACCCTGGTCCCCCCTCATCTAGGTTAACCCTGGTCCCCCCTCATCTAGGTTAACCCTGGTCCTTCCCTCATCTAGGTTAACCCTGGTCCTTCCCTCATCTAGGTTAACCCTGGTCCTTCCCTCATCTAGGTTAACCCTGGTCCTTCCCTCATCTAGGTTAACCCTGGTCCTCCCACCAATCTTCATCCCATAATCGGGAATGTCACAAACAAGATTACTGCTACATGCTCGTACCCTCGTACCCTCCCCATATACCACACTGGCTGCCCATGTTAAGCTGCCTCCCCCTTCGTCAAGCCTACAACACACGACTGAGTCTTGTTAGACTGCCTTCGCCAAGCCTCCGTCTACTCCACAAGTCTGGATTTATCACCATGAGGGTTTTTTACTGACCCCTCTCGCTTAAAACCCAAGGCCTAATGAAAAAACTGACTTTAAAGACCACCTGGTGCCTTGCAACATTATCAAACCCCTTATCTCTCTTCTCAACTTTCAGGTTCAAACAGAGCCTCTCCCTCCCCAGGTTCAAAGACTTTTCTGAAGAAAAGGGAGGCAACTGGCACAGGACAGAGGAAGAGGAGACTGAAGGAGAGAACAGACAAAAAGGGAGACAAACGGAGGAGAAAGGATAAAAAAAAGCATGTACGGGAGAAAAGAATGGCTGGAAAGATGGGCAAGAGGAGGGGGAACAATGCAAAGGTCGGGAAATAAAGGCTATCAGGAGGATGGAAAGCGTGGAAGGAGACAGGAAGAAGCCAAGTTGCAAGAGACAGTGCAACGGAACGTTCGGGAGGGGAGAAAAGAGGGAAAGGGGGAGGGGAGGGGGAAATAATCACTTTCCCACCTCCTCCTGCTACCTTCTCCCTGTAGTTACCTGTAAGTTACACATAGTCGCTTCCGGGGGTCACCACCTCCACGGCCCGACCCCAGACCAGGCCTCCTGGTTGCTGGCACCATCCATCAGGGTGTTGGTGCCCACTGCGCCGTATTCCAACGTATGCACCACAACCAGGCTAACAAGGAACTAATTTGAGGTAGGCATGAAGGGTGGGTGCTGAATGGTGGTTCCTTTACACTTTTTGAGTTCTCAGTGTACTTCTCGCTTCCCTGCTTTTCATTGGAGGTATCCTGGACCATCTGCCAAGTCTTGCGTTCATATGGGGTTATTTCGGTTTGCAGCTTCGAAACCAATCCTTCCGGTATCTTTCAGGTGTAAATTATAATGCATCTTACTCTCCTACATTCTACGGAGTACAGTTCTAGGGACTTCAAGTGCTCGCAATAATTTATGTGTTTGATAGTTTATACGAGCTGTGAAGGTTCTCTGCATATTTTCCAGTTCTATAATTTCGCCTTCCTTGAAGGTGGCTGTTAGTACACAGCAAAATTCCAGCCTAGAGAGAACGAGTGACCTGAAGAGTATCATCTTAGGCTTGGCATCACTGTTTTAAAGGTTTTAGTTATCCAACCTATCATTTTTCTTACAGTAATGGTAACACTGTTGTGCTCCTTGAATGTGAGATCAAGACATTATCAAATCCCCGATCGTGTTTTCATTCCTGTAATCCTTCCCTGACGTAACAACTGAAATTTGTCCTCCTTGAATATTATATAGTTGTCAGTAGGATACTGGAAGACTTGGTTTATATCAACTTGGAGTTTCGCTGTGTCTTCTATGGATGACACTCACACAAATTCTAATATCGTCTACAAAGGATGATACAATGTTGTGGTTAATGTTCCTGTCTGTGTCAGATATGAGAATGAGAAAGAAAAGTGGGTTGAGTACTGTGCCTCGGGAAACAGTGTTTTTACACTGTAGCAGCCCCTGATTTCCCCCACTGTGCTCAATTAGCTCGGAAGTTAAATATCCATCTACCCACTTTCCCAGCTATTCCTTTTGCATGTATTTTATGCACAACCTCCCTATGGTGCATAGTCGCACTTGACAAAGACTTTTGCCAAGTGCGACTATACACTATGCCAAGTGAGTGTACACTACGTCTCCCCCCCCCCTTCCCTTATGTACCTGGGGAGGGAAGAAGAGAGAAAGGAAAGAGAAGGAAAGAAAAGAGGCAAGAGAGAATTGAGAAAAAAGGAGAGAGAAAAAAAGACAAGGGAAAAGGAAGAGAAAGAGGAGGGGGGTAAGAGGGTTGGCTACACACAATCACGACCAACCATCAGGATGTTCCGTGGCGTATTTCCGGTGATTTGTTCAAGGCACCAACGTACACACGCAGCGTCTAACTGGTCGTTTGCTACTCTCTCCTCACAAGGTGTACATGTACACACACACACTTCACCAGGTGGTATAGTTACTTATCTATTTTAATTTTTAGAATTATAATCATGACTGATATCTACTGTATCTTACAGAGACTAAATAATAAGATATTACAAGGACCCCAATGGAACCAAGTCACTGACTTTGTTTTGGGTTATCCTAGGTTATTTACACATATGTTACTATGTAAACATTATCTCTCGGTCCACAGCAGGATTCGAACCTACACACTTTGTATTAATACAAAGTACACAGTACTTTGCTGTAGACTGAGAAATAATATTTATTAAAATTTCGCCCGTTTACAAATTGTTAAGCATGTTACTATGTATGATAATTGCATTGATGTATACCTGTACTTGAAGTAACCCCCGGCTGGTGACAGGTGTTCCCTGACACCGTACAATGAAGCAGTTGTTGACTTGCAATAAATAGAACGTGTTACCTATAGAATACCAGTAGTCACTTCTGAAGGTCATTCCGCGGCCCGGTCCCAGACCAGCAGTCAGCGCACAACCCAAAGGTCTCGGGTTCGACTTCCTGGTAAGCAGACATGCTCAAGTCTGGTTGCATTCATTGACCCTGCTCACCTAGCACGGGGAGTTGTAGTTCAAATAGAATAAAAGAAAACCGAACCCAAAATGCACTGCTCTTCCTTGTATAACCATGTAAATAATGAGACTCTCGGCCGCCGCCGCCGTCACCACCACGCCGTCACCACCACGCCGTCACCACCACCACTATCACCATCACCATCCTCCTCTTCATCATACTCTACTGCCAGCAAATATCAGAAATATTATCAGGACAAAGAAAGAAGTGTTCAAGAAGCTGGACAATAAATAATAAAAAAGGCACAATACCGTGACTGGAACAATACACAAATAACCCGCAATTGAAGAGAGGAGCTTACGACGACGTTTCGGTCCGACTTGGGCAACTTTCTGCTACAAGTGCCGGATCAGCCAGGTTGTAATGGCTAGGTGGGTCTGTGTGCAGCTAGTACAAGGAGCTCTGCTTAATCCACCAGGTCAATCTGGCCTCAGATCCCAGGTAAAACTTCCCTTAATACTACCACCTCGTATTCATCCTTCCCCCCTCTTCCACCCACCCATAACCTGGTCAATCCTACTGACCAGTGTGCAACGCTGAGTAAAAACAAAAACAGGAAACGTCAAGATGCCAGAAAATAAGAGCTACGGATACACAAGTTTAAACAACCATCGTAAATGAATCAAAATGTTCCTAATAGCATTGCTTCCTTAACAACCCTCACAGCCACCCTGAACACTAACGACCCTCATAGCCATGTTAAACAACCCCCAACGACCATCTTAGCCACACTAAATACCAGCGACCATTATAAGAGTCGAGGTAGACACGACACCTAGCCAGGTCGTAGACTGGTAGTAGACACGGACACCTAGCCAGGTCGTAGACTGGTAGTAGACACGGATACCTAGCCAGGTCGTAGACTGGTAGTAGACAGACACGTCGCCAGGGTGTAGACTGGTGGCAGACGTGACGCGTCTCATAGACCAGCATCAAGAGAGGGAGGGGAGAGAAAGCTCTCTCGCAGGAAGGAAGGTGATCCATGACTTTTTTAAATAACAACAAAAAAAGGCACAATACCATGACTGGAACAATACACAAATAACCCGCACATAGGAGGAGCTTACCACGACGTTTCGGTCCGACTTGGACCATTTACAAAGTCTCACTGATTTTGTAAATGGTCCAAGTCTGACCGAAACGTCGTCGTAAGCAGTACATTGTTACCCAGGACACACAATGTGTGAAGCAGTACATTGTTACCCAGGACACATAATGTGTGTGAAGCAGTACATTGTTACCCAGGACCCACAATGTGTGTGAAGCAGTACATTGTTACCCAGGACACACAATGTGTGAAGCAGTACATTGTTACCCAGGACCCACAATGTGTGTGAAGCAGTACATTGTTACCCAGGACACACAATGTGTGAAGCAGTACATTGTTACCCAGGACACACAATGTGTAAAGCAGTATATTGTTACCCAGGACCCACAATGTGTGTGAAGCAGTACATTGTTACCCAGGACACACAATGTGAAGCAGTACATTGTTACCCAGGACACACAATGTGTAAAGCAGTATATTGTTACCCAGGACACACAATGTGTGAAGCAGTACATTGTTACCCAGGACCCACAATGTGTGTGAAGCAGTACATTGTTACCTGAGACACACAATGTGTGAAGCAGTACATTGTTACCCAGGACACACAATGTGTAAAGCAGTATATTGTTACCCAGGACCCACAATGTGTGTGAAGCAGTACATTGTTACCCAGGACACACACTGAAGCAGTACATTGTTACCCAGGACACACAATGTGTGAAGCAGTACATTGTTACCCAGGACACACAATGTGTGTGAAGCAGTACATTGTTACCCAGGACACACAATGTGTGTGAAGCAGTACATTGTTACCCAGGACACACACTGAAGCAGTACATTGTTACCCAGGACACACAATGTGTGAAGCAGTACATTGTTACCCAGGACCCACAATGTGTGTGAAGCAGTACATTGTTACCCAGGACACACAATGTGTGAAGCAGTACATTGTTACCCAGGACACACAATGTGTAAAGCAGTATATTGTTACCCAGGACCCACAATGTGTGTGAAGCAGTACATTGTTACCCAGGACACACAATGTGAAGCAGTACATTGTTACCCAGGACACACAATGTGTAAAGCAGTATATTGTTACCCAGGACCCACAATGTGTGAAGCAGTACATTGTTACCCAGGACCACAATGTGTGAAGCAGTACATTGTTACCCAGACACACAATGTGTGAAGCAGTACATTGTTACCCAGGACCACACAATGTGTAAGCAGTAATTGTTACCCAGGACCCACAATGTGTGTGAAGCAGTACATTGTTACCCAGGACACACAATGTGAAGCAGTACATTGTTACCCAGGACCACAATGTGTGAAGCAGTACATTGTTACCCAGGACCACAATGTGTGTGAAGCAGTACATTGTTACCCAGGACACACAATGTGTAAGCAGTACATTGTTACCCAGGACACACATGTGTAAAGCAGTATATTGTTACCCAGGACACACAATGTGTGAAGCAGTACATTGTTACCCAGGACCCACAATGTGTGGAAGCAGTACATTGTTACCCAGGACACACATGTGTGAAGCAGTAATTGTTACCCAGGACCACAATGTGTAAGCAGTACATTGTTACCCAGGACCACAATGTGTGAAGCAGTACATTGTTACCCAGGACACACAATGTTGAAGCAGTACATTGTTACCCAGGACACACTGTGTAAGCAGTATATTGTTACCCAGACACAATGTGTTGAAGCAGTACATTGTTACCAGGACACACAATGTGTGAAGCAGTACATTGTTACCCAGGACACACATGTAAGCAGTATTGTTACCAGGACACAATGTGGTGAAGCAGTACATTGTTACCCAGGAACACAGTGAAGCAGTACATGTTACCCAGGACACACAATGTTGAAGGTACATTGTTACAGGAGAATGTAAACGTATATGTTACTAGACCAAGGTGTGAAGCATACTTGTTACCAGGCATGGAAGCGACATTTCATAGCACAGGAAGGTATATTTACTAGTTACCACATGTGAAGGTACATTGACCTAGCCAGAGGTAACTAATTACTAGCCAGAGGTAAACTATTACTAGCCAGGAGGGTAACACTGATTACCAGCCAGGAGGAACTACATTACTTAGCCAGGAGGGTAAACTATTACTAGCCAGGGAGGGTAAACTTTACTAGCCAGGAGGTAAACTATTACTAGCCAGGAGGGTAAACTATTACTAGCCAGGAGGGTAAACTATTACTAGCCAGGAGGGTAAACTATTACTAGCCAGGAGGTAAACTGTTACTAGCCAGGAGGGTAAACTTTACTAGCCAGGAGGGTAAACTATTACTAGCCAGGGAGGGTAAACTATTACTAGCCAGGAGGGTAAACTGTTACTAGCCAGGAGGGTAAACTATTACTAGCCAGGAGGGTAAACTATTACTAGCCAGGAGGGTAAACTATTACTAGCCAGGAGGGTAAACTATTACTAGCCAGGAGGGTAAACTATTACTAGCCAGGAGGGTAAACTATTACTAGCCAGGGAGGGTAAACTATTACTAGCCAGGAGGGTAAACTATTACTAGCCAGGAGGGTAAACTATTACTAGCCAGGGAGGGTAAACTTTACTAGCCAGGAGGGTAACTATTACTAGCCAGGGAGGGTAAACTGTTACTAGCCAGGAGGGTAAACTATTACTAGCCAGGAGGGTAAACTATTACTAGCCAGGAGGGTAAACTTTACTAGCCAGGAGGGTAAACTTTACTAGCCAGGGAGGGTAAACTATTACTAGCAGGAGGTAAACTATTACTAGCCAGGAGGGTAAACTATTACTAGCCAGGAGGGTAAACTATTACTAGCCAGGAGGGTAAACTATTACTAGCCAGGAGGGTAAACTATTACTAGCCAGGGAGGGTAAACTATTACTAGCCAGGAGGGTAAACTATTACTAGCCAGGAGGGTAAACTATTACTAGCCAGGGAGGGTAAACTATTACTAGCCAGGAGGGTAAACTATTACTAGCCAGGAGGGTAAACTATTACTAGCCAGGAGGGTAAACTATTACTAGCCAGGGAGGGTAAACTATTACTAGCCAGGGAGGGTAAACTATTACTAGCCAGGGAGGGTAAACTATTACTAGCCAGGAGGGTAAACTATTACTAGCCAGGAGGGTAAACTATTACTAGCCAGGGAGGGTAAACTATTACTAGCCAGGAGGGTAAACTATTACTAGCCAGGAGGGTAAACTATTACTAGCCAGGAGGGTAAAACTATTACTAGCCAGGGAGGGTAAACTATACTAGCCAGGGAGGGTAAACTATTACTAGCCAGGAGGGTAAACTATTACTAGCCAGGAGGGTAAACTATTACTAGCCAGGGAGGGTAAACTATCACTAGCCAGGAGGGATAAGAACTATCACTAGCCAGGAGGGTAAACTATACTAGCCAGGAGGGTAAAACTATCACTAGCCAGGAGGGTAAACTATCACTAGCCAGGAGGTAAAACTATCACTAGCCAGGAGGGTAAACTATACTAGCCAGGAGGGTAAAACTATCACTAGCCAGGAGGGTAAAACTATCACTAGCCAGGAGGGTAAACTATCACTAGCCAGGAGGGTAAACTATCACTAGCCAGGAGGGAAAAACTATCACTAGCCAGGAGGAGTAAAACTATCACTAGCCAGGAGGGTAAAACTATCACTAGCCAGGAGGGTAAACTATCAGCCAGGAGGGTAAAACTATCACTAGCCAGGGAGGGTAAAACTATCACTAGCCAGAGGAGGTAAAACTATCACTAGCCAGGAGGGTAAAACTATCACTAGCCAGGGAGGGTAAAACTATCACTAGCCAGGAGGGTAAAACTATCACTAGCCAGGAGGGTAAAACTATCACTAGCCAGGAGGGTAAACTACACTAGCCAGGGGGTAAAACTATCACTAGCCAGGGAGGGTAAAACTATCACTAGCCAGGGAGGGTAAAACTATCACTAGCCAGGGAGGGTAAAACTATCACTAGCCAGGGAGGGTAAAACTATCACTTGCCAGGGAGGGTAAAACTATCACTAGCCAGGGAGGGTAAAACTATCACTAGCCAGGAGGGTAAAACTATCACTAGCCAGAGAGGGTAAAACTATCACTAGCCAGGAGGGTAAAACTATCACTAGCCAGGAGGGTAAAACTATCACTAGCCAGGAGGGTAAAACTATCACTAGCCAGGGTAGGGTAAAACTATCACTAGCCAGGAGGGTAAAACTATCACTAGCCAGGAGGGTAAAACTATCACTAGCCAGGAGGGTAAAACTATCACTAGCCAGGAGGGTAAAACTATCACTTGCCAGGGAGGGTAAAACTATCACTAGCCAGGGAGGGTAAAACTATCACTAGCCAGGGAGGGTAAAACTATCACTAGCCAGGGAGGGTAAAACTATCAATTGCCAGGAAGGGTAAACTATAATAAAATCCATCGAAGGGGGAACTAATATAATCTATGAAGAGGGGAACTAACTTTCTACAACCGTGGGGGACTACCTTGCTACAACCGTGGGGGACTACCTTGCTACAACCGTGGGGGACTACCTTGCTACAACCGTGGGGAACTACCTTGCTACAACCGTGGGGGAACTACCTTGCTACAACCGTGGGGAACTACCTTGCTACAACCGTGGGGACTACCTTGCTACAACCGTGGAGGGAACTACCTTGCTACAACCGTGGAGGGAACTACCTGCTACAACCGTGGGGACTACCTTGCTACAACCGTGGGGAACTACCTTGCTACAACCGTGGGGAAAACGTGGGGGACTACCTTGCTACAACCGTGGGGAACTACCTCTACAACCGTGGAGAGGAACTACCTATACAACCGTGGGGGAACTACCTTGCTACAACCGTGGGAACTACCTTGCTACAACCGTGGAGGGAACTACTTGCTACAACCGTGGAGGGAACACCTTGCTACAACCGTGGGGACTACACTTGCTACAACCGTGAGGAGGAACACCTTACTACAACCGTGGGGGAACTACCTTGCACAACCGTGGGGAACTACCTTGCACAACGGGGGAACTACCTGACTACAACCGTGGGAACTACCTTCTACAACCGTGGGGGAACTACTGCTACAACCGATGGAGGACTACCTTGCACAACGTGGAGAACTACTTGACAACCGTGAGGGACTACCTTGCTACAACCGTGGAACTCACTGCTACAACCGTGGGGACTACGTACAACCGTGGAGGGACTACGCTACAACCGTGGAGGGACTAAGCTACACACTGGGGGGACTACCTTGCACACCGTGGGGAACTATGACTACAACCGTGGAGGGAACTACCTTGCACAACGTGGGGGACTACTTGCTACAACCGTGGGGGAACTACCTACAACCGTGGAGGGAACTACCTTGCACAACCGTGGAGGGAACACCTTGCTACAACCGTGGAGGGAACTACCTTGCTACAACCATGGGGACTACTCTACAACGTGACTACTACAACCGTGGGGGACTACCTTGCTACAACCGTGGGATGGGGAACTACCTTGCTACAACCGTGGGGGAACTACCTTGCACAACCGTGGGGGAACTACCTTGCTACAACCGTGGGGGAACTACCTTGCTACAACCGTGGGGACTACCTTGCTACAACCGTGGGGGGACACTTACAACCGTGGGACATGCTACAACCGTGGGATGGTAAACTACACTTGCTACAACCGTGGGGGACTACCTGCTACAACCGTGGGGACACTTGCTACAACCGTGGGGGAACTACCTTGCTACAACCGGGAACTACCACAATGGGATCCTCCAGGGGAACCACAACCTGGGATACTCACACCGGGAACACTCACAACCGGGACTAGTACACGGAGGACTACCTCCAAGGACTTCACCGGGGACACTGTAGGCTCTCAGGAACTTCCACCGTGGGACTCCTTAACCGGGCATCCAGGGGACTACACAACCGGGCTACACGGGACTACCTTGGGATACCTGCCGGGGATATCAACCGGGGAACCACCGGGACATCACACCGGGGGTGGGACCCCACACCGTGGAGACCCTCTACAACCGTGGACTCCTGCCAACCGGGGGACTACTGCTACAACCGGGGGACTCTCTACAACCGTGAGAATACCTGACACCGACACCTGAAACCGTGGGGCTACCTTGCTACAACCGTGGAACTACCTCAACCGGGGGACTACTTCACAACGTGGGGACCTGCACAACCGTGGGGACTACCTTGCTACAACCGGGGACTATTCTACAACCGTGGGCTCCCTCTAAGATACTCTACACCGTGGGGAACTGCTACAACCGGGACTACCAACCGTGGGGACTACTTGCTACAACGTGGGACTACCGCTCAACCTGGATCTCTACAACCGTGGGGACTCTCTCAACCGTGGGACTACCTTGCTACACCGTGGGGACTCCTTGCACAACCGTGGGACTACCTTCTACAACCGTGGGGACTACCTTGCTACAACCGTGGGCTCCTGCTACAACCGTGGGACTACCTGCTACAACCGTGGGGACTACTTCTACAACCGTGGGACTACCTTGCTCAACCGTGGGACACCTTCTACAACCGTGGGACACCTTGCTACAACTGGATACTGCTACAACCGGGACTAGCAAACGGGGACTACCTCAACCTGGGACTACCTTGCTACAACCGTGGGGAACCTCTCAACCGTGGAACCTTGCTACAACCGTGGGACTACCTTGTACCCTGGACTACTCTACAACCGTGGGACTACCTTGCTACAACCGTGGACTGCTAAACCGTGGGACTACTGCTACAACCGTGGGACTACCTTGCTACAACCGTGGGACTACTTCTACAACCGTGGAGGAACTACCTTGCTACAACCGTGGAGGGACTACCTTGCTACAACCGTGGGACTACCTTGCTACAACCGTGGGGACTTACCTTGCTACAACCGTGGAGGAACTACCTTGCAACCGACTACTTCCAACGTGGAGGACTACCTGCTACAACCGTGGGACTACCTTGCTACAACCGTGGGGAACTACCTTGCTACAACCGTGGGGGACTACCTTGCTACAACCGTGGAGGAACTACCTTGCTACAACCGTGGAGAGGAACTACCTTGCTACAACCGTGGGGACTACCTTGCTACAACCGTGGAGGGAACTACCTTGCTACAACCGTGGGGGACTACCTTGCTACAACCGTGGGGACTACCTTGCTACAACCGTGGGGGAACTACCTTGCTACAACCGTGGGAGAACTACCTTGCTACAACCGTGGGGGACTACCTTGCTACAACCGTGGGGAACTACCTTGCTACAACCGTGGGGGACTACCTTGCTACAACCGTGGGGGACTACCTTGCTACAACCGTGGAGAGGAACTACCTTGCTACAACCGTGGGGACTACCTTGCTACAACCGTGGGGGACTACCTTGCTACAACCGTGGAGGGAACTACCTTGCTACAACCGTGGGGGACTACTTGCTACAACCGTGGGAGGACTACCTTGCTACAACCGTGGGGGAACTACGCTACAACGGGAGTCTACCTTGCTACAACCGTGGGGGCTACCTGCTACAACACGTGGAGGGAACTACCTGCTACAACTGGGGACTACGCTACAACCGAGGAGGGGACACTGTACAACCGGGGAGGGATGCGACAGCTACAACCGTGGGAGGACACAGTACACACCGTGGGGACTACCTGCTACAACCGTGGGGGACTACACTACAACCGGGAGGGAACTCACTAATACACACGATGGGGGGACACACTATACACCAGGGAGGGGAGACACCTAACACACACGTAGGAGTGGACACCTAGTACACACACGAGGAGGGCTACAGTACACACACTAGGAGGGAGACACTAGTACACACACGTAGGAGGGGACACAGCTACACACACGAGGGGACTACGACAACACACATCGAGGAGGGGGACACGTACACACACAGGAGGGTGCTACAGTACACACACGAGGAGGGGGACGACAGTACACACCACTAGGAGGGGCGACAGTACACACAGGAGGGGCACATACACACCATCTAGGAGGGGGAACTACACTATACACACCATCTAGGAGGGGGAACTACATAATACACACCATCTAGGAGGGGGAACGTACACTAATACACACCATCTAGGAGGGGAACTACACTAATACACACCATCTAGGAGGGGGAACTACACTAATACACACCATCTAGGAGGGGAACTACATAATACACACCATCTAGGAGGGGAACTACAATAATACACACCATCTAGGAGGGGGAACTACACTAATACACACCATCTAGGAGGGGAACTACACTAATACACACCATCTAGGAGGGGAACTACACTAATACACACCATCTAGGAGGGGAACTACACTAATACACACCATCTAGGAGGGGAACTACACTAATACACACCATCTAGGAGGGGGAACTACACTAATACACGCCATCTAGGAGGGGGAAGTACACTAATACACACCATCTAGGAGGGGAACTACACTAATACACACCATCTAGGAGGGGTTACTACACTAATACACACCATCTAGGAGGGAACTACAATAATACACACCATCTAGGAGGGGGAACTACACTAATACACACCATCTAGGAGGGTAACTACACTAATACACACCATCTAGGAGGGGAAGTACACTAATACACACCATCTAGGAGGGGAACTACACTAATACACACCATCTAGGAGGGGGAACTACAATAATACACACCATCTAGGAGGGGGAACTACACTAATACACACCATCTAGGAGGGGAACTACAATAATACACACCATCTAGGAGGGGAAGTACACTAATACACACCATCTAGGAGGGGAACTACACTAATACACACCATCTAGGAGGGGGAATACACTAATACACACCATCTAGGAGGGGGAACTACACTAATACACACCATCTAGGAGGGGGAACTACAATAATACACACCATCTAGGAGGGGGAACTACACTAATACACACCATCTAGGAGGGGTAACTACACTAATACACACCATCTAGGAGGGGGGCTACACTAATACACACCATCTAGGAGGGGGAACTACACTAATACACACCATCTAGGAGGGTAACTACACTAATACACACCATCTAGGAGGGGAACTACACTAATACACACCATCTAGGAGGGGGAACTACACTAATACACACCATCTAGGAGGGGGAACTACACTAATACACACCATCTAGGAGGGGAACTACACTAATACACACCATCTAGGAGGGGGAACTACACTAATACACACCATCTAGGAGGGGAACTACACTAATACACACCATCTAGGAGGGGAACTACCCTAATACACACCATCTAGGAGGGGAACTACACTAATACACACCATCTAGGAGGGGAACTACACTAATACACACCATCTAGGAGGGGAGAACTACACATGTCATGGCATTAAGAGTAGGAGGGATTAGTGGATGTTCCTCCAACCCCCTCCCCATTTACTCCAACGTTCCATCTATCTCCACCTCCCTACTGACCCCCATCACTGAGCAGTTCTGGCTTGTGTCATGGTGATGAGTCTCTCACCCCACACCCTCCTCCCAACAGTGT
Source organism: Cherax destructor (assembly GCA_009830355.1). Lineage (NCBI taxonomy): Eukaryota > Metazoa > Arthropoda > Malacostraca > Decapoda > Parastacidae > Cherax > Cherax destructor. The sequence continues at coordinate 170,368 of WNWK01000401.1, read as the reverse complement.
TCTGCCATCTCTCACAGTAATCCTCACTATATATATACATGTCCACTGCATGTGGCAGGATTTGATGAAATAACTTTGAAAACAAGCCTGGTGCTCCGGGGTATGGGGAGACATCGTCTAGCTCTGGCTAGGCGCCCATACTTATGTTGGTGAAGTACTGGGTACTCTGATCCAAAGTTTGTAGGTGAGAGAGAGAGAGAGAGGAGAGAGAGAGAGGAGAGAGAGAGAGGAGAGAGGAGAGAGGAGAGAGAGAGAGAGAGGAGAGAGAGAGAGAGGAGAGAGAGAGGAGAGAGAGGAGAGAGAGAGAGAGAGAGAGAGAGGGAAGAAGGAAAGAGAGAGAGAGAGAGAGAGAGAGAGAGAGAGAGAGAGAGAAGAAAAAAAGAGAGGATTTTCAATACCTGGGTATCTTTATTTGTAGACGTTTCGCCATCCAATGGCTTTATCAATACAAAGACAGTGTGAAATATGCATAATTATGTACAAATGATGACGTAATCAGTCCCTCAGCCTTTTGGAGTTATTGAAGAGGACCGTAGTCTTGAAAACTCTGAAGCACAGGAAGTAAGATTGTGGATTACTGAGAGGTTTTCCTTTATAATAATTGAAGTGGTCTACGGTATTTATTTTTGGCAATGTTTCATGAGTATCAGGAGGAGGATTGAGCCTTCACCACTCTTGGGCTGATAACTCTCACAGGTTTGCCTCTTCAAAAGTACATGATCTTCATTTTTCCTCCGTCCTCGCATTTCCAGGTATCCTGAGAGGACATTATTACTGTATATTCATAGACGCTAAAGACGTAGGGTAATGAAGAGACTCTTGAATCTGAGTCCAGGATCTAGAGCCCTTCACCAGCATCAAGGCACCCACCTCCCTTCCCTTGAAGAGTCTGAAAGGAAGAAAACACCTAGCACAACTACCCCAACCCAGCAGAGCTGTGATGAATGTTTCTTCAGTATCTCCCAACCCTTTCCCATATTTCCATCCTTACCCATCCTTCATCCTTACATAAGAACATAAGAAAGGAGGAACACTGCAGCAGGCCTGTTGGCCCATACTAGGCAGGTCCTTCACACTCCATCCCACCAACAGAACATTTGTTCAACCCAACTTTCAATGCTACCCAAGAAATAAGATTTGATAATTATATTTACTCATGTGCAATTCCCACTCAAATCCAACCCCTCTCACTCATGAATTTATCCAACCTAAATTTAAAACTACCCAAGGTCCTTGCTTCAATAACCCTACTAGGCAGACTGTTCCACTCATCAACTACCCTATTTCCAAACCAATACTTTCCTATATCCTTTCTAAATCTTAACTTATCTAACTTGAATCCATTACAGTATTTGCGGGTTCTCTCTTGGAGAGATACCCTCAAGACCTTATTTATATCCCCTTTGTTAATACCCATTTTCCACTTGTATACCTCGATCATGTCTCCCTCATTCTACGTCTTACAAGTGAATGTAATTTAAGGGTCTTCAATCTTTCTTCGTAAGTAAGATTTCTAATGCTATGTATTAATTTAGTCATTCTACGCTGAATGTTTTCTAACAAATTTATGTCCATTCTGTAATATGGAGACCAGAACTGAGCTGCGTAATCTAGGTGAGGCCTTACTAATGATGTATAAAGCTGTAATATAACCTTTGGACTTCTGTTGCTAGCACTTCTTGATATAAATCCCAGTAATCTATTTGCCTTATTACGTACGCTTAGGCATTGCTGTCTTGGTTTAAGGTTGCTGCTTACCATCACCCCCAAGTCCTTCTCGCAATCTGTATGGCTAAGTTCTACGTTATTTAACTTATAAGTGCTTGGGTTATGGACACTCCCGAGCTTTAGAACTTTGCATTTATCTACATTGAACTGCATCTGCCATTTTTCTGATCAGGAATTGAGTTTGTCTAAATCCTCCTGTAGTTCACTGACATCTACGTCTGAATCGATTATCCTACCTATCTTCGTGTCATCAGCGAATTTGCTCATATCACTAGAAATTCCCTCGTCAAGGTCATTTATATATATTATAAACAACAACGGGCCCAAAACCGATCCCTGTGGAACGCCACTTGTTACAGTTCCCCACTCAGATTTAACCCCATTAATGCACACCCTCTGCTTCCTATTGGTGAGCCATGACTCGATCCATGAAAACACTTTTCCCCCAATGCCATGAGCAGCCACTTTCTTTAACAGTCTCTGATGTGGTACTCTATCAAAAGCCTTACTAAAATCCAAATAAACAATATCGAATTCTTTATCATGATCAACTGCCTCAAAAGCCTTACTGAAAAAGTTAATAAATTAGTTAGGCAGGAACGGCCCTGGTGAATCCATGTTGAGTATCATTAATCAAATTATGCCTATCGAGATGGCTTCTTATGTTATCAGCTATAATCGACTCTAATAATTTGCCTACAATTGATGTTAGACTTATTGGGCGGTAATTTGATGGTAACGACTTGTCCCCTGCTTTAAAAATAGGAATTACATTAGCCATCTTCCACGTATCAGACACTACACCTGTTTGAAGAGATAGGTTAAAAATGTCGTCATTCCTTAAGAACCCTTGAAAAAAGCTCATCAGGGCCTGGCGATTTATTTTGCTTCAAACTGTCTATCTGTTTGATAACTATTTCGCTAGTGACTGTGATACTACATAATTTATCTTCTTCAGGCCCACTAAAATACCTAATTCTTGGGATATTATTAGTGTCTTCCTGAGTGAAAACCGAGAGAAAATAATTATTAAAAATAGAGCACATTTCATTATCTTTGTCAGTAAGATACCCATAATTATTTTAAGGGGACCTATCTTATCTCTAACTTTTGTTCTATACACCTGGAAAAACTTTTGGGTTAGTTTTCAATCCCTAGCAACTTTAATTTCGTAGTCCCGCTTAGCTTTTCTTATCCCTTTTAACGTCCTCTTAATGTCAATATACTGATTCATAAGATGACTTTCACCTCTTTTGATACGCCTATAAATTCCTTTCTTCTGCCCTAAAAGATATTTGAGCCTATTATTCATCCATTTTGGGTCATTTCTATTCGATCTAATTTCTTTATATGGGATAAATGTTCTTTGGGCAGCATGTATAGTGTTCAGAAAACTGTCATATTGATAGCTCTCTTCATTACCCCAGTCCACAGATGATAAGTGTTCTCTAAGTCCATTGTAATCTGCTAAGCGAAAATCTGGGACCGTTACTGAGTTATTCCTACTATGAAACTTCCATTCAATGCCAAAGGTAATTGATTTGTGTCGCTTGCCCGAGTTCCTCTGTAATTTCTAAATTATTAACAAGGGTTTCCTTGTTTGCCAGAACTAAGTCAAGCAGATTATTTCCCCTTGTAGGTTCTGTCACAAACTGCTTCAAAAACAATCTTGAACTACTTCTAAGAAGTCGTTAGATTCTAAATTCCCAGTCAAAAATTCCAATCAATTTGACTAAAGTTGAAGTCACCCAGAATAACTACGTTATCGTGCATTGTGGCCTTAACAATTTCCTCCCATAGTAGTCTCCCTTGGTCCCTATCTAAGTTTGGGGGACGTATATCACACCTAAAATCAATTTTTCATGCCCCTCTGAAAATTCTATCCAGACAGACTCTGTATGTGTTATTTCAGACTTTATTCCCTTTTTATGCAACAGTTCAAGCGATCTCGGACATACAGTGCACTCCACCCCCTTCCCGAAACTTCTGTCTACTTGGAACAATTTAAAACCCTGTATATGACATTCAGCAGGCATGTCCCTATTTTTCGTATTGAACCACGTCTCAGTTATGGCAAATACATCAATGTTACCTGCACTTGCAACTAATCTCAAATCGTCCATCTTATTCCTAGCACTACGACTATTTGTATAATACACTTTTAAAGACCCTCCTTTCTCTTTACCCTTCCTGCTCCATTCTGTTTTTCCACTATACATATTACTGTCCTTGTTATTGTTAAGAATTTTTATATCAAAGCCTAGATCTATATTTCGACATTCAGTATTTTCCATTTCTAAACCCATACCTCTAACTAATCTTAGTTTAAAGTCCTAACAACACCCTCAACTGAGCTAGCAAGAAAATCCACACCTGCCCTGGATAAGTGAACCCCATCCCTGGCATACATGTCATTTCGGCCATAGAAGTGGTCCCAGTTGCAAATGAATGGTACTGCATTATCCTTACAGTGTTTGTCCAGCCAGCAATTGACAAAAATTGCCCTGGACAGCCATTCATCTCCAACTCCTCTCCTTGGCAAAATACCACATATGACAGGGTTCCCACCCTTCTTCCTAATTATGTCTATTGCTGACCTATACCTGCTAGTCAGGTCCTCACTCCTACGTCTGCCAACATCGTTGCCTCCAGCACTGAGACAGATAATAGGATTGCTCCCATTACCTCTCATGATGTCGTCCAGACGGCTAACAATATCCTCCATCCCAGCCCCAGGAAAGCAAACCCTCTGTCTCCTACTTCTATCTTTCAAGCAGAAGGCCCTATCCATATACCTAATTTGACTATCCCCAACAAGAACAATGTTCTTACCTTCCTTGGTGTCATTCGTGATGTTCCCTGTAGTCGACTCACATTCATCGGGTAACACGGAGAATCGGTTCGATGTTTCCACAACAGGCTTCTGGTTCTTCGTTAATTCTACCTCTCCATCCATCCTCTTGATCTTTAACTTTGTCCCATGCATTCCAGCCACTGCCCAGGTTCCTTTCTTGGCTTGAGGATTCTCAACAGGAGGATTACTACGAATCCTCTTGTTTTCCTCAGTCAGTCGCTGTATCTCAAGCTTAGCTACCCTCAGTTCTTCCTTCAGCTGCTGGTAGAGTAGCTCAAGAGAGGACATCTTGTTCAGATTCACAGAGAGCACACAAGACAAGTCTTCACTGACACACAAGACAAGTCTTCACTCGCACACAAGACAAGTCTTCACTCGCACACAAGACAAGTCTTCATCCTTCATCCTTACCCATCCTTCTTCCTTACCCATCTTACCAAAGCTCTGGTCAGAACCTCGTTACCTACTGACTTCGGATCGTTTTGTAGTAGTGGTATAAACAAGACCAACATTTTTTTGTCGACTTTGCTGTGAGGTCACCCATATTAATCAGTTTTGGGTACGGGAAGGTTGCTGACCTCTTTTAGACAGTGTACTTTAGTTAGAGCAAGCTGGAGTAAGGAGGGGGTTAGATCAGAGCTGAGAAGACCCTGGTGGAGGTAAGATGCAGGAGGGTCGTCGGTGGTGGGAGTGAGAACTTGTAGTGTGAAGCAAATTGTAAAGAGTTTCAACTGGAAAATTAAAATTACTTTACAGCAAAGAGACTGGCACAGTGGAGCCTATAAAACTATTGATTTTAAATTGTCAGTGGCATCATTCAGTTAGTATTTGTTTTCCTGTCTTTCTCTAAGTATTCATAAATATAATTTTCTCTCGTGACATATTACTCTGTTAAAATATTAACTTATCAAGTAGGTACATAATTCTTTCTAGTATTAAATAAATTAAAATGTATTCCTTTCATTTGTACTTTAGAATTATCCCCTGAGAAATAAGAGATAATGGTTGTAATCATAACCATGATTTTTAAAGAAGTGGACCGGTAAGCCAACGGAAGTCCTCGGTCAGATGACAAAAAGCTCCAGCTGTGGGTCATCTGACCGACTAAGACCCGCGTCAGGAAACACTTGTCCTGTTTCCTGACAAACATTATACCTACCTACCCCGAGAAGTATTGTTTTTACTGTGGTTCTACTGAACTATTAAGGTTCACTGCAGAGTTATCTACCAAGAGGTGGTGAGGTTCTCTCACAACCCTTTGTAGGAAGTTGTAATCTAAGTAGCATGCCAAGTGGAGAGGGAGTTACTTTCTTCACTGAGTAAGTGGTTAACTCATTGGTGAGGTTGTGGAAAAGTATAAGTGATTTATCATTAGCTTTGCCAGAAGTAAATCTGAAGTGCATTCCTTGCCCCTGGTATGAGCGCTACCACAACCAGGAATGGTGCAGCCACGCACCCACTAGCATAGCCACGCACCCACTAGCATTTCCTTTATTTAAAGTACCAGTAATGAGTGTGCCTGAATGCGGAGCAGGCGCTGTGGTTCACCTCCCTCGTGGTCTCCCATACACGTGCTCCATTATACTGCTGTGTTGCAACCCTTCAGGACGCTGGAGGGCTCGGCATCCAGGGACTTGGAGCTACCCTCACCTTCGTAGGTTTAGCGCTTCTATGAATACTCCTGTGGAGAAATTTTCTCCAAACCAGGGAGCGACGACCCCTCTCGAGGGGGTCAAGCCCCCTCTCTCCACTTTCCCACACTGGCATGCAGAGTGGGCTAGGGGGGAATGACGACCTCTATTCATTTTTTGCACTAGTAGAAATGAAGCTCACATGTCTTGCAACGTTGTATCCTAACTCAGCAGTTTTAAATTAGAGTATATCAGAAACATCCATTAATCTTAACATGTGTATCTCACTAAGCAATATTAAGCTGCACCGGTCCCAAGGCCTCTCATTCCCTCCTTACAGGAGTCTCTGCGACCTATTACATACATGTGTAAGTCTGGGAAGTTGCTATTTCCCATGACCAGGAACAATTCAAGATAATTTGCTTCTAACCTGTTAATATAGGTAGTGGCACTATTCTTAACCCGCACCTCAGACTCAAGTAATCCAAACTTCTTGGTTCAATTGAGTCTCTAGAACCGGCACCTAACGCCTGTTGATACTATGTCAGCATATATCCGCCCATAGAGGGCGAGAGGCTGTAACAGGCAGAGTACAGTTTGACCTCAACCAGTGAAGATGTGACAGAAATGAACGGGTGTCTCCGGCCGGACCACGCCGCGTTGAATGTAGAAACATTCGTGGCCGTATTTGGTGTGCATCAAATTCGTGTCGTGTACTGACAATAACCAGGAACACCTGTGGATACTCTTCCTGCCGTGATTACGGACTATTAGTCGTCAGAAGACGTTCCATGTGCTAAGCAGAAGACAGAAGTGAAGATGTACGACGTCACTCATCTCAAGCTAATGATATAAACCTCTCTTCTACGTTGTTGTAACGTCACTGGTTTTCGTTACAATGAACCAGACAAGTCACTATTTTACCCGACATCCGCTTAATTACCACTGCAGTGCCTAGGGTCGATGTTAGGTGAACAGGGCTAACCAGTCGAGGCCGTGATGGGCTGGCCCAAGGCCAAAACACAGGTAAGGATCGCCCATGACTTCCCGGTGATATACCAGACATATTTGAATAACATATGCCAGCAGGGCATGTATTAACCGTGGTTATAATCACCTCCTTTCCAGCCCTGGTGGGTAATTAGGCAGCAGACATCGGAGGCGAGACCCTGGCGGAGGTTGCAGGTGTCGAGCTATCACCGACCAAAGATGAGTACCCCACCACAGTGGTCCTTTATATTATTGATTATTGTACTCATCCATACCTGAAGTCACTGCCAAAGGGCACAGCCTCCTCTTCCCTGAGGCTCGGTCCCAGATCAGGCCTCCTGAAATGTTGGCCTCATCGATAAAATTGTTAGTGCCCGCCGCCCGCAGTTCAACGTATGCATCATAGCAAGAGGCAAGAGACTTGTCTGTTCCATTTAGATCAAAAGTTCGAATCTTCGGTGTGGTTATTTAGGCTTGCAGTCTGCAGGCAGAAACAACATGGTTGATCAGTCAACAGGAATTATTAATGGTATACAATACCCAGGTTCAACACATGGGTATCTATTATGAAGATGGAACAAGACAAAGGGACTGATTGCCTCTTATTCCACTGTCTCCGGTAGATAATCTCTGTACTCAACTTAAAACAATTGGTTGGTGAAACTTCTTCCTTAGATACCCAGGTGCTGTACATGTCTTACTCATCAGCCAACAGGAAGTCTGATCACGGTTTGGCTGTGAGAGCAGAACTCTGGAAATCAGTCTGAGGTAAGAGGCAGCGGTGTAATAAGCTGTGAGGGCAGCAGTAATGTTCAGTATAACAATGTTCACTACAGAGAAGAAGGCAACAAGCACTACCGAAACCAAATGTAAACATCTCACTAACTCGCCTGTTTGTGAAAACCATTCCCTTCACACAATGCAAGTCATAGTTATTTGACACTGCCATCTGATGCGAGGCTCCGTGTGTGCCACCTTCAGCTGGCACTCTCCCGTGTGTGCCACCTCCAACTGCCACTCTCTCGTCACCAAGAATATCTGGCGTGCTACAAAGCCCTTACGTAATAACACTTTGTTTACCAATGAACGTTCAGTTATGACGCAGTTATGATACAGAACACACGGAGCACAGCTCTTGAGGTCCCAAGCACTGGCAGTGGATCAGCGTGGTTAACTCGCACCAGAAAGGTCATGCTCCGTGTCCTGGGCAGGGCATGACGTATGGGCAGGTCGCCTTATACTCGCTGCCTCATTCCTTCAAGCAGTAAATAGGTTCTTGTGCGTGTTAGTCTACTGTTGTAGTCTGCTAACCTTGGAGTATCACAATAAACAAAGAGCTCTTCATCGCCAGCATCCATATCCCAAACACACTGCTACACTGACTGAATGCTAGTTGTCTCCGTTTAATCTCGTACAAGGACTCGCCTTCATGTTTAGAATTATTGCAGTCGCCTAAACTGCCGAGGATTGCATTCTTGGAACACACTCCACCCTTGTGCGGTGAAACGTTCCGGCATTGTCAAAATATTCGTATAAGGGCAAGGTGTGACAGACGGTTAAAGATAAATGTAACCCTTGACATTTTGACCAAAATAGTAACCTTTCCTATGCTGTAAACAAGTATGAAGAATAAATAACGTTGCTGGAACAATGCACAACGAACCACTTTGAGCAGAAACGTCGTCTAAAGTTTCCTTTTCAACTGTGGGCTAGTGCTAGTTATGAATGAACACACGTGAACCTTCTACACACCACCTACAACCATCTCATGTTAAAAGCGACGTAAAGCAGACATGCACAAGGAGTAGCGGGTTATTCTCTGCACTCAAGAACACTGATCGACCATATACAAAACTGTTCCCTATGTATCCGTAATCCTGCCTTCCCTCTAGACGGTAGTATCACGGAAACTTGTCATCACGTATAAAGTTCATTTATATTCCTCTTAACTAATAAAGAAGATTCTGTTAAAGTGTCCCGAAGATCATCATCCTGCGACCCAGTCTCAGACCAGACCTTCTAAATTTGGAAACATTAAAAGAATAATATTCGACATCCAAGTAATAGATGTCGAAGTTTTACAAGATTTACCTGGCTTCTTATATACTAAGGGGAAAGAAAAGTTCAATGCAACTAGCAATTAAGGTATTAAAAGTCAGATACATCATTAATATACCCTTAATGAATTTCGAGCTTTTTTTACTCCCGAAGCCCGGCCTTGGGCTAGGCTTGCGTGGTGCTTGCATGGCCAACCAGGATGCTGCTGCTGGCGGCCCGCTGGCCGACATATCCATCACAGCCTGGTTGATCCGGCACTTGGTGGAGATATTTGAAGGCTTCTACACGTGTCCCAGCAATGTTTCTGGTACTATTTAGGAAGCTCGGCATTCAAAAGACCAGCTGCTCTCCCAGTTTACAAAACTGGTAACAGGTTCCTGTTTCACACTTATGACAGAACAGCATCTCTCTAGATGGTTGTTGTGTCACACGTGTCAGAACAATAGGTTATCTCTGGATGGTTGTTGTCAATTAACTTTTCTGTGGCTCTAGAAAGCGATAAGGGTGCCCTTGCTTTTCACTGGGTGTATATTACATTTTTACACCTCTCTCACTCCACTAAGTTACTTCATTGTGCACCCTGGAGACGTGACCCTCAAGAATGATCTCTGCTTTAACGTGTATGCATGTTTGAAATTTCCAGGATTTTTTTTTTTTTGGTAAAGTTAGATTATGTTTAGATTAAACTAGATTAATTTAAAGTTAGGTTAGATTATGTTTGGTAAAAAGGACACAAGTGCAACTAATGCGACATTTTATAGTGGCAACGTTTCGCTCTCCAGGAGCTTTGTCAAGCCGTTACGGCTTAAAGCTCCTGCATTAATTCCACTTGTGTCCTTTTACCTTACATAGTCGGTAATTCTACCAACATTATTATAAGTTAGATTAGACTAAGTTGCTGAATATTAGCTTATATTAGTGTATAATTACTCAACGATAAAGGAATTAGAAAAGACGGGTGGCTTGAGTATGGCTGCGTCGGGCGTACGCCGAAATTTCTAGGTATTTTAACAAGCAAGGTAAATGTGGCGGACGGGTTGACGTGATAGCAGTTGGGACCCACTTAAAATTCGGTAAGTACTTCCGGTTGTTACAAGCGGAAGACGCCTAGCCAACTGGTTCTGACGGTCACTCCTCCCTAGTTCAAGGGGTGTGATAGTAGGCTACAGCTCACTAGGTACAGCCTCGTAGTATTTCGTTTCTGATAAATGTTATTCATGTGTTGAGAATATTTTTTTTGTCATTCTAAACACATGAAAGTCTATTTTACAACTTCAGGTAATTTTATATTATTATTATTATTATTATTATTATTATTATTATTATTATTATTTTATTATTATTAAAGGAAAAACATTAAACCTGTCGAGGTCAGTCATTGCCTTGGAATAGAAGTCTGATCTGAAAAAGCGGAATATAACTTCAGTTCACTGGAACAAAAGCTCTTCAGCTCGGTTCACCCAGGGCTGTGAACACACGAATTGTTTACAATCATGTGATTAAGATTCATAGTCTCTCTTCACCATTAGACTTGGAGGAAACTTGTCATTTACATGGTTGCTTATGATAATAACTGCTAAACTATTATGGTTGGAATTAATCTTATTAAGAGAAAAAGGACTCGTACGTTAGCTACTAAATGCACCCAGGGTGGTAAACTCTTCCATTTTACGCAGATTCGTTATATACAGCGTAATAACGAGCGGGTGCATCCATATGGAATATGAAGAAAAGTCAGACACTGCAGAGCAAGCTTTTATTAGGTCAACGTTTGGGTCTGATAAAAGCTCGTTCTGCAACCTGTCGTCTTTGCTGAAGAGAGGTTGTGGGCCCGACACTCCTGGTCACCACACCCAACAATACACTCCAGTACATACTTCTCAGGGATCTGCAGCTTAATATATAATAGCATAAAACATTCTTAAGTTACCAGGAAGTCTGAAGTGACGCTGGAAACCTGGCAAGACCATTAAGGAAGAAGCTGACATAGCCTCGCTTTACTACATAAATTTTTGACTAGGTGCCGGCACAACGTCAATTGTCTAAGGTTTCCCGCAAAACGTTGAAATACATGAATTTCCCGTCTGTTTTAGTATACACTAGTAATGTCACTTTTCTAACTTTTTTCCGTATAACAACTATTGTCACGTATCTCATTTTTTTCTGTTATTACCACAAAATTCTCATTTTTACACAGCAGTGCAGTTATCAATGCATTTCTATATATTAAACAATGTATATCAGAAATGAATAAGACTAAGTTCACATCAAGTGTAGCTCTTGTAGTGTCTGGTCTGGCACTGAGCAGCAGGGGTGATTCCCCCCACAATCTACAACAGGTAAAGCTTGTCTTGTTTTAGATATGTACCCCACTGCGTTTTTCGTAGTAATTTACATAAATTACTTTGTATTGTGATTTTCTTTTAAATAGCGAGTACCAATACCGCCTAACTGACCATTGCGTCAGCCTGGAGGCTGGGTATGAGATCGGCCCGCGGGGGCGATGATCCCCGCAATCATCGCTATGCAATCAAGAGATAAGTAGGTAGAGAGGCAGGCAGGTGACTTTGCAAACCCTACCTGGAGGCACAAGGTTGTGGGGTCACCACAGCTGTTCATCATTCACGCACACACACTGGTCCCGCATGACACCATGTGCAGTCTGAACCATGTTACTGTGGACTTTCTTGCTGTATAACCCCTGTGGTTTAGCGCTTCTTTTGATTATAATAATGTGGACTTTCTTCATGTTTGTGAGTGTGTTAGCTTCGTGATCAAGAATAAGTGAGAGGTTATGAGACTAGGTAATTTGTTTATTGTATTTTTAGTTGCAAGTAATGGCTATTGTGCCAAAATAATGTCTGCAGGTAGGTTTACAAAAAAATAATACGTTATATGCACAGGACGTGTACCAAGGAATGGTGGGGCTCGAACCTGCAGCAAGGCAGCCCTAAAACTGAAAAGCCAACACTAGCCACTGAGGTTACAAGATTCTTCTAACTGGGTGTGGTTGCACACTACGTGTTATCATGCGACACTACATTATACATAAAAAAAATTAGCTTTACAGACGTTCATTACGATTTCCTCGTATCATATACCTGTGACCAGTTTAAAGTTTTGCTCTCCCAGTTCGGCTTGAGGTCAGGCTTCCCTGTTGACCGCCTGGTCCACCAGGCTGTTAGTGCCAGCTGCCTGCTGACCCACTAGTGTGCACACCCTACAACAATTTAAAGTCAGCATGACAGCTAGATACTTTTTCCAACACTGCTGCTATAGGAATGACCTAAAGTGCCAGATTATCCGAGTAGATTATGATTATCTGATGTCAAGCTCCTCACAAGTAAACATTAACTCGGTGCCAGCATCTGAGGAGCGTCACACCAGCTTAGTGGAAGCCTTGGCTCGGGGTTGGCGCCGCATTGAATTCACCTACTATGTAAAAATTAATCCTCCCCAGTTCCTGCCGTCATCACCCGCCCATTCTCCCTCTCCCACCCACGCTCTCCCTTCCTCACCTCTCCCAATAACAAGTTACATTGTTTCAAAGGTTAAGATTAGTAGGTTACTCACTGGTTACTGATGGACAGCAGGTTGCCTCAGTAATCAGTTCACATTAACACAATATATAAATACTATTAATAATATCTCTTTGTCGGGCAAGACGGTCTTTCACAAGACTAAGCATGAAATAACATTGGCGCCGCCAACAATTAGACCAAATCAAATCATTTTAGGTAATTATGTAGATCAAGTCTATTGAATCTGGCCAATATTCCTAGAAATGTCCAATACTAGGTTGGTTTTGTCATGGACATTGTAAGAAACGTAACCAAACCTAATGAAAACCAACTTAAAGTACCAACTGTACTCCGCCAGCAGTAGATAAGGGACTGGCGCCCCTGTTTACACTTTTTTACGTTCTCTAGGACTGGCCAGGAGCGGCAGTACTAACTGTTGATTTATCCTGACGTGATGCAACTCTCAAAACTTATTTTTCTAATACCCCCCCCCCAGAAAAAAAAGAACTAATGTGCCGGGGTGTGTATATAAGGCATGGTGTTTATAATAGAAAATAATGCGTGATTTCTCAAAAGGATAATGCACTCCATATTACCCGAATTTTCTATATATTCCTGGGTAAACGAACCAGGAGGGGTTTATATTGCCTGAGAATGAGGTAGTCACTTTTGATCCGAGGACCGAGGACCGACATACCTGGATATACTGGCTTCCGTCTGTTCCTCGGGGACGACCAGCACAAAAATCCACAATCCATTGTCTTTAGAGGATTTGAAATCCAAACTTCAAAACTGCCACACTAAGTCAAAATTCGTTTGTCTGGGATTATATTAATTTACAAGTCTAGTTCGCAGTAATTCGATTAAACTACGATTTTTCGTTTGGCGCAACACCTAAATTCGTATATGAAACATGTTTTAGGTTGACTGAAGCCAGTGTTCACAACGTTGTGATCGACCCTTCATGGGTAGAGAGGCGAGATAGACACACCCTCCCACTCCATCTCCTCAACACACACTGACTCTTGGATCTTCCTTACACCATATGGAACTGTGCTGCCGGCTCCTCTTAAACTCTCTTACACATCCTCCTCTCCTCCTCTCATTGCTCATCTTATCTCATCTCAACTTATTCCTTCAGCTCACTTGATACGCACAACGAGCTTAACTATTAAACGACTCAATGTTTTCTTCAGCAGCGCTGATGGCTGCACCGCGCGATGCTAGGTGCGGCTGGCAGAGCTGTCCTGGCCATTGAATAGCTAATCAGCTGAGACATGGCGGGTTGCCAACTCACTGGGATTTAACTTAAATACGCTCTTATTGGACTTAAGTATAAAACCTGCAGTAATTCAACAATAAACCTCACTAAATACACGAACCTGCCCATCGCAAAAGTCTCTCATTGACGAGCTATGGAGATTCAAAACAACAGTGGATATATATTTGACTGACAATACAAGGTGTACTAAATCTCCAGGTATTGTTCGTCATAAAGTTCATCACGTGAAGAACACGGAGGGTGAATATAACACGTGACACCAGCTTGTGGTGAACATTACTTACCAGCTTAAGACGCGCTAGAAATATCCACAAAAGATTAATATATTTGCAGACATCCAACTTCAATTAATAATAATAATAATAATATATTTATTTGTACAAGTACATGTACAAGGTATACAGACCTACCTGGCATCAATGACATACTATTATATATAAAGCCCCTTGTTATGCTGAGCATTTCGGGCAAATTAAGTCAATTTTGTCCACAGGATGCGACCCACACCAGTCGACTAACACCCAGGTACCTATTTTACTGATAGGCGAACATGGACAGCAGATGTATTGTATACCAACATTAAAAAACCCATGGCTCACATTCCCGTGCCTTCAACTCTACAAGCTCAGCTCATTACTGTGCGTCTTGAAGGCAAAAGTGTGCACACACACCCAAATTTGACACGTTAAGTGTATCTACCATACCCATTATATACTAAAAAAAATCCTAGGCAAGTGCCCCAACTTCACCAAATGTAAATAACTACCTGGAGTCTACCTGGAGGGTATTCCGGGGATCAACGCCCCCGCGGCCCGGTCCACGACCAGGCCTCCCGGTGGATCAGGGCATGATCAACCAGGCTGTTACTGCTGGCCGCACGTAGTCCAATGTACGAACCACAGTACCACTGTAACTCAGCCGAGAGAACCTTGGAACCCACTGTGTATGCCTTTGTACGTCAACACAAATGTTTCTATATGAAATCTCAACATTATACTTTTAATGTTTACCTTTGATGGACAAAAATATACAACTATTATTATAATGACTGGATCCGTTGAATTAATAAATAAACATCTTTTCACTATTGTTTCTTTTTTTTTTGATTGGGCAACAAAAGTCTGAGATCCAATCTCTTGAAACCATTGTATGCCTCTGACACTTTGATTGCCACCCGTAAGACAGGTACGGAGCGACTGCCGCCCACACTATGGGTATAGGGTAGGCGCCCAGGGAAAGGGTATGAGGTGCGTAATAAAGCCTTCCAATCAATCACTGTCTATCTCTCCCTTCCACTCCCCTGAGGACATGGTGAGTGCGTCAGCTCGTTTACATGTGTTCTTTGTTTTTGCCTACTTGTAGTTACACGAATACAGCATGCGCTCGCGTCGTGGTGCCTTGTGTCGTAGCGCGTCGTGTCGTACTTCCTTGTGTCGTAGTGCCTTGTGTCGTAGCGCGTCGTGTCCTAGTGCCTTGTGTCGTAGTGCCTTCTATAATAAATCTATCGCATAGATTTTAGTGTTTCTAGCAATATGGCGGACACCACCTCCTCTTGGATCCCAGTCCTTTTGGATCCCAGTCCTCTTGGATCCCAGTCCTCTTGAATCCCAGTCATCTTGGATCCCAGGCCGCGGGGATTATCACCCCCGCGGCCTGGCCTCAGACCAGGCTTACTAAATTTGAAACTACAGAAATGAGAATTATTACTGGTGAGAAACACACCGGAAATTAACGATAATTGTAACGTAATGTTGTTAGTTTACTAGTCATTATTTAAAGGGGGTCACCGCCCCCGCGGCCGCGGAGGCGGTGACCATTTAAATAGTTCACTTTACGAACCATTGCATAGACCGGGAAGAGAGTATTTTATTCGCCAGGGAATTCTCGGGATGCGGATCTAAGTAATATGACGGCCACCGCAGCGGACTTCTTGGTCGTTTGACTGAGGCTTTCCAGTGGATATGTCATCGTCTACTGAATTCAGAGAGGTGGTAACACCGTCAGTTGTGCTGTAATGAGGCGAAACAAAAGGGCAGCTATAACACTAGGGGAGGAGTGACAAGAGGGGGCAAAGCCAGAAGGGCAGATATAACATTAGGAAGAGTGACAGGAAGGGGGGAAGAATCAGAAGGGGAGTTACAACACTAGGGGAGAGTGGCGAAAAGGGGAGAGCCAGAAGGGCAGATATAATACTAGGGGGAAGTGACAGGAAGGGAGAGTACAGTAGGCAACAGCTGGATGTGCCTGGCCAACCACAGCAGCTGTGGCAGGGAGGGGGGAGAGTGTGCGTGAGGGAAACAGGGAAAGGCTTAGCAGGGAGGCAGAGGTGAAGCAAAATGGGAGTGAAGGAGAGATGAGGAAGGATAGGAAGGGAGGGAGAGGGAGGTGGGGAAGGGAGGGAGAAGTGGGAAAGGGTGGGAGAAGTGGGGAAGGGAGATTGGAAAGAAAGGAGAGATGGAGAAAGATTGGGAGGAAAGGAGAGGTGGAGAAAGATTGGGAGTAACGGAGAAGAAATGATTGGTAGGGGGAGAAAAGTGAGGGATTGGGAGAGGGGGAACACTGAGGATGGAGTGGGAGGGAGGGGTGAGGAAGAAGTGGAAGGGAGGGCAGAAGGGGTGAGGAAGAAGTGGGAGGGAGGTAGAAAAGTGTAACGGTTGGTGACGGTTGTACGAGTGTGCTGCTGTGTGTGTATGTGTATATGTGTATGTACTCACCTAATTGTGGTTGCAGGGGTCGATTCATAGCTCCTGGCCCCGCCTCTTCATTGGTGTGTGTGTGTGTGTGTGTTTAACACAGCTGGGAAGACTCTCTGCTTCACCTTGCAGCACTGCTAAATTTATGGTCTTATTACTTTTCACAGGAAGAGGATCTCAACCTTCAAGGATCACAACAACGTCATTAACGCCTCTGCACAGTGATACACTTGATAACTGGAACATTATATTAGTCAGAAATAACACCTGACGCGCGTTATCACCCTATGATCCGCTCAGTGATTTCTTGAGTTTCATAATGTTGTCACATTATTTGATTGGTTGTGGCCCTGAGATCACAAGATCACTACAGACTCTTCACTGTTGTCTAACAGTGACTTATGCAACAGCTGGTCACTGCCCTAGATGCATAACTTTTCGATGCCTAGGGCAAGCAATGACAGCTTACATTAGCTGCTGAAGAAATATATGACAGTGATCACTACATAGCTTGATGTAACCAATGGAAGTCACGGCAGAATTAATGAAGATCACCAGCACACTCACCCATGAAGCGAGTATCCTGAAAATCATATTTGAATCTGTATTTACTACTAAAAATCATGTATTTTAATCTGAAATGAAGGAAGCTTAGAAGCTTAAACCATCGGTACGTATATAGTGCTTCTCTGACACCATATATGAAGCATAAATTCATTACCACCTTGAGTATACACCACTTCCTTGGACAGTCTGCTCCCATTCTACCCTCGACTTCTGCACAGCTTCGTATTCTTCAGGTGAGATGTACCTTCAGGTTGATAGTCTTACAACAGACTATCAAATCAATGTGCGCAAGGCCGGCCACCTGACTCAAGTTTGTGAATATACAGAATGAAGTTATCGTGTCACAAGACGTGAGAGAAGTTCAACATGTTGCAGGTTATCACCAGTGACCACTGATGGAGTGATGACCAGTGATGGAACATGTTCCTGAGTGCGATGACTCGCATTTGGAACATGTTCTCAATAACCAGATATTCAAGAAAAGAAGTCAACTGACCATTCACCAGCTGTGCTCACAGCTGGCTCTAACATCACCCTACACCAGTATATATGCTGCTTAATACTGAGTACAGTTTTCATCTATCAAATCAGTGTATAATAATGTAACTGTTAGAACACATGTGTGTGTGTGTGTGTGTGTGTGAGAGAGAGAGAGAGAGAGAGAGAGAGAGAGAGAGAGAGAGAGAGAGAGAGAGAGAGAGAGAGAGAGAGAGAGAGAGCATGAGCAATATAACAAGGCATATAAAAGCATCTGGCCGTGTTTGTGTTTCTGTCTCGTTAAAATTCACACGACACGCTGGCCCGCTGGAGACCAGTATTTACTTGTTGGTAACTCACTCACGTAACTGCTGCCATGGTACCAGTCCTTAATACCCTGAGAGTTATTAGGCGCTAGATATGACGTGGAGTGTGTTAATGTAGGAAGCAGGAAGGAAACATGTGGATGATGGAACACCTGCCTGATTTACAGTACCTGCTGCTGCCGCTTTGTAAACAGACTCCTCTTGGTGGCCAACTCACCTGAAAGGAAAAAGGAAAAAATCTTTATTTTCTCTGTATATGGTCTTTGTGTTAAGATTAACATTGTTTGTGCTTAGAAACGTGCACAGCACTAACTGGTTTAGTGTTCTAGTCTGGTATTTAGGCCTCAGACTAGACTTCCTTGTTGATACACATGAATACGCATGACTGCCAAATGCTTGAAACTGTTTACATGTTTTTTCAACGCACCGGCCGTATCCCACCGAGGCAGGTGACCTAAAAAAATAAAAACAAAAGTTTTTATTTTTAAATGTAGTAATTTATACAAGAGAAGGGGTTATTAGCCCCTTGCATTTTAGTCGCGCCTGACGACACGCCTGGCTTGCGGAGGAAGAATTCTTTACCACTTCCCCATGGAGTTTACAACATATGCTGACCTAAACTGGAATACGAAGTTGTAATATTGTGTTTTTTAATGAAGAAATACAGACAAAAATATGGGGAAATTAAAAAAAAAACAAGAAATGGATTAGAGACCATGAATTAAGAAAAGAAGACACGATAACTACAAGTAATTTCATAAAACAAGAAAATGAGAAAACAGACTGAAACTTGGGGGACCAGCAAAAAGGAGAAATAAATGTCAAAATTTGAAAAAAATGGTATAAAAAAGTTAACATTTCTTCAGCAACAGAGGTGGAAGGTGGACTGACAGTGCTTTACAACAGAGGTGGAAGGTGGACTGGCAGTGCTCTACAACAGAGGTGGAAGGTGGACTGACAGTGCTCTACAACAGAGGTGGAAGGTGGACTGACAGTGCTCTACAACTGCTGGAACTTTAATTACACTTGCGTCTTACTTAGAAAAGATGAGAATGCTCAAGCACATCTTAACTCTCGTAAGTACGAAGAATTACAAATGAATTATCAAGCAAAACACACAAAGTCAAACTTGATAACTATACACAAACAGAAACAGTTAAGGTCAGTCACCTCACCCGCACTTCCATCACCTTCCTCTTCCTCCACACCATCCCCTTTTTCTATTTTCATTCTTTTTCCTCTTCCTATACCTCCTCTTTTTATTCTCTTCCACCATTATCCCTCTTCTTCCCCTTAAGCTTTCTTTTTCCCCTGCTCTTCCTTCCTCCTCTACCCAATGTTTCCTTCTCCTCATACACAACAATGTTATTATCGCAACTGCACGAAAAATGATCCGTTGGATAACTAGAACCTTCAAAAGAAGAGTTGCCAAGCCACTCGTTCACTCGTTCTCTCTAGGTTGGAATATTGTTGTTTACTAACGGTCCCCTTCAAGGCAGGTGAAATTCCTGAGTTGGAAAACGTTCAGAGAACCTTCACTGCACGTATAACTCAGTCAAGCACCTAAATTGCGGAGAGTACTTGAAGTCCCTAGAACTGTACACCTGAGAACGTAGGTGAGAAAGATACGTCATAATCTACACGATCCTCAAACACCCTTCCTTCATGCATAAGGGGATCACCAAGAAACCCCTAGCTGTCTTCAGGAGGGAACTTGGACACGTTATGTTATATACCTTTGATATACCTTTGAAGAGTTTCGAGAGTATCTACTCTCTGAGCCCGGCCATGGGCCAGGCTCGTCTGGACGTTGGACTGTGAGCGGCGGGCACTAACAGCCTGATCGATCAGGCTAGCAACCAGGAGGCCTGGTCTGGGACCGGGTCCCCGAGACGGTGACCTCCGAAAGCAACTCCAGGTACTGGTTCTCCTTCCTTCTCCTCCATCCCATTAATCTCTTACCGTCTCTCTCTCTCCATACCTATCACAGCAGATTCTCGCCACAGGACTGATACATGTTCAGAATCCAACGTTCCCTTTATTTCCTTGGTCACCTCGCTGCCAGACGTATGGCTTGCAATTTACTTGTTTAAAATATACGTTTTTATGATGTTGTGTAACTTTGCCTAAATTGACTTGACAAAAAAAAAGAGCATTCGAGAAAATAATAGGAAGAGTTGTAAACTTAAATGTTGAGCACCACGATAAACAATTGACGTTGAGCACCACGTTAAACACTTGACGCTGAGAACCACGTTAAACACTTGACGTTGAGCACCACGTTAAACACTTGACGTTGAGCACCACGTTAAACACTTGACGTTGAGCACCACGTTAAACACTTGACGTTGAGCACCACGTTAAACACTTGACGTTGAGAACCACGTTAAACACTTGACGTTGAGCACCACGTTAAACACTTGACGTTGAGCACCACGTTAAACACTTGACGTTGAGCACCACGTTAAACACTTGACGTTGAGCACCACGTTAAACACTTGACGTTGAGCACCACGTTAAACACTTGACGTTGAGCACCACGTTAAACACTTGACGTTGAGAACCACGTTAAACACTTGACGTTGAGCACCACGTTAAACACTTGACGTTGAGCACCACGTTAAACACTTGACGTTGAGAACCACGTTAAACACTTGACGTTGAGCACCACGTTAAACACTTGACGTTGAGCACCACGTTAAACACTTGACGTTGAGCACCACGTTAAACACTTGACGTTGAGCACCACGTTAGACACTTGACGTTGAGCACCACGTTAAACACTTGACGTTGAGCACCACGTTAGACACTTGACGTTGAGCACCACGTTAAACACTTGACGTTGAGAACCACGTTAAACACTTGACGCTGAGCACCACGTTAAACACTTGACGTTGAGAACCACGTTAAACACTTGACGTTGAGAACCACGTTAAACACTTGACGTTGAGAACCACGTTAAACACTTGACGTTGAGCACCACGTTAAACACTTGACGCTGAGAACCACGTTAAACACTTGACGCTGAGCACCACGTTAAACACTTGACGCTGAGCACCACGTTAAACACTTGACGCTGAGCACCACGTTAAACACTTGACGTTGAGCACCACGTCAAACACTTGACGTTGAGCACCACGTCAAACACTTGACATTGAGCACCACGTCAAACACTTGACGTTGAGCACCACGTTAAACACTTGACGTTGAGCACCACGTTAAACACTTGACGCTGAGCACCACGTCAAACACTTGACGTTGAGCACCACGTTAAACACTTGACGTTGAGCACCACGTTAAACACTTGACGTTGAGCACCACGTCAAACACTTGACGTTGAGCATCACGTTAGACACTTGACGTTGAGCACCACGTTAGACACTTGACGCTGAGCACCACGTTAGACACTTGACGTTGAGCACCACGTTAGACACTTGACGTTGAGCACCACGTTAAACACTTGACGTTGAGCACCACGTTAAACACTTGACGTTGAGCACCACGTTAAACACTTGACGTTGAGCACCACGTCAAACACTTGACGTTGAGCACCACGTCAAACACTTGACGCTGAGCACCACGTTAAACACTTGACGTTGAGCACCACGTTAAACACTTGACGCTGAGCACCACGTCAAACACTTGACGTTGAGCATCACGTTAAACACTTGACGCTGAGCATCACGTTAAACACTTGACGCTGAGCATCACGTTAAACACTTGACGCTGAGCATCACGTTAAACACTTGACGTTGAGCATCACGTTAAACACTTGACGTTGAGCATCACGTTAAACACTTGATGTGGTACACTGAGAACGTTTCCTATCACCTAGCTCCTACCATATTGTTTTTGTTTCCTCATCCCCATCCCTCCTGCCCCCACCTATCACCCAACTCTCTACCCCTTCCCATTCCCACTATTAGCTCCCTCCTATCTTTCTTCATTCCCACTAACTCATCCCTCCTCCTCCTCCTCCCAGGTAATAGTGACTCCAGCTCTGCTGGAACAGCCCATGAAGCTGGTCAACCTTTGATTTTAATGGAATACTTGACGATATCATCATGGCATTGCTGAAGTCTCCCAGCTCAGGTTGACATATTTCAACACAATATACGTAACCCATCCTGAGTGATGCAATATGACACGGAAAAATAACTTTTGTTCCTACTTTCTATCTGTTAGGCTAATGTATCCAAATTTATATATGAAAATGTTATCTTTTTAATCATCCCTCTGTTTCTTGGTAAGTGTTATTTTGTGATTTATTATTATTATTATTATTATTATTACTATCGTTGTTGCTGTTGCTAGGAATGGTTGGTATTTATTATAAAAAAGAAGGTGCTTTAAGCAACTCTGCCGATGCAATATTCACATCACATTAACCTGACAAATGACTCATCATATAAAAACAAGTAGTAATAAAGTCAACTGGTAGAACCGGTGTAATAAAACTGGTTCTCAGTGTTGACTGTTCTTCAGAAGCTCTCAAGGGTCAAACAATGTGTGCTCCCTTCTAGAGTTCTCGCAAAATACACAAAGAACAGCTGATACTGTTTACCAGAACTCGTCATTTATGGTGTATAACTGTTTTGAACAGTTGGTACTGCGCGCCATGACGCTAGTACATTATACAAAAAAAATTCATGAGCGGGTAGCAGATGATGCGCGCTAAAACATCCATAATGTAAACATGAGTCATGAGAAACAGCTGAAGATGCGCGCTAAAACACCAATAAAAAATGATAAACAAATCCCACAAGGCTCAGCAGCTGATGCGCGCCAAAACGTCCATAATATAAACATGAGCTACGAAAAACAGCTGACGATGCGCACCAAAATCTCCTCCAGAATGTAAACATAAGAGTAACAGGTGACTGTGCGCGCCAAAACTACCCTCAAAACGTAAATAAGGGCCACTAAGAGCCCTTTTCTTGCACCCTTTTCTCACGCATCACGCAGCTTGCTGGATATATCACGTCGCGACTGGTATTTATTAAGAGTGAAGGACTGTTATTAGCACAAATTACACACTGCCACACCTTTAATACTGAATACAGATGAGGCAGTATATTAGGGTGTACTGTACTGACAACGTTTGTTCCAGACGCTGGTTTTTATGGTAAGAATTAAGAGAGATGAAGCAAATAGACCATATCCTAATAGAGAATTTCTTAATGTTAACCTTCTGGATAATACCAGTGAAGGAGTCAAGCGAATCATCTGTAAGAACCTGCAGCACCTGGTGGGTGTCGTGGGAACACACCTGCAGGGTAGCGGAGGGCAAGGAATGAAGAGGCTCAGGTGTAGGCCTACCCACACACACAAGGAACTTGAATTGCTGTTCTTATTCCTGCTCCTCCTCCTCCCCATCCTTCTATTTATACTTCATTTCATGCTCCTACTCTTTTGGTTACAGATCTTGCTCGTTTTCCAGTTCCTGCTCCTTCTGTTCCCGTTCCTTTTCCTTCTATTCCAGTTCCTGTTCCAGTTCGAGCTCCTGTTCCAGGTGCAGATCCTCTTGTTTCAGTTCCTGTTACAGCTTTAGACCCTCTTGTACCGGTTCATACCTTCTTGTTCCAGTTCCTGCTACTCCTGTTCCATTTCCTGTTTCTGCTGTTCCAGTTCCTCCTCCTCCTCCTCCCTCTTTCCTGGCTCTTCTTCAGACAAGTATCTAACAAACGAAGACCGATCGACATAAAGATGAATAATAAAGATCTTCAGCGGAAGCCCTGGCCCAGGTAAACACAAGCTTGTCACGCTCCATGGTGGGCGTGATTACCTGGGAAGACACGCAGGTGTTCACCAGCTTACACCTGAGGAGACACGCAGGTGTTTACCAGCTTACACCTGAGGAGACACGCAGGTGTTCACCAGCTTACACCTGAGGAGACACGCAGGTGTTCACCAGCTTACACCTGAGGAGACACGCAGGTGTTCACCAGCTTACACCTGAGGAGACACGCAGGTGTTCACCAGCTTACACCTGAGGAGACACACAGGTGTTCACCAGCTTACACTGAGGAGACACGCAGGTGTTCACCAGCTTACACCTGAGGAGACACGCAGGTGTTCACCAGCTTACACCTGAGGAGACACGCAGGTGTTTACCAACTTACACCTGAGAAAGTGTCAGTCTTCAACAGTCAGATGGTGCAGGTGTAACTCTCAAGTATACAAAACACTCTTTCATCCGCCCTCTCTTAAACAAGTACATTTAAAATATATAAAAAATAATAGCATTTATTAAAGACAAAAAAAAGACGTTTATTAAAAGATACATTCCATTTTTAATTAGATTTTGTTTTTTCTTATTTTTTAAAAAATGAGTCTATGTGAGAGAAGGCGTGACGAGTTAAGTAGTGCCAGTTAAGTAGTGCCACAAGAGGTGGATGAGTGCAACAAGCTGCAGAGTAGCCAACGAAAAACGCGTGAAACAAGTTTTTTTTGCGAGAACGTTTTGTTCTTTGTAGAACTTTTATTAAGTCAAGACAGAGCGACGCAGACTCACATTAAACGCTTGTAATGCACTTGTTTCTTTTGTTATAAGTGTTGGCAGTATATGTACGTAAACCTGCAGAGTTATCAGAGAGCAAAGGTGGTGTATGGTTGTCAGGATGTGTGTGAGTAGAACCTGCCTAGCGTGGGCCAGTAGGCCTACTTCAGTGCTCTTGTTATTATGTTCCTATACGGAGGTCAAGCCAACCAAATCAGATGACAGTAGAGGGTCGAATGTTCCTCAGAGGATTCACCTCCCTTTTACCTCCTAACGGTTCCTTGCGCCGGTTGTACGGATAATACCAAGGGAAAAAAATCGATGACTGGCTATGTATCGCTGACGGTGGCTGCTGATGCCTGATAACGACTCAAGGCTGACACTAATCGCCATGGAAATCGTTTTGGGTTTGGCAGATTAACGCTCCTGTACGCAGAGGACTTGTTAAAACTGATGCTAACCTCCCAGTGATGAACTATGGACGACGACCACCACCATTATCACCACCACTACCACCATCACCACCACCATTATCACCATCACCACCACCATCACCGCCACCACCACCATCACCAACACAGCAGCAGAGAGATCACAACCTACCACCACCTTGCATCCAAACCACATAAACATGTCACAGCCTCACCCCACGACACCCAACTGACCTTCACAACAACTGCTGCAATACTTGCATAACAACCACACCCCACAATAATTACACAACACACCCACAATACTTACACCACACCACACCCACAATACTTACACCACACCCACAATACTTACACCACACCCACAATACTTACACCACACCACACCCACAATACTTACACCACACCACACCCACAATACTTACACAACACCGCACCCATAATACTTACACAACACCCACAATACTTACACCACACCACACCCACAATACTTAAAACACCCACTTTTTTACAATACAATAAACTACCTGGTAAAACATTTAAGAAAACTAAATATACTGCTCTGCTTCCACCTCTGTAACAGCCAAGCAAGAAAATAATTACAGACCGATACCACTAATGTTCCACATCATAAAAAATCTTTGAAAGGTTTCCAAGAAGCAAGATCGACACCCACTTGGATACCCAACAATTGCACAACTCAAAGCAGCACGTGTTCAGAACAGGTCGCTCCGCATTTCGCAACTACTGGACGACTATCACATGGTCTGTGATGCACTGGAAGACAAACACAATGCAGATGTATTAGACACAGATTTTTCGAAGCCTTTGGTAAATACGATCATGGTGTAATAGCACACAACATGTGTGCTAAAGGAATAACTCAAAAACATGGGTAGATGAATCTATAACTTCCTAACCAATAGAACACAAAGAGTAACAGAGTCAGAAAAGCTCTATTCCACAATGTACAGTAATTCGTCCCCCCATCCTCTTCTTCATCTATCATATCTGACACAGACAGATATGTACCTGATCAGCCGGGATATGGTCGGCAATAACAACCTGGTTGATCAGAATCTGATTCACCTGGAGGCCTGGTCATCGACAGGACAGCGGGAGCGTTGACCCCCAAACACCCTCCAGGTAGACTCCAGGTAGAATAAATATATAAATAGGAATAAAATTAAGAATAAGAGTACAAAAATGTGGCTTCAGAGTACAATAATAATTTTTCAGAGTACCATAAATAGGCTACAGAGTAAAATAAGGCTTCAGAGTACAATAAGGCTTCAGAGTACAATAATAAGGCTTCAGAGTACAATAATAAGGCTTCAGAGTACAATAATAAGGCTTCAGAGTAAAATATTAAGGCTTCAGATTAAAATATTAAGACTTCACAGTACAATAATAAGGCTTCATAGTTTAATAATAATATTTCAAGAGTACAATAAGTCCACGTCGCTTCCCACTCTCTCCCGAGAGCTTTCAAGACCTCGAGAGTAATGGGAGATTCAGTCCCAGACCCATCAAAACAGAGCAGACCTGGATGGTCTCAGAACCTTCCCACGATGAAGTACCACAGGCAGAGGAGATGTGGAGACGTGGAAGCTGCAGAGAGACTAATATAGATAGCCAAGAGGGGACAAGGAAAAGGGAGACAGGGAGGGGTCAGGAAAAAAAGGGGAGGGTCAGCCTGCCCTCTAGCAGTGACCTGTGTCCTCACTCAACCCCAAGTGTAAACAAAATATGACCGAGGGTCGGCGAGGGATGATCCTGATATACTGGTGCATCAATACTGTGATACCAGTACTGGGATACCACATCAACACTGTGATACCACTACATCAACACTATGATACCACTACATCAACACTGATACCACTACATCAACACTGTGATACCACTACATCAACACTGTGATACCACTACATCAACACTGTGATACCACTACATCAACACTGTGATACCACTACATCAACACTGTGATACCACTACATCAACACTATGATACCACTACATCAACACTATGACACCACTACATCAACACTATGACACCACTACATCAACACTGTAATACCACTACATCACTGATACCACATCACCACTGTGATAACAATACATCAACACTATGACACCACTACATCAACACTATGACAACACTACATCAACACTATGACACCACTACATCAACACTATGACACCACTACATCAACACTATGACACCACTACATCAACACTATGACACCACTACATCACTATGACACCACTACATCAACACTATAACACCACATCAACACTATGACACCACTACATCAACACTATAACACCACATCAACACTATGACACCACTACATCAACACTATGACACCACTACATCAACACTATAACACCACATCAACACTATGACACCACTACATCAACACTATGACACCACTACATCAACACTATGACACCACTACATCAACACTGTGACACCACTACATCAACACTATGACACCACTACATCAACACTGTGACACCACTACATCAACACTGTGACACCACTACATCAACACTATGACACCACTACATCAACACTATGACACCACTACATCAACACTGTGACACCACTACATCAACACTATGACACCACTACATCAACACTGTGACACCACTACATCAACACTGTGACACCACTACATCAACACTATGACACCACTACATCAACACTGTGACACCACTACATCAACACTGTGACACCACTACATCAACACTTGACACCACTACATCAACACTATGACACCACTACATCAACACTATGACACCACTACATCAACACTGTGACACCACTACATCAACACTGTGACACCACTACATCAACACTGTGACACCACTACATCAACACTATGACACCACTACATCAACACTTTGACACCACTACATCAACACTTGACACCACTACATCAACACTATGACACCACTACATCACCACTATGACACCACTACATCAACACTATGACACCACTACATCAACACTATGACACCACTACATCACCACTATGACACCACTACATCAACACTATGACACCACTACATCAACACTATGACACCACTACATCAACACTATGACCCACACTCAACACTATCACTACATCACACTATGACACCACTAAACACTGACCTCATCAACACTATGACACCACTACATCAACACTATGACACCACTACATCAACACTATGACACCACTACATCAACACTATGACACCACTACATCAACACTATGACACCACTACATCAACGCACTAATGACACCACTACATCAACACTATGACACCACTACATCAACACTATGACACCACTACATCAACACTATGACACCACTACATCAACACTATGACACCACTACATCAACACTATGACACCACTACATCAACACTGTGACACCACTACATCAACACTATGACACCACTACATCAACACTATGACACCACTACATCAACACTATGACACCACTACATCAACACTATGACACCACTACATCAACACTATGACACCACTACATCAACACTATGACACCACTACATCAACACTATGACACCACTACATCAACACTATGACACCACTACATCAACACTATGACACCACTACATCAACACTATGACACCACTACATCAACACTATGACACCACTACATCAACACTGTGATAACAAAGCCGCGGTATATCATTTAGATATTATATTTAACTGACTGAAATAAAGTCAAGCAGCTAACTGGCTTCACTGTAACACTGGCGACTTCAGCCTTGGCTTCACGACTCCAGCCTTGGCTTCACGACTTCAGCCTTGGCTTCACGACTCCAGCCTTGGCTTCACGACTCCAGCCTTGGCTTCACGACTCCAGCCTTGGCTTCACGACTTCAGCCTTGGCTTCACGACTCCAGCCTTGGCTTCACGACTCCAGCCTTGGCTTCACGACTCCAGCCTTGGCTTCACGACATCAGCCTTGGCTTCACGACTTCATCCTTGGCTTCACGACTCCAGCCTTGGCTTCAGATTTATAAGAATCGGAACTCAAAACGAGTTTCTCGGGTCCAGACTGGCATTCCTTTTATATTATTTAGTAAGTTCCCCTAATATTTTATCTCTCCAAATTTGAGAGAAGCATAATAATCATAACCATAATTTTTAAAGGGATGGAACGGTAAGCCAGTGGAAGGCCTCGGTCAGATGACCAAAAGCTCCAGCTGTGGGTTATCGTGTGACTAAGACTCGAGTCAGGAAACACTTGTCCTGTTTCCTGACAAACCTTACCTAACCTGACCTAAGTCTGAGAACCGAACACGCCTGTGTGTAAACCAATCATGTCTGTGTGCAAACCGTGTGTGTGTGTGTGTGTGTGTGTGTGTGTGTGTGTGTAAACCCTATATGTGTACATGCAGATTAAACACTTCAATGAGTAAACCAAATATCTTTATGTGTAAACCAAACCTCTAGGTGTAAATCAATCAACTGTAGTTGTAAATCGTTGGCTGCACGTGTAAACAAAAGCTTAGAGAGAGAGAGAGAGAGAGAGAGAGAGAGAGAGAGAGAGAGAGAGAGAGAGAGAGAGAGAGAGGTGAGGTGAGAACTTGTGTGTAAAGAGATAAAATATTTCTCAATAATGAAGTAAGCGAAGGAACACGAGGACAGCAGAACTAGTTTTAAGAAATGTTAAGTGTAGTTTCAAACACGAAAATAAAGATGATGTATAATATATATATATATATATATATATATATATATATATATATATATATATATATATATATATATATATATATATATAATAAATGATTTTGAGAAAGGAAATTTGATACAGAGTGGGGAGGAAGGAAAGAGAATAGCAGTAACTGTAGCGCTGCGGGCACATCCACTCTTACAAAGAGAGGGGATGAAGTCCAGATGAATAGGGAAGGGATGGTGTGCATGGGAGAGGGAGGAGGATGGGAAGAGAGTGTGTATGGGGGAGTTATGAGAGAGGGTGTATGGGAGAGGGTGTATGGGAGAGGGTGTATGGGAGAGGGTGTATGGGAGAGGGTGTATGGGAGAGGGTGTATGAGAGAGGGTGAGTATAGGAGAGGGTGTATGAGAGAGGGTGAGTATAGGAGAGGGTGTATGAGAGAGGGTGAGTATAGTGAGTATAGGAGAGGGTATATGGGAGAGGGTGTGTATGGGAGAGGGTACATGGGAGAGGGTACATGGGAGAGGGTACATGGGAGAGGGTGTAAGGGAGAGGAGGGAAAAGAATAAAAACTGCGTGAAGCTCCGAGTAATTGGCTAGAGAAAGGAATAGGGAAAGTGAGGGATGAAACGGGATAAGGGTAAACAAGGGGGAGCTGGAGAAAGAACAAGGGGGAGAGGGAATAAGTGGGAGGGGAGAAAAAGGGGGGAAGATAAGAGAAGAGGGAGAGAGGGGAATTTAAGGGGATATTTAACTCTGATGAGTTCCCAGACTTTTTCTACTCCCAGAGAGGATTTATATTTTCTCTGGCAATCCATTTGAAACTTTTCATAGCCAAGACGTGTGAAAAACACACATAATACTATATACACGGGCCAGGAGCTATGACTCGACCCCTGCAACCACAACTGGGGTGAGTACACGATACTCCAGACAAAATAAGCAAGCAGGCGAGTCGAAATTGACTAATGTGTTTAATACTAAAACAGAGGGAGGGCGAAAATACTCAAAATTATAAGTCTGTCTTACTAACAGTGTTGAAGCAATGTAGGAAATTCCTCGCCTCCTCTGGTATATACACTGGCTCCTTACCTTCGTCCTCCTGTGTGACTAGTTAATGCTCTGAGACGGACCGAAGAGTCGTCATAAGATCCTCCCACATGCCGGTTATTTGTGCATAGTACAAAGTGTTCTTTGTGATGTGAATTTAGATTTTTAGACCAGCTAAATCCTCTGCATCAGAACATAAGAACACGACCATTATCACCCAAATTTTTGTCTAATCTCTTATTAATAACTATGAATTATTATATTATAATGGATAGACATAGTGCATTTATTTAGAATCTTAGATTTTAAAATATTTTGACAGAATTCCTCACAAGAGAATAATTTGAAAATTACAGAATGCGCTGGATTGCGTACGGCCGGCACTAACAGCCTGGTTGATCAGACTCTGATCCACCGCCGCAAGGGCTCGTTATGAACCGGGCCGTGGGGCGTTGACCCCCTCGGAACACCCTCCAGGTATACAGATGTGTTAAAAAGTTAGTGAACGTCCTTCATATATGATGTGAGAGATATCTCAAGCTGCCTCACACACTCTCTCACTCACAGTGACATACATACGTACGTAACTCTTACCATATATGGTGTGAGAGATATCTCAAGATGCCTCACACACTCACACTGGGCACTCAAGGACTCTGAAGACAACGAAGTCTAGTTTTTTTTTTTTTAAAGATTTTGCAAGGAGGAACCAGTTTCTTGAAGATCCTCACTCATCTTGGGAGTGAACATACCAACATAAACTCAGTACATTTCATACTTAATACTTGATACACAACTGACGATATTAACTCTTATCCTTGGCTGCCTCGATATACAGGCATCACTAACTTTACAATTACCGCATCCTTATTTACAGGTATTGTCACCTTCACAAATAACCATGACGTAGCTGCAGTAAATCCTACGTAGAACGAAGTCAGGCATCAGAAAAAGTCTATCATCAGTATTCACATAAATCATCACTAAATGAAGAGTGGGAGTGACGTTATGTTTGCTTGGACGTGCAAATAATTACAAGAGAGTCATTAAGCCCCCAGTTCACCTCAACGCTACCATTAAGAAGACTTCAATCTACATATACAGAGGGACACGCCTCTCAGTACGCAGGCGCTAATGGTGCCTCCAGCGCATGTGCACAACACTATCGTGTTTTATCGGCCGGCGTAACCAACTATTCAAAAAACACTTTATTATCTTCAAGAGCCGCCGCCTATATGTTGACGA
Source organism: Cherax destructor (assembly GCA_009830355.1). NCBI lineage: Eukaryota > Metazoa > Arthropoda > Malacostraca > Decapoda > Parastacidae > Cherax > Cherax destructor. Next base: position 138,313 of record WNWK01000401.1, on the reverse strand, counting down.
GCGCCGACTCATCTATATAAGACCTCAGTTCGATTATCCTGCAGGCTTGAATGACATAATTGGCACTGGTGGTGGGATGCTGAGTGACGTATATGGTAGGCGAGGGCCAGGTGTAGTGGCCTCACCTGTTCCATTAATGCCAGGTGTTTGGGGGAGGCTTCTTGTGGCCTCACTCATAACGGGTTTATATGGGTTGAAACCAGGTTCCCAAACTTGCATCTTACATGCGATTTCCAAACAGAAAATAAAATAAAGAGACAAGTTGCAAGAAATGTTGAAGTGGTGTTGGTAGACGAGCCTTTGTGATTTACCTGTGACCTGTTTCCAGAATTTGTCCTACTCCCTCTTCCCGGCCTGATGTCAGGCCTCCCTGCTGGTCTGCTTGGTCATACACACACACACACACACACACACACACACACACACACACGTGTTTCAAAATATTAAATCATACAGGACTCAGAACCGGTTTCCTCGCCCTAATACCGGATCAGGTAGCAACCAGGTTAATTGTGTCCCACCCTTAATACTGCCCTCAAATTTAATTATAAATCAACTCAGTCTTCCATGTTGCTATTGTAATGTTTTTGTTACATTGCTGTTGTTTTTACTGTTGGTACGTCAGAATTTTAAACCAATAAAATTTGAACTAGACGACGATTCAACAATAAAAACTGATCCACACTTCTTAATAGCGGAGGAGATAAGGCCAACATTAACAAACAGCTGGAGGCTCCTGTCGTAAGCAGACAGGAGCAGTCTGACAGGAGGAGATCAAGAACAATAACGTATTTCTGGAAGCTAAAGATGCAAATGAGTTGCAGGGACGTCAGAAAGTATTGCTTAAGTCTGAGAGCGGCTGGGTCACTGAAGATAGGCATGAGCAAGTGCTAGAAGCAGATTCTATACAGTTTTAAGATCTAGATTTAGATTTTGCCGCCGAAGTGGCTAGTTTATTGTGCCCCCCACATCCACCCTGCGGACGTGGCGCAAGAGCATGTGGAAACACAAATGACCTAGGAACTAGGTTCAAAAGGGTTAACAGGAGTATATCTGGATTTATATCCGCAATTTGTTTTATCTAGTTTAAGGGAATTTAGGATACAGTTTCAAGAGCAGGTATGGAAGAACCACCAAAAGTGAGGAATTTAGTGTGACAGTGTATAAGTGAGAAGTGGACTCAGAAGCAGTGACCTGACCCCCGCAACCACAGCCAGGTGAGTACACACACACACAATTACCGCTAATAACCCAGCAGGGTTAATCACTGTCTTAACGGAATGATAGACTATGCGTTTTACCGACACTCCTTACCTCCTCTCCCCCTCTCCTATCCCCCTTCCCTCACCTCCCCCCTTTCTTCTGCTTCCATCATTCTTCCATCCTCGTTTCCCCCTCCCTCCTGCGCCATATTTGACATCTTGTAAGCATAAAGACAAGGATGGGGGGGGGGGAGGAGAAGGAAGGATTAAATATAAAGAGATTTTTATACTATACAAACCTGGATACAAGATCAGTGTGTGTGACGGAATATGTGGGACAGGGGGCCGTGTGGGACAGGGGGCCGTGTGGGACAGGGGGCCGTGTGGGGCACCGTGTGTGACACAAGTTGATGGACGAGACACATGTCCAACACTGGCAGTGATTCATTGCTCAGAGGTTTCGCCAACCTGTGAATCTTTAAGTCCAATACAGAAAATGTGACTGAACACAGTGGAAGAAGTAGAGAGGTAAGACTGAGGTGTTCAGCCCCTGAGCCTTGATTGGTGGACTGAAACACATCTTCAAGTTGAGGGACTGATTCATTCTCATGCACTGGACTGATGAAGCCACTGGCTGGCGAAACGTTTCCACAATAACAATACCCAAATGTCGCTCAAATGTCTCATTCATCAAGACAGAATCTTGGTACAGAAGATATCTTTTACAAGTGTCTTGCTAACTCTGGCTCAGCTTTTGAACATGACCTACTTCCAGTAGTGGGACTGCCCACCTGTGATGATGTCTTCAACTGCTACACCTCTTCTCTGTCTCCAATATATATGTCACCATCCTCACGCATCAAGGCTAAGGGACTGAAAACCTCAAAATTACCCCTTCACTTCCAGTCTCTAGCTGGTGAGACATAACATCAATAGAAATACCCAAGTGTTGCAAATGTGTCAAACTCGTCAAACGAAAAGCAGTTGGGGTAAGGCGAAGGGAGGTTAAAACGAGGGAAGTGAGGGAGGAATGGAACAAGATGGGGGTTGATGAGGGGGAAGGGGAAAGACCTCATTCCTCCTCATACCTCGTTCTCACTTCCCAACACTTGCACTTCATACCTCATATTCTCCTCCCTACACCTCACACCCTCTTCCCCAAGTCCCACACCCCTCCTCCTCCTCCTGCCTCTTCCCCGCCCAGGCAGGTGAGACGAGGCCTACCTGGTGACATAATTATAACCTCACCCACCCACGGCAGGTTAGGCATGGATGTTACACTCAAAGACCATCCATCTTAATTATTAAGTAACTGAGCCTCACCACGGCTGATGCAATCAAACACGAGGATGGAAGAAGCAAGGGAAAATAATTTAGGGAATGAAGGGAGGCAAGAAAATGAAAAGAAGGAAGAGACAAAAAAAAGCGAAGGGGGAGGGGGGAAGAATTAAGACTGAAAATACTTAGTCAATTTTGTATTTCGTCTTCACGTACCTAGTAAATGACTTATTTTAAGACAAGGTACAGATTGAATTATCTTACACTTAATAAATACAACTATTACTACTACTACTACTAATAAGTAAGCATGTGTTGTTATGACAGCCCCAATAAGCAGCAGGTAACACCTGTGTGCCACACCTGTAAACACGTGAGGGTTGCAGGTCGCGTGGACGATCTCCACCTGGAGGGACTCCACTTCCACCTCGTCCGCGCTGTCCACCAGAGCTTCGTCTTCGTCACTCGACCCGTAGCGCTGCTTCAGGTACACCAGCACGGGGTCGTCGCCAGCCCAAGACGCGGCCAAGCCATAGGATCCGAACTTGTCGACCATTTCTCGCTGGTCGCGGCTGCGGTTACTGTTGTCGCGAGCGGTGTTGTTGTTGTTGCGGTGGGTTTTGTTTTTGTGTTTGTGTTGGTTGTTATGGTCGTCCTGGGCGCTGTTTTTGCTCCTGTTGCCTTCCTGGGCGTTGTTTTGGTCACTGTTCCAGTTACTGTTGCTGTCGTTCCGGACAGCAACAGTAGCTGGAACATTATTGCCACTGATTTCGCTACTGGTGTCGTTTCCTTCCCTAGTCCAGCTTCTGCTGTCGTTGCTGATGGCGCGGTAATCGCGCTGTTCCTGTTTGTCGTTGTAGCGACTGGTGAAGGTAGTGTCATTCTTACCGTCATTCTGACCGTCGTACTCAGGTCGCTCCGGAGGCAAATTCCACGTCACTTGTTTCTTTAATCCCACCATGACGCGTGGTTGCTGTGACCTCGTGTGACTGCTGTGACCTCGTGTGACTGCTGTGACCTCGTGTGACCGCTGTTCCCTCGTGTGACCGTTGCTGCCTCGTGTGACCTCGTGTTCCCTGTCCTTTACTGCTAACCAATAGATCAGCAGAGCAAGAAAATCAATATATATGCTTGATACAACTACCGCAATTATAGTCAGGCGAAACTCAACAGGTATCTGAGCCTTGTACAAGGCGTAGTGTGCTAACACACCACCAGTGGTGGAAGCTACGCTACTCTTCTGATGGCAATACTAATTACGTTGGTTGGTTAGGTAAGGTTTGTCAAGAAATAGGACAAGTGTTTCCTGACGCGGGTCTTAAGTCATATGATGACCCGCAGCTGGAGCTCTTGGTCATCTGACCGAGGCCTCCCGCTGGCTTACCGGTCCACCCCTTTAAAAATTATGGTTACGATTATAACCATTTCTTTTACATTTATATTCTAACATTCAATAACAAATGCACTGAAGACGTTCAGGTCTCCAAGAGAAAGTGCAAGAAATCCCGACCTGATATTAACATTAAAGTTCAACAACAGGTTCACAATTTTCGAAGGTTCAGGTATATATGTTAATATATCCATAACTGGATCGTATTACCCAATGTTAATTATTCGACTATTGTATTCTAGACATATTTATCACCTTCAATATCTCAGGATCAATTACAGAACACAAACTTCCACAATGACCACAACCCATCGAACAGTCAGAGCTGCGGCTTGTTTCTCAACCGCTAGTGTGGTCGCAGCAAACAATGACCTCAAAGTTTCACCTTAAGTATAATGATATAATAACTAGGACACTTTCACGGGTCACATCAACCGTAAAAACCACACAACACCACAATAGTAAATAATTCTGAGGTCTGCCCTCTCATTACCTCCGTTTTCTGTTAATTTACTTCATAAAATTCACGATTTTCAAGCCTTCTTTGCCATTATATTCCTCTATCTTTCTCCTTTTTATCTTTATTTATTTATTAATTTATTCTTTTATAATTTTTACTTATGCTTCTCTTCCTTTTTTTCTATTTTTAAGCATTATGTCTTTCGTTATCCTTTATTTTACTCGGAATAGCCTAGCATTCTCACTTAACTCACAAATTCTTCATTACAGTTATCCACAGTTTGTGACCGATAAAGCACTATATGAGGGAGTGCCAGAGAGCTCTGGTGATCCCTACAGTGCCAGCCTCAGAAATGGCCCCGTGGCACCCGTCTCTTCAATCCCGTGAGTCCACGAAGGGCCATATTTAAATGCCAAGTGAAGCGTCGGGCAGTAAGACCCTGCAACCTCAGGGCTCGGTACAATGCCTTTGTTGGGCTATCCTAGGATACATGTTGGGTTATCCTAGGATAAATATTTGTTGGGTTATCCTAGGATAAACCTTTGTTGGGTTATCCTAGGGTAAATCTTTGTTTGGTTATCCTACAATAGATTTTTGTTGGGTTATCCTTTGTTGAATTATCCTAGGATAAATCCTAGGATAAATTACATATTCCTAAAATCCCGCATGTCCTGGTCCCTGACCCTCCACTACCCTCCCTCAACACACTACCACCACGCCCCGGAGGGTTGTTTCAGCACGACGCGTGCCTGGGGAGCAGGCTGGGGGATCACTGGGGTAAATGTGACTCACTCTGGGAGGTCCCAACCAAAACACACTCATCACTCTCCTATCATCACTAAACGAATTTAAAAACCATATTACAAGGACCCCAAGATATTACAAGGACCCCAAGATATTACAAGGACCCCATGATATTTCAAGGACCCCAAGATATTACAAGGACCCCAAGATATTACAAGAACCCCAAGATATTACAAGGACCCCAAGATATTACAAGGGCCCCAAGATATTACAAGGACCCCAAGATATTACAAGGACCCTAAGATATTACAAGGACCCCAAGATATTACAAGAACCCCATGATATTACAAGGACCCCATGATATTCCAAGGACCCTAAGATATTACAAGGACCCCAAGATATTACAAGGACCCCATGATATTACAAGGACCCCAAGATATTACAAGGACCCCAAGATATTACAAGGACCCCAAGATATTACAAGGACCCCATGCTATTACAAGGACCCCAAGATATTACAAGGACCCCGAGATATTACAAGAACCCCAAGATATTACAAGGACCCCAAGATATTACAAGGGCCCCAAGATATTACAAGGACCCCATGCTATTACAAGGACCCCAAGATATTACAAGGACCCCAAGATATTACAAGGACCCCAAGATATTACAAGGACCCCAATGGAAATAAGTCACTTTGACTTTTTAGATTATCTAAAGTAATTTACACTACTCACGAAATCGTAATGACACGATTGCAAACAAACCAAACCACGGGTGGGGTTCGAACCCGCGGTCAGAGAGTCTCAAAACTCCAGACCGTCGCGTAAGCCAGCTGGCCCAGTGGCCGTGGTTTGGTTAATTTACACTATGTATAATAATTGTAGTTATGTATACCTGTGCCTAAATAAACTTACGTAATCTAAGTATATGATAATAATAACAACACTAATAATATTTAACACATAATACTAATACTACTACTACTACTACTACTACTAATAATAATAATAATAATGCATAATAAGTAAATCCAGCCTATTAATTTGACAAGAACAACCATGGTGTGACTGCGCACAATATGCGTGAAAAGTGAATAACTGGAAAAGTGGGCAGATGGATAGCGACTCCAGAGTGGTGGTAAAGAGTCAAGTCTGAGAGGCTGCCACTGTGACTAGTTGTGCTCCTCAATGCACAGTACTCGCCCCACTTCTGTTTCTCCTTGTAATATCTGACGATAATGACACCAGAGTCTCTATGTGAGAGTGGCGTCCGTCGAAGACCTCAGTAACAATATGATGTTCAGTGAGGTGAAGAAGAGAAAGGAACAATACCGTGACTGGAACAATACTGTGACTGGAATAATACTATGACTGGAACAATACCGTGACTGGAACAATACACAAGTAACCCGCACACAGGAGACTGAAACTTATGATAATTGTAACTTACAGCCTATGACTAACTTATAGAACAATGACTGTAACTTATAGAACAATGACTGTAACTTATAGAACTATGACTGTAACTTATAGAACTATGACTGTAACTTATAGAACTATGACTGTAACTTATAGAACTATGACTGTAACTTATAGAATTTTGGCTGTAACTTACAGACTATGAGTGTAACTTACTATGATTGTAACTTATAGACTATGAAGCAAATTCAATATTAATTTTATTACGATTCATTAAAAAGCACTCTCTGTCTGTCTGTCTGTCTGTCTCTGTCTGTCTGTCTGTCTGTCTGTTTGTCTCTCTCTCTCTCTCTCTCTCTCTCTCATTGAAAATCCCTACCACGAGCCCACCCCTCACAGCCAGCAGCTCTTCATTTCAAGCCTTACACAGGAGTACTTAAGACCCAGAATACCGTGTGATTCAAGGAACGACCACCGGAAGCAATTAAGGCGGCAGGTGTTCATAACAAGACGAGAATATGTTGAGCTGTACAGGTGAGCCTGGAGCCCTATACATGTACAGGTGAGCCTGGAGCCCTATACATGTACAGGTGAGCCTGGAGCCCTATACATGTACAGGTGAGCCTGGAGCCCTATACATGTACAGGTGAGCCTGGAGCCCTATACATGTACAGGTTAGCCTGGAGAGAGAGAGAGAGAGAGAGAGAGAGAGAGAGAGAGAGAGAGAGAGAGAGAGAGAGAGAGAGAGAGAGAGAGAGAGAGAGAGAGAGAGAGAGAGAGACAGACAGACAGACAGACAGAGACAATAGACAGAAGGCAGACATACAGAGTTACTACCTGACCTTATTTTAAAGTCTGGGTCTAACTCAAGATATTACTACCTGTTCGGAGGATAGAAGCTGACTAACAGGTACATGGTTACTGCTAGGTAAACAGGAACAATAGATGTTAGGAGACTTACCCATGGGTCTCTACGCAAGGAGTCTTACCCATGGATCTATACGCAAGGAGACTTACCCATGGATCTCGAAGCAAGGAGTCTTACCCATGGATCTATACGCAAGGAGACTTACCCATGGGTCTCTACGCAAGGAGTGTTACCCATGGATCTATACGCAAGGAGACTTACCCATGGGTCTCGAAGCAAGGAGTCTTACCCATGGATCTATACGCAAGGAGTCTTACCCATGGATCTATACGCAAGGAGTCTTACCCATGGATCTCTACGCAAGGAGTCTTACCCATGGATCTATACGCAAGGAGTCTTACCCATGGGTCTCGAAGCAAGGAATCTTACCCATGGATCTCTACGCAAGGAGTCTTACCCATGGGTCTCTAAACAAGGAGTCTTACCCATGGATCTCTACGCAAGGAGTCTTACCCATGGGTCTCTAAACAAGGAGTCTTACCCATGGATCTCTACGCAAGGAGTCTTACCCATGGGTCTCTAAACAAGGAGTCTTACCCATGGGTCTCTAAACAAGGAGTCTTACCCATGGGTCTCTAAACAAGGAGTCTTACCCATGGATCTCTACGCAAGGAGTCTTACCCATGGATCTCTACGCAAGGAATCTTACCCATGGATCTATACTCATTGAGTCTTACCCATGGGTCTCTAAACAAGGAGTCTTACCCATGGGTCTCTAAACAAGGAGTCTTACCCATGGGTCTCTAAACAAGGAGTCTTACCCATGGATCTCTACGCAAGGAGTCTTACCCATGGGTCTCGAAGCAAGGAATCTTACCCATGGATCTATACTCATTGAGTCTTACCCATGGGTCTCTAAACAAGGAGTCTTACCCATGGGTCTCTAAACAAGGAATCTTACCCATGGATCTATACTCATTGAGTCTTACCCATGGGTCTCTAAACAAGGAGTCTTACCCATGGATCTCTACGCAAGGAGTCTTACCCATGGGTCTCGAAGCAAGGAATCTTACCCATGGATCTATACTCATTGAGTCTTACCCATGGGTCTCTAAACAAGGAGTCTTACCCATGGGTCTCTAAACAAGGAGTCTTACCCATGGATCTCTACGCAAGGAGTCTTACCCATGGGTCTCTAAACAAGGAGTCTTACCTAACCTAACCTAACCTGTGAATCAATCCCTGTAACCACATATAGGTGAGTACATATAAATGAGTACACACACACACACACACACACACAATGGAAGAAGCAACACAAGTGTAAGGCAGCCGTCAGGTAGATATCAGACCAGGTAAGATAACACACTGTACGAGGGGAGCCAGTGTGTAGTGCTGTGTTCTCCCCACTCCTACTGTACATAACAATGGTCCCATTTACACAAGAACACAACAGCACTCTACATGGGGAAAGGCTGATAAGAGAAAATTTCATGCTACGTATCTTTGTTACTTACCTGGAGTCTACCTGGAGGGTGTTCCGGGGGTCAACGCCCCCGCGGGCCAATCCTTGACCAGGCCTCGCGGTGAATTAGGGCCTGATCAACCGGACTGTTACTGAACCACAGCCCGGCTGATCAGTACTGACGGGCAGTGTTAGTCAGGGCATGCTGAAGGCAGTGCAGGTGAGTGTGGAGTTATTATAGATCAGTACAGTGTATAGTGCAGGGGCAGTGTATAGTGCACGGCAGTGTATAGTGCAGGGGCTATTAAGCGCAGGGCGTTATGGTGAGGGCAGTGTATATAGTGCAGGGGCGGCATGGTAGGGCAGTGTATAGTGCAGCGGGGCAGTGTATAGTCACGGGCAGTGTATGAGTGCAGCGGGCAGTGTATAGTGCAGCGGGCAGTGTATAGTGCAGGGGCAGTGTATAGTGCAGGCAGTGTATTGCAGTGTATAGTGCAGCGGGGCAGTGATAGTGCAGGGCAGTGATAGTGCAGTGGCAGTGTATAGTGCAGAGGGCAGTGTATAGTGCAGGGCAGTGTATAGTGCGGGCAGTGTATAGTGCAGAGGCAGTGTTATAGTGGGGCAGTGTATAGTGCAGTGGGCAGTGTAGTGCAGTGGGCAGAGTATAGTGCAGGGGCAGTGTATAGTGCAGGGGCAGTGTATAGTGCAGCAGGGCAGTGTATAGTGCAGGAGGCAGTGTATAGTGCAGTGGGCAGTGTATAGTGCAGGGGGCAGTGTATAGTGCAGGGGGCAGTGTATAGTGCAGGAGGCAGTGTATAGTGCAGCAGGGCAGTGTATAGTGCAGGGGAGGCAGTGTATAGTGCAGGGAGGCAGTGTATAGTGCAGGGCAGTTATAGTGCAGGGCAGTGTATAGTCGGGCAGTATGTGCAGGGAGGCAGTGTATAGTGCAGGAGGCTGTAGTGCAGGGCAGTGTATAGTGCAGGGCAGTGTATAGTGCAGGGCAGTGTATAGTGCAGGGAGGCAGTGTATAGTGCAGCGGGGCAGTGTATAGTGCAGCGGGGCAGAGTATAGTGCAGCGGGGCAGTGTACAGTGCAGAGGCAGTGTATAGTGCAGGGGGCAGTGTATAGTGCAGCGGCAGTGTATAGTGCAGTGGGGCAGTGTATAGTGCAGCAGGGGGCAGTCATATCAGTGCAGCGAGGGCAGTGTATAGGCAGTAAGGGCAGTGTATAGTGCAGCAGGGCAGTGTATGTGCAGTGGGCAGTGTATAGTGCAGCGGGGAGCAGTGTATAGTGCAGGGGGGCAGAGGGCAGTGCATGAGTGCAGCAGGGGCAGTGTATAGTGCAGGGCAGTGTATAGTGCAGCAGGGGCAGTGTATGTGCAGAGGGGGCAGTGCATAGGTGCAGGGGGCAGTGTACAGTGCAGTGGGGGGCAGTGTGATAGTGCAGGGCAGGGTAGTGCAGTGGGGCAGTGTATAGTGCAGTAGGGCAGTGTATAGTGCAGCGGGGCAGTGTATAGTGCAGGGGCAGTGTATAGTGCAGGGAGAGCGGCAGTGTATAGTGCAGGGTGAGGGCAGTGTAAGTGCAGTGGGGCAGTGTATAGTGCAGTGGGGCAGTGTATAGTGCAGCAGGGCAGTGTATAGTGCAGGGGCAGTGCATAGTGCAGCAGGGGCAGGTGTATAGTGCAGAGGGCAGTGTATAGTGCAGGGGGCAGTGTATAGTGCAGGGAGGGCAGTGTATAGTGCAGCGGGCAGTGTATAGTGCAGTGGGGCAGTGTATAGTGCAGGGGGCAGTGTATAGTGCAGTGGGGCAGTGTATAGTGCAGCGGGGCAGTGATAGTGCAGGGGGCAGTGTATAGTGCAGGGGGCAGTGTATAGTGCAGGGGAGGCAGTGTATAGTGCAGCGGGGCAGTGTATAGTGCAGTGGGGCAGTGTATAGTGCAGTGGGCCAGTGTATAGTGCAGTAGGGCAGTGTATAGTGCAGGGGGACAGTGTATAGTGCAGTGGGCAGTGTATAGTGCAGGGGGCAGTGTATAGTGCAGGGGGCAGTGTATAGTGCAGGGGCATGTAAGTCAGTGGATTAAGTGCTTTGGCAGTGTATAGTCAGGGCTATGGCTGCCCGTGTATAGTGTTTTTTTTTTTTTTTTTTTTTTTTTTTTTTTTTTTTTTTTTTTTTTTTTTTTTTTTTTTTTTTTTTTTTTTTTTTTTTTTTTTTTTTTTTTTTTTTTTTTTTTTTTTTTTTTTTTTTTTTTTTTTTTTTTTTTTTTTTTTTTTTTTTTTTTTTTTTTTTTGTATAGTGCAGCGGGGCAGTGTATAGTGCAGCGGGGCAGTGTATAGTGCAGCGGGGCAGTGTATAGTGCAGCGGGGCAGTGTATAGTGCAGCGGGGCAGTGTACAGTGCAGCGGGGCAGTGTATAGTGCAGCGGGGCAGTGTATAGTGCAGCGGGGCAGTGTATAGTGCAGCGGGGCAGTGTATAGTGCAGCGGGCAGTGTATAGTGCAGCGGGCAGTGTATAGTGCAGCGGGGCAGTGTATAGTGCAGCGGGGCAGTGTATAGTGCAGCGGGGCAGTGTATAGTGCAGCGGGGCAGTATACAGTGCAGCGGGGCAGTATACAGTGCAGCGGGGCAGTGTATAGTGCAGCGGGGCAGTATACAGTGCAGCGGGGCAGTGTATAGTGCAGTGGGGCAGTGTATAGTGCAGCGGGCAGTGTATAGTGCAGGGGGCAGTGTATAGTGCAGAGGGCAGTGTATAGTGCAGGGGGCAGTGTATAGTGCAGCGGGGCAGTGTATAGTGCAGGGGAGGCAGTGTATAGTGCAGTGGGGCAGTGTATAGTGCAGCGGGGCAGTGTATAGTGCAGTGGGGCAGTGTATAGTGCAGGGGGCAGTATACAGTGCAGCGGGCAGTGTATAGTGCAGTGGGGCAGTGTATAGTGCAGCGGGCAGTGTATAGTGCAGTGGGGCAGTGTATAGTGCAGCGGGGCAGTGTATAGTGCAGGGGGCAGTGCATAGTGCAGCGGGGCAGGTGTATAGTGCAGGGGGCAGTGTATAGTGCAGGGGGCAGTGTATAGTGCAGGGGGCAGTGTATAGTGCAGGGGGCAGTGTATAGTGCAGTGGGGCAGTGTATAGTGCAGGGGGCAGTGTATAGTGCAGTGGGGCAGTGTATAGTGCAGTGGGGCAGTGTATAGTGGCGGGGCAGTGTATAGTGCAGTGGGGCAGTGTATAGTGCAGCGGGGCAGTATACAGTGCAGCGGGGCAGTGTATAGTGCAGTGGGGCAGTGTATAGTGCAGCGGGGCAGTGTATAGTGCAGTGGGGCAGTGTATAGTGCAGCGGGGCAGTGTATAGTGCAGGGGGGCAGTGCATAGTGCAGCGGGGCAGTGTATAGTGCAGGGGGCAGTGTATAGTGCAGGGGGCAGTGTATAGTGCAGGGGCAGTGTATAGTGCAGGGGGCAGTGTATAGTGCAGTGGGGCAGTGTATGTGCAGGGGCAGTGTATAGTGCAGTGGGGCAGTGTATAGTGCAGCGGGGCAGTGTATAGTGCAGCGGGGCAGTGTATAGTGCAGGGGGCAGTGTATAGTGCAGGGGGCAGTGTATAGTGCAGGGTGGGGCAGTGTATAGTGCAGTGGGGCAGTGTATAGTGCAGCGGGGCAGTATACAGTGCAGGGGCAGTGTATAGTGCAGGGGGCAGTGTATAGTGCAGCGGGGCAGTGTATGTGCAGTGGGGCAGTGTATAGTGCAGCGGGGCAGTATACCAGTGCAGCAGGGCAGTGTATAGTGCAGCGGGGCAGTGTATAGTGCAGCGGGGCAGTGTATAGTGCAGTGGGGCAGTGTATAGTGCAGCGGGGCAGTGTATAGTGCAGGGGGCAGTGTATAGTGCAGCGGGGCAGTGTATAGTGCAGGGGGCAGTGTATAGTGCAGGGGGCAGTGTATAGTGCAGGGGCAGTGTATAGTGCAGGGGGCAGTGTATAGTGCAGGGGGGGCAGTGTATAGTGCAGGGGGGCAGTGTATAGTGCAGTGGGGCAGTGTATAGTGCAGCGGGGCAGTGTATAGTGCAGCGGGGCAGTGTATAGTGCAGGGGGCAGTGTATAGTGCAGGGGGGCAGTGTATAGTGCAGGGTGGGGCAGTGTATAGTGCAGTGGGGCAGTGTATAGTGCAGTGGGGCAGTGTATAGTGCAGAGGGGCAGTGTATAGTGCAGGGGCAGTGCATAGTGCAGCGGGGCAGTGTATAGTGCAGGGGCAGTGTATAGTGCAGGGGGCAGTGTATAGTGCGAGGGGGCAGTGTATAGTGCAGTGGGCAGTGTATAGTGCAGTGGGGCAGTGTATAGTGCAGGGGGCAGTGTATAGTGCAGTGGGGCAGTGTATAGTGCAGCGGGGCAGTGTATAGTGCAGGGGGCAGTGTATAGTGCAGGGGGGCAGTGTATAGTGCAGGGTGGGGCAGTGTATAGTGCAGTGGGGCAGTGTATAGTGCAGCGGGGCAGTGTATAGTGCAGTGGGGGGCAGTGTATAGTGCAGCGGGGCAGTGTATAGTGCAGGGGGGGCAGTGTATAGTGCAGTGGGGCAGTGTATAGTGCAGGGGGCAGTGTATAGTGCAGGGGGGGGCAGTGTATAGTGCAGGGGTATCTAAAGATATGATACATAGCTTTTTCTCACTCTGCCTCGGGCCTACTGCCCCGTGCTAGGCAGGTCCTGCTCACATTCTCATTTCATTAGCCTATTTGTAAAGCAACATTTGCTTCGGTGGTGCTACTTGGCGGTGCTACCTGACACTTTGTTCCGTAAAAAATCAGAGCTTTCCTGAATTATTTCTAAATCAAAATTAATCCCATTTGAATGAACTGCTGTCAGTTTCGTCTTGTTTACATCTTTTGCGAAGACTGTTTAAACTACTTTTATTTATTATTGGTTTTCAATAATACAGTAGCAGAAACACAACAGCAGAACTAGCAACAACTACATCAACAACAACAACAACAGCAGTGTTGTGTGTGTTAGAACACTGGTCAGCCAGTGTTGAGTGTCAGAACACTGGTCAGCCAGTGTTGAGTGTCAGAACACTGGTCAGCCAGTGTTGAGTGTCAGAACACTGGTCAGCCAGTGTTGAGTGTCAGAACACTGGTCAGCCAGTGTTGAGTGTCAGAACACTGGTCAGCCAGTGTTGAGTGTCAGAACACTGGTCAGCCAGTATTGAGTGTCAGAACACTGGTCAGCCAGTGTTGAGTGTCAGAACACTGGTCAGCCAGTGTTGAGTGTCAGAACACTGGTCAGCCAGTGTTGAGTGTCAGAACACTGGTCAGCCAGTGTTGAGTGTCAGAACACTGGTCAGCCAGTGTTGAGTGTCAGAACACTGGTCAGCCAGTGTTGAGTGTCAGAACACTGGTCAGCCAGTGTTGAGTGTCAGAACACTCAGCCAGTGTTGAGTGTCAGAACACTGGCTGTTGCTCATCTTCACGTGGAATTCTTATCTATAAGGAATCCTTAGAGTGCCTCCATGTGGCTTCACTTTGGTTGGAAGCTCAAACAGCCATTGACTACAAAACACAAAGGTCTTAAAACCAGAAGGTCAACAATAGACACAGAGATTAGACATTCAGAAAGCCTGATGGAGGATCTTGATTATTTACGAGTTAACCGGCATGTAACCTCATTAGAACGTAACCCAAAACATTGGTAGAGTAACCTATGTGCTAGAAACAACACCGAACATTAAGAAGGAATACACAGACACACTAAATAGGGAGACAATGGCGAAAACGAGTTCAGAAACTCAGTTCATAACTAATGTTGTTTTTATGTTCTCTTGAACTGCCTTATTGGAAGCGTGACAAGGCGTTATCAGAACTAGAGTCAGATTTCAGTGTTTTGTGGAATTATCCTGTGATTGTGTAGATGTCGAAGAATGTGGCTATCAATGTAGTAAAGATAGCGTAGATATGTCTACGATCTAGTAGAGGACTTACACCATATTAAAAGTATTCATTGAGCAAATCTAGAAAACATTTACCAAAGTTTCAGTTACTCAAAAACTTACTTCGTTTAAATCTTAATCTTATAATTTCAAATGTGTTTACTGTACTGAGAATGTTTTGTACTCTTCACTTGACAGAGTGTAAGTGTAATGTGGGAGGCCTGGGAGTGAACTCACGTTCAAGAAGCACAACAATGTTATTATTACAACTGCAAGGAAAATGACTGGTTAGATAACTAAAATATGATACTCTCTAAACTGGGATATCACTGTCTACTCAGTCAAATACCTAAATTACTGGGAGTACTTGAAGTCCTTAGAACTGTACTAATTAGAACATGCGAGAAAAATGCATAATAATCTACACCTGGAAGATACTGGAGGGATTGATCCCAAACCTGCACACTGAAATTACTACTTATGAAACCAAGAGGCTTGGCAGATGGTGCAGGATACCTCCGGTGGTACCAGAGGAGCGATGAGTACACTGAGTAAGTGCGAAATAACCACGACTCTTCAACACCCTTACTTCACGCATAAGGGAGATTATCAACAAACTCTTAGCTGTCTTCGTGGACACAGTGGTGCCTATGCTAACCTTCCTATGGTGTAGAAATATACCTAGTTGGACGAATCTTATTGAAGCTAGCTGGCCCAGTGGCTTACGCGACGGTCTAGACTTTTGAGACTCTCTGACCGCGGGTTCGAACCCCACCCGTGGTATGTTTTTTTTTTCAGCCAGGCTGTGGTGCATATACTGGGATGCGGGCGGAGGGCACCAACAGCCTCATTGGTCAGGTCAGCAACCAGGAAGCTTGGCTTGGGACCGGGTCGCAGGGGCGGTGACCCCCGGCGGAAGCGACTACAGGTAACTCAGAGGTAACCTGCACGTTACAACTACAGAGGCACAACACAGTATTCTGGGAAGGCTAACAATTATTGTTGAGATCAACCATGTAAGAGTCAATGTAAGCGTCTATTAGATGTCGTGGAAATAAAAGTTGGTCTGGCAACAATAGTAGCCCAACTTAAGAAGATCTACCTGTATAAAATAGTTTATTAATCTTGATGACAATACTGTGAGTTTTGCATTTTATATATATATATATCTATATATATATATATATATATATATATATATATATATATATATATATATATATATATATATATATATATATATATTATTGTGACCACGAACGAATGGTATTGAATCAATAACAACACTCCGACTAGCCGAGGTTTCGAACCCATATAGTTTTGGCCCTGCCTCGTGGTGAGCGAAAATCACATGACGTCTTATATATATATATATATATATATATATATATATATATATATATATATATATATATATATGATTTTCGCTCACCACGAGGCAGGGCCAAAACTATATGGGTTCGAAACCTCGGCTAGTCGGAGTGTTGACTAGTTGAGGGTTGATTTGGCTGTCGTGTGGGTCTTGAGAGAGATATATAGGAGGTCAAAGATACTCCTTGTTGGATGGTTACGGTATATTTACAGTAAGTGAAAGGAGAGAGTCCAGCCACGTCTGTTCACCTGTGTAGGCCTGTCGCTAGTGAGGCCGTCTGCCTATGATAGGCTGTGCACATGCCTGAGCCTCTGACGTCAGCGGGCACCGTGACGTCACACGCAAAGGGACCAGCTTTATAAAGATATACCACACAAGTGTATATATATATACTGACACGACAGCTCGGCCATGTTATCGTATGACGTCTCGGCATACTATACAACTCTATAGGCTGAACAGACAGGTGGTACTGGGTGAATCTATACAATAGCAAACACATTATAACTTTGAACTAATCAAGATTAATACTCTCGCACTTCTTTAGTTAATGGTACTTAAGAGAAATTTAATGGATCTAGATATAATGGATTACATAAATTACAATTTGCAAATTTGATCGATCAATCTGTATTCATGCACTCAGCGGGCTCTGAGGAAGAATAAATATATTTACACGGAAGAAGTTTTAACAGAGAGAGACTCGGCTAGCACGATCAACTGTTAAAGCTCAGAACCCGCAGGGAACATGAACACACACAAAAAAAATTCTAGATAATGAACACTTAGTAACAAAACACACAGTCAACAATTTCTCTTAACTCAATCATCTAATTATACAGTCTATTTACATTTAACCCCAACTCTGCTAGGGTAAGATTTACATATACAGAATGGTTATCATCTCTGGGTGGATCAAACTCTGTTACAGTAGGTAACTCAACTTCTGATTGAGGAGGGTCTACACTGATATCAACAAATGATACTTGGGGTTTCTCAACACTTGTCGTGTACGCAAGGAGTAACGACAATCAGGTTGTTCCTCTGACTCACTACTAGAAGTTGAAGGTACGGGGTCAGACGGATTATCATTGTCAGTCACAACAGTCTGGTTGTCAGGGGCTTCGTCTTCGTCACATACTAACTTCATATGATCTAAATGTGCTTCTTTACACTTACCCGTACTAAGTTCTCTAACTTTATACTTATTGCCCTTGATATGTTCAACTACTCGAAATGGGCCAACAAACTTTTGGTCTAATTTAGGCATTGCTGAAGTTTTGTTAAAGTTGAACAACATGACTCTGGACCCTACTTGAACTTTAGTCGGTTTGGCTTTAGTATTAGTTACTCTAGTAAATTCTGCTGTTGACTTATGAAGTGTTTCACGGATTCTTCTGAAAACACTCTGAGCTTGGCTGGTACGAGTTGCTATGAAATCATCAGGGTTATACGACGGTTTTGGATTAGAATATAACAACTCATAAGGCAAACGCTTGTCAACACCATACAAAGCGTAATGCGGCGTATCACCTATAGAAGCATTGAAAGCAGAATTTATAGCACATTGAACATCAGGTATAACTTCATCCCAGGTTGAACTATTGGGATTAACAGTGGCTCTCAAGACATCGAGTACTTTTTATTAGTTCTTTCCGCTAAACCATTGCTGGCAGGATGGTGTGGAACAATGGTAGATTTAGTAATCTTATACAAGGCACATAGGTTTTCTAGAATCTCGTTGCAAAATTCACCTCCATTATCGGATACTAAGGATTTAGGAGTGGTGTGTCTACATATTATACGTTCCTTAAACGCTTTAGCTACTGTCTCGGCAGTCTTGTCTGGAATAGGAACTAACTCACAATATCTGGTGAAATGATCGACCATCACACACAGATGTTTATTGCCTTGCGTTGTACATTGAAAATTAGTTAGCAGATCTATTGCAACTCTTTCCCATGGCTCACTAGTAGTGGGATACATCTGGATAGGATTGGGACCGTTGATATTACCCTTGTGTTTCATACAAACACTACACCTCTTAACATACTCGGTAATATCAGTTGCCATACGAGGCCAAAAGTACTTCAATCTTGCTTGTTTAATCGAACGGTCCATACCAGGTGTGCAACACCTGGTGCATCGTGAATTAGCTGTAAAGCTACTTTTACTAGTGACTGAGGAATTACTAACTGGTATGCCCGTCTACTAGGCGTTCCCAGCTCGGTTACGCGATACAGTAATTCTTGGTTCATAACAAAGTCACTGATAGGTGCTGGTGGCTTCACAGTAAGAATAAGGTCTTCCTGTAGCAGGAAGCGAGTCACACCAGACCACAAGGGTCTGTTCTTTGGGCATTCTTTACATCCTCAGCACTAAACGGAGGATCAGCAGTTACTACGCTAACATGACGCGATAAAGCATCTGCAACTACATTTGACTTGCCAGGTAAATGTTCAAAGGTAGGGTTGAACTCTTGGATAGTTAAGGACCATCTAGCTAGTCTTCCAGTAGGTTGTTTATTCTGGAACAATGGTATTAGAGGTGCATGATCTGTCAAGACATGGACAGGGTACTGATAAATTATGTCTCGGAAGTGTTTTAAAGACCACACTATTGCTAAGGCTTCTTGCTCAGTTACTGTATAATTCCTTTCAGCCTTTGTAAGGACTCGACTAGCAAATGCAACTGCGTTGTATTTACTATCAATCTTCTGTGCAAGAACTGCACCAATGCCTATAGAACTGGCATCAGTGGTTAAATAGAAAGGCTTTGTGAAATCTGGGAATTTTAAGATTGGAGCAGAAGTTAATCTTTCTTTCAAGGTTTGAAATGCTTTTTCCTGACTGAAGGTCCAAACAAATGGAGCATCTTTCTTAAGCAACTCAGTTAGAGGAGCTGCTATTGAGGAAAAATTGGCAATATATGATCTATAAAAACCTGCTAAGCCCACAAAGGATCTTACGGCATCAGCAGTTTTGGGAGTTGGAAAATTCAATACTGCATCTACTTTACTTCGGTCAGTCATAACCCCTCTAGGAGTGACTACGTGACCCAGAAACTTAATTTCTGATCTGAAAAATTGACATTTAGACAGTTTGATCTTTAGATTGGCTTCTTCAAGCTTACTCAGTACCTTCTCTAGTCTTTCTAAATGCTTATTTACATCCTCGGACATAACAATTACGTCATCTAAATATACCATTAGATCTTTTCCTATAAGGCCTCTAAAGATATTGGTCATGAGCCTCGAGAATGTGATAGGTGAGGATCTTAATCCGAAAGCCATACGACAGAATTCGAAATGACCTGTTGGAGTAGAGAATGCGGTGAGCTCTTGGCTGTCCTCATGAAGAGGAACTTGCCAAAACCCTTGTAACAAATCGAGGGTTGAGAAGACCTTATTATCTCCTATATTGCGTAACAGGTCACCAAGTACAGGAAGTGGGAAACGGTCTGGAATTGTTTTCGCATTCTTGCGATATTCCTCTTAAACGTGTCTTTCGTGGTTTTTCTTGCGATATTCCTCTTAAACGTGTCTTTCGTGGCCTCTTGCAATATTCCTCCTTTACAATACTATGATCAAATACAATATTAAAATAATACGTATTTCCCTGGCTATTTTTCTTGTTTCTTTTATTTTCGTGACAGAAAGTGAAGGGAGTGGAGAACAGGGAGAGGACCTTCCGCTTTACTACCGTGACCTTAACAGGTGAAAGGAGTTGAGAGCAGGGAAAGAGCCTTCCGCTTTACTACTGTTACCTGGGAAAATCAAGACAGCTACACAGAAGGTTACTCCTTGCCAGCGGAGATACTTCATACATGGCTATTGTTATTTTGTGTTTCCCATGTACCAACACCAACAATAACACTGACAACACTAACAACATCAATAATAATAACACCAACACTAACATAAAAAATAACAACAACAATAACAACACTATCAACAAGAACACTAACATCAATAACAACACTATAGCATCAACAACACTAACAACATCAACACTAACTCAACACTAACAGCAACACTAACAACATGAACACTAACTCAACAACACTAACATCAACAGCAATAACAACATCAACACTAACTCAGGAACATTAACAACGTCAATACTAACAACACTAACTCAACAACACTATCAACAACAATAACAACATCAACACTAACTCAGAAACATTAACAACGTCAATACTAACATCAACATTTGCATCAATATTAACAACACTAACATCAACAACAACACTAATAAAAAAAATCAATACTAACAACAACACTAACAATATCAACAACACAATCAACATCAACACTAACAATGTCAAGAATACAAACGACAATACTAACAACAACAACACTAACAACATCAACACTAACAACATCAACAACACACAAGGTACTACACCGTGACGTCACCAACACACCTTGCTTATTTACGTACTGTCAATAATAGCGATACAAAGGGAGGAGGGAGGACGAGGGGTAAGGAGGAGGAGGAAGGGAGAAAGGGGTGAAGGGGGGCAGGAGAATGGGGGCTTATTAGTCAGTACAGTGGGAAGAGGACTAGGGAGGGGGCGAAGAAGGAAGGGGAGGAGGAGGAAAGAAGGAGACTAGAGGGGAAAAGGATGAGGAAGAGTAGGATGAGGAAAATAAGGGCGAAGAGCGGAGGAGAAAACAAGAGAAGGAAGAAACGAGAGTAGGAGAAGGGAGGAGAGGAAGAGGTGTTGAGAAAGGAGTCACTAGGCTACACAGGGTAGGTCAGGTAGGGCATAACACTAGGTTACACAGGGTAGGTCAGGTAGGGTATAACACTAGGTTACACAGGGTAGGTCAGGTAGGGCATAACACTAATTTACACAGGGTAGGTCAGGTAGGGTATAACACTAGGCTACACAGGGTAGGTCAGGTAGGGCATAACACTAGGTTACACAGGGTAGGTCAGGTAGGGTATAACACTAGGTTACACAGGGTAGGTCAGGTAGGGTATAACACTAATTTACACAGGGTAGGTCAGGTAGGGTATAACACTAGGTTACACAGGGTAGGTCAGGTAGGGTATAACACTAGGTTACACAGGGTAGGTCAGGTAGGGCATAACACTAGGTTACACAGGGTAGGTCAGGTAGGGTATAACACTAATTTACACAGGGTAGGTCAGGTAGGGTATAACACTAATTTACACAGGGTAGGTCAGGTAGGGTATAACACTAGGTTACACAGGGTAGGTCAGGTAGGGTATAACACTAGGTTACACAGGGTAGGTCAGGTAGGGTATAACACTAGGTTACACAGGGTAGGTCAGGTAGGGTATAACACTAATTTACACAGGGTAGGTCAGGTAGGGTATAACACTAGGTTACACAGGGTAGGTCAGGTAGGGTATAACACTAGGCTACACAGGGTAGGTCAGGTAGGGCATAACACTAGGCTACACAGGGTAGGTCAGGTATGGTATACCACTAGGCTACACAGGGTAGGTCAGGTAGGGCATAACACTAGGCTACACAGGATAGGAGAGGTAGGGTATAACATTAGGTTACACAGGGTAGGTCAGGTAGGGTATAACACTAGGCAACACAGGGTAGGTCAGGTATGGTATAACACTAGACTACACAGGGTAGGTCAGGTAGGGTATAAGACTAGGCTACACAGCGTAGGTCAGGTAGGGCATAACACTAGGTTACACAGGGTAGGTCAGGTAGGGTATACCACTAGGCTACACAGGGTAGGTCAGGTAGGGCATAACACTAGGCTACACAGGGTAGGTCAGGTAGGGCATAACATTAGGTTACACAGGGTAGGTCAGGTAGGGTATACCACTAGGCTACACAGAGTAGGTCAGGTAGGGGATACCACTAAGCTACACAGGGTAGGTCAGGTAGGGCATAACACTAGGCTACACAGGGTAGGTCAGGTAGGGCATAACATTAGGTTACACAGGGTAGGTCAGGTAGGGTATACCACTAGGCTACACAGAGTAGGTCAGGTAGGGGATAACACTAGGTTACACAGGGTAGGTCAGGTAGGGCATAACACTAGGTTACACAGGGTAGGTCATAACACTAGGTTACACAGGGTAGGTCATAACACTAGGTTACACAGGGTAGGTCATAACACTAGGTTACACAGGGTAGGTCATAACACTAGGTTACACAGGGTAGGTCAGGTAGGGTATAACACTAGGCAACACAGGGTAGGTCAGGTAGGGTATAACACTAGGCTACACAGGGTAGGTCAGGTAGGGTATAACACTAGGCTACACAGCGTAGGTCAGGTAGGGCATAACACTAGGTTACACAGGGTAGGTCAGGTAGGGTATACCACTAGGCTACACAGGGTAGGACAGGTAGGGCATAACACTAGGCTACACAGGGTAGGTCAGGTAGGGTATAACACTAGGCTACACAGCGTAGGTCAGGTAGGGCATAACATTAGGTTACACAGGGTAGGTCAGGTAGGGTATACCACTAAGCTACACAGGGTAGGTCAGGTAGGGCATAACACTAGGCTACACAGGGTAGGTCAGGTAGGGCATAACATTAGGTTACACAGGGTAGGTCAGGTAGGGTATACCACTAGGCTACACAGTAGGTCAGGTAGGGGATAACACTAGGTAACACAGGGTAGGTCAGGTAGGGCATAACACTAGGTTACACAGGGTAGGTCAGGTAGGGCATAACACTAGGTTACACAGGGTAGGTCATAACACTAGGTTACACAGGGTAGGTCATAACACTAGGTTACACAGGGTAGGTCATAACACTAGGTTACACAGGGTAGGTCAGGTAGGGCATAACACTAGGTTACACAGGGTAGGTCAGGTAGGGCATAACACTAGGTTACACAGGGTAGGTCAGGTAGGGCATAACACTAGGTTACACAGGGTAGGTCAGGTAGGGTATAACACTAGGTTACACAGGGTAGGTCAGGTAGGGCATAACACTAGGTTACACAGGGTAGGTCAGGTAGGGCATAACACTAGGTTACACAGGGTAGGTCAGGTAGGGCATAACACTAGGTTACATAGGGTAGGTCAGGTAGGGTATAACCCTAGGTTACACAAGGTAGGTCAGGTAGGGCATAACACTAGGTTACACAGGGTAGGTCAGGTAGGGCATAACACTAGGTTACACAGGGTAGGTCAGGTAGGGTATAACACTAGGTTACACAGGGTAGGTCAGGTAGGGTATAACACTAGGTTACACAGGGTAG